>CM047877.1:18082927-18430305 GCA_026212405.1 Petrea volubilis
CGACAAGGAGGGGAGCCACAAAACTGTTCGGTTTCCATCGGGAGGATTCGATGGGATCCATCGGGGGGTACGCGAGGGGCCGGTTTTCCGGTCGGAAATATGCCACGTCAGTTAGATAAAAATTAAGTTGTCTACACATTAAAAAAATATTAGATTTCGAGGCATATTAATTGAGAGTAATTATAGATTGGTTTCAAAAAATAATTTGAGAAGACTTTTAATTTTTAATAACACTCGTAAACATTTAGAGACAAACTTAATTAAGCCTTCAGATAGTGTAATTTGTTTTTAAAGGTTGTATATGGAGGCGTTTTGAATAAAAAGCCTCTATATGTTTAACGACTATGACTATGGGGGCTATTTTTTGAAAATCCTCCTTGTATATTGATGCGGGTCGATTTTGGGAGTTGTTCGACTCCGGTCGATTATGGAAATGGATGTGTTTGATCGGGAAGTTGGCCTGCAACAAAGGAAAACAACAACGTGAGCTAGTCGAGATGGGTCTCGGCTATGACCCTCCGATGCTTAAGTCACCGGATCGGTTTTTAGTAATTTGAACAGAGTAAGGGTGTTGAATGTAATTAATGTCCTTTCTTACCATAAATGCAGGGGTATTTATACCATGTACAAATAGGCCCCGCTCCCGGGGGCCCACCTAGCCAAGTAGGCTGATGGGGACCGACATGCGCACCCAGTAGACTCGGGGGTAGGGTCATTAATGAGGCATGGGATTAGGTGGCTCCCCCATACCTCGTCTGACGGAGCATTTAATGCCTGCAGGGATCCATTGAACACGGCATGGACCCGATCGACACGCATATCGATCAGGTTGTCGAGGAGCGGACTTCTAGAAGAAATCATTATGCCCAGTAAGCCGACAAGGAGGGGAGCCGCAAAGCTGTTCGGTTCCCGTCGAGAGGATTCGATGGGATCCATCGGGGGGTACGCGAGGGGCCGGTTTTTCGATCGGAAATATGCCACGTCATTAGCCCCCCCACTCCCCTGGTCAGCGGACCTGCTGACCGGGGGAGTGAGTTCGATTAGGTTATTACCGTCAGAATTTGAAAAGTCACAGCTGTAATAATGACGGCGTTTGATATTCCTGAAGGCAATTTTTACCCGCCTACAAATAGGGGTGGCGGACACGAGCGTTGACTTCACCATTCCGCAAGAGTCTCTAGAGCTGTGCCGATCGATTGTCTCCCCCAGCCGTTCGAAACTCTCAACCCTAGGTCGATCCGATCCGACTCTCGCATAGGTAACTTTCCTCTCATAGCCTCATTTTTCCTTGTTCTTTCATCCATGGATAGCCGTAGAGTCATTAGAGAGGTCGGATTAGACAGCTCCTCTGAGAGTAGCTCCGAGGGGAGCAGTGCGAGCAGCAGCTCATCCTCTTTAGGCGATAGTGTCGAGGGGGAGGTCGAGCTAAACGCGACCGATGAGGTGGAGGAAGTCGACAATGAAGTCGGCGCCTCTCGTTCGTATCGCACCGAATGGGAGCACGACGATATTCTGTTGACGATGACTCCAACCGAGGTCTCGAATGTTGTGACCAAGTTCCATATCCCCTCGACTTTTAATGCCTACGCGCCGCCCGTCGGATTGCGGATGGGAAGCCCGCCCCTGAACACGATCGCCATCCATTTGGAGGCACTGTGGAATAGGTTTAGGTTCCCTATCTCGCCCGATGCGGCGGCGATCTACAACTTCTTAAATCTTTCTCCCGCATAGCTCTCTCCGAATTCTCATTGCATAATTTATAGCTTTATAGTCATGATGAGGGCCTTAGGCCAGGCCCCATCGGTTGAAAATTTTGCGGCCTTTTTCAAGGTTCAAAACTCCGCCCGGTTGGGGCCGGGAGACCGGGGCGGTTTCTTTTACATCATGGCGCGATCCGGGTCAAGAATAATTCAGACTCGGCAGTCGTCATATGGAGAAAGGTGGAAGTTGAAGTTTTTCTTCGTCCACCACCCATTGGGTTTCCCCGTCCGACACCTCTGGAACGATGAGATCGAAAGGATCGAGTTCGAGGGCGTGGGAGACCTGGGAGGATCCCTTCTTTCGGACCCGACAAATCGATTGGGGACTGATGTGGAGCGGTTATCTATTAAAGGAGCATTTCTTAAACCGCGCAGGCATCTCTCCGGTCGAAGCGCTCGAGGGGGTCGTTCTTGGTATGTGCTTTAGACCCCGATCGGAACATTAAGCGGCTTAAATTTTGTGCAGACGGTGAAGTTCTAATGGACGCCCACAAGACTATGCTTGCCCGTCTTGCCGCTGCCCAGAAGAAGAAGAACGAATCGGCCGCAGCCCAGTCCTCGAGCCTGCGAGGCTCGGCGCTTGGAGGTGCGCGGGCCCCATCGGGCGATCGAAAAGCCCAAGCCGTCCGAACAGGGGTCCCCAATGTTACCCTGCCAAGGAGCCGGTCGGCAGTGAGGCCCGACCTCAATCAGGAGGTCGAAGTTACAGGCGAGAGGTCCGCGACGGCCGTCGTCTCGCCCCCGGAGACAACTCCGACAAGGCCGATTCAGACCGGAGTGGTGATCAGGGAAGGAGGCACCCCGGCCGCTGGCACAAAGAGGAAAAGAGGGCCCGACCACACAAGCAAAGGTAAGGGGAAAGAAGCCTCCGATCGCGATGAACTGTCGGAGTCCTCGGACTCCGACGAGGTTGTGAGGATACTGGCGTTCGATCGCCCATCCGATCGGGCGCTTCGCCGTATCGAGGGGCAACCAATCAGCACCTTCAGGGGACGGGACCAGGCCCACATCGCGCACCTGTCACAGAGGTGCCAATTCGAGGAGGATCACCGGTACCTCCTCGGTCAAAGTCTTCCCCAAATCCGCCGCTGGTTTGAGAGGGGTGTAATCGGGGTAAAACCTTTTTCCGATCGATGTTTTTATTGTCTTTCTTATCCGATTACTGTGTTCGATCGGCAGATGGCGTCTCAGGCATTTTTCCATGTATACCGCCTAGCGGAGGTGTACAAGGAGGGGTAAGATCGGTACAAGAGGATGTATCGATTGGCGGCTAAGAACGAGCCGGGGCAGCTCAAGCAGAAAATCGAAGAGCTTGAGACGATGTTGGCCGTTGCCCGATCGGAGCGGGAGGTGGCCGAGAAGAAACTGGAGGACCAAGCAACACGCGTCGAAGCCCTCCAGAAATCCCTCGAGGAGAAGGTCACGGAGGTTAGTGAGGCAGAGAGGGCCCGTGACCTGGCTCGTCGAGAGGAGAAAGCCTCCTACGACCGGGGCTATAATAAAGGTCATGAAGTCGGCGTTCGAGAGGAGTTGCAGAAACTCGCTGACCGAGAGCATGCTATATCGAGGGCAGCCATTGAAAGGTTCCTCAAGAGCCCCGTTTTCGACACGGCGTGCACGGTGAAATCCTTCCCCCGCCTCAACGGGGCGTTCGATTTGGCTGTGCGGCAGTTGGAATATCTGGGGTTCGTCCCCGAAGGGTTCAATCGGGACGACATCGGTCTCGACCGGAATGAATCGTGCCAACCGATCGACTCTACCGGGGTACGTAGTCCGACCAACACGCTCTTCGCCGATGACGAATTCAAGTACGCCGCCGACCTGGTCCAGAAACAAGCCCTGGAAGATATCGAGCGAGAGCTCGACCAGGATATGGACGGCCAAGGCGGAGGGAGCCCAATGGAGGTGCAAGGGCCCGCTCAAGTTGATCCGGGGAGTGGCGATGGAGCGGTCGAAGACCGCATCGACGGGGATGATGATGTCAATGTAATAGATTAGCTCCCGTGTAATAGACTAGCTCCCCTAGCCCCGTTTTGTAGCCGCTTGAATTGTAACCGCTCGAACAACATCAATGAAACATTTTTGTCACCGTTCGTTTTGTTCGTTTTGCCATCGTTTTCTTTCGTTCGTTTCTCTTTGAGGTCCGCTCGATTTTAACAAATTGTAACAACATATTTGAATGAAAACATCTTGAAGGCTTAAACAGGGGTAACCGAACAGAAATGCTTAAAATAATTCGATCGATAAACATTTCGAACAGATCTCACAAAAGAAATAATCGAACAGAAAGGTGCCGATTGGCTACGTGAAGAATCTTCTTAGGTTCCCGGCCCCCCATGGTCGGGGGAGTTCTGGACCGGATAGGTCCTCCAGTCGATAAGCGTCGTTTTTTGAGACCTTTGTTATCTTATACGGCCCTTCCCAATTCGGGTCGAGTTTGCCCACATTACGTGAGACTTCGACCTTTTTGAGGACGAGATCGCCCACTTGGAAACTTCGAGGGACCACCCCTTTATTGTACAATTTGGCGACGGCCGCCTTGTAATTCTGCATCTTGACCCACGCCCGATCCCGTAACTCTTGAATGACCTCCAGCTCGTGCTCGCGCATGAAACCATTTTCGTTAGGGTCGAAATGGGCAACTCGAGCTGTAACATGTATTATTTCCGCAGGGATGACGGCCTCTGAGCCATAAATGAGGGCGTATGGGGTTTGTCCTGTGGCCAATCGGGGGGTCGTTCGGTAGGCCCAGAGAACGTCGGGGAGTTCGTCTGCTCACTCGCCTTTATGGGCCCCCAGCACTGTCTTCAGATTTTGTACCAGTATTCTATTAGTCACTTCGGCCTGGCCTTTCGACTGGGAATTTTCGATGGACGTAAACCGCTGCTCGATTCCATGCTCTCTGCACTATTCGACTGTCCTTCTGCTCTGAAACTGGGTTCCGTTGTCAGAAATCAGCACTCTAGGATCCCCAAAACGGCATATTATGTTTTTCCAGATAAAGGATCGGATGGAGGCGTCAGTGATTTTCGCGACCGCTTCCGTTTCGACCCACTTGGTAAAATACTCGACCACAACGATTTCGAATTTTCGCTGACCGGTGGCCAGGGGGAAAGGCCCCACAATATCTATTCCCCACTGGTCGAATGGCCATGATATATCCACACTGATCATATCCATGGGGGTCGGTGGTTTAAGTTGGAGTGGTACTGACATTTTGGGCACTTCCGAACGAAGCGTTTGGCATTCTCGACCAGGGTTGACCAGAAGAAACCGCTCCTGGTGATTTTATGAGCTAGTGACCGGCCGCCCGAGTGGTTCCCACAACCCCCCCCCCGTGAATGGAGTCCATCACCTCGATCGTTTCTTGTTGATCGAGGCAGCGTAGAGGTGGCCCAAATGAGGACTTTTTGAAGAGTCTTCCGGTCCGGTCGAGTGCGAAGCGAGCCGCACGGTACCTGACTCTCCGAGTGGCAACGGGCGTCACCGGGTAGGGTCCCGTCCGCGAGGTAACTCCTTATCTCGTCTTGCCATGATGGTTCCCGAAACTCGACGGGAAGCACCCGTTTGGCGGAGTCTTGATCGATTTCATGCTTGTCGGCGACCATAAAAGCAATCGATCGGCTCTTTGTCCCCTTCTGGGAACTTGCAAATTTGGAGAGAGCATCTGCTCGCTCGTTTTCTTCCCTTGGCACCTGGTCCAGGGTGAAGGAGGCGAACAAGTCCTTCAACGCCTTCACCCTTCCCAAGTATTTTGCCATGGAGACTTCCCGTGTGTCGTATGCCCCGGAGACCTGACTTGCGACTAGCTGGGAATCGACCAAGACTTGCAGGTGGCCAATTCCCTGGTCGGCAGCAATCTTCATTCCCGCAATTAGAGCCTCGTATTCTGCCTCGTTGTTAGTGATTGTAAAATTTAATTTTATGGTGAACTCGAGCTCCAGACCATTCGGACTTCTTAAATACACCCCGGCTCTCCCTCCCTAAGAGGTCGAGGAGCCATCCGTGTGCATAGTCCACGGTTCGACTGGCCTTTCGGGTTCGGTCGGCTTTCCCACCCTCTCGAGTAGGAAATCTGCTAAAGCCTGTGCATGGATCGCCGTTCGCGGTTGGAAAGACACATCGAACTCCCCTAATTCGACCGCCCACTTGGTTATCCTTCCCGAGACGTCCGGCTTGGACAACACTTGCTTCAAGGGTTGGTTGGTCAGGACCACAATAGGATGCGACTGGAAGTAGTGGCGCAGCTTCCGGGCGGCGGTCACCAAGGCCAGCGCCAATTTTTCGATCTCTAAGTAGTTCTTTTCTGCTCCCTGGAGGACTTTGCTCACATAGTATACTGGTCGGTGGACCCTCTCTACTATGGTAACGATTATTGAACTTATGGCATCGTCGGACACGGCTATGTAGAGGTACAAAGGGTCCCCATCGACAGGCTTAGCGAGTAGTGGTGGGGATGATAGGTACGCTTTCAGATCGGCCAATGCCTTCTCGCACTCCTTTGGCCATTCGAAACCCGGTCTCTTCCTCCGGTCGACCCCCTCGTTCGGCAGTGGCGCACCCATACCGTCGGGTCAGCGCACTGCGGATCAGAGAGTTTTGAAGAAGGCCAGGTTCCGGTCGACAATAATGCGGCCACATAGGCGCTGCACATCTCGGATGGTCCGTGGCGTCGCAATTTCCTGAACCGCCTCGATTTTGGCGGGGTTTGCCTCGATTCCTCGCTGGCTGACCATGTACCCCAGGAACTTTCCCCTGAGACCCCAAAAGTGCATTTTGAGGGGTTCAGCTTCATGCCATATTGCCGGAGAATGGCGAACGTATTTTTCAGGTGATCGAGATGATCGACCTCTCGATCGCTTTTGACGATCATGTCATCGACATACACCTCCATGGTCGTGCCGATTAGTTCTTTGAACATTTTGTTCACCAGCCTTTGGTAGGTCGTGCCTGCGTTCTTCAATCCGAACGGCATCACCAAAAAGTAATAGACCCTCTGATCGACCACGAATGATGTTTTCGACCGGTCTTCAGGCGCCATGTAAATTTGGTAGTAACCTTGGAAGGCATCCATCATACTCAACATTTGGCATCCGGCGGTTTAAATCAACCAGAAGGTCGATCCGGGGGAGTGGATATGGATCCTTCGGGCAGGCTTTATTCAAATCCGTAAAGCCATTGCACATGCGCCACTTCCCGAGCGACTTGGGGACCACGACGATATTGCAAAGCCAATCCGGGTACTGTACCTCGACTATATACCCTGCCTTGAGGAGCTTATCGACTTCTTCCGCGATTATCTTGTTTCTTTCTTCCCCAAAAGTTCTTTTCTTCTGCTGAACCGGCTTAATGGTCGGATCGACATTAAGGTGGTGGACGATCACCCCCGGGTCGAACCCAGGAAAATCCGATGGGCTCCAGGCGAACACATCGACATTCTCCCTCAGGAATTCGATCAGCATTATTTCCTTTTCCTCCCCCAATTGTGAGCCAATCCGTGTTACCTTCTCCGAGTTCCCGAGGACTAGCTCGATGACTTTAGGTTCCCCGATCGGCTCGATCCGGGATTCCTCGTTTTTCCTCTTTCGGGAAGAGGTCTCCGCTGGAAGGTCAAGATCGACATTTACCGACGGGACAACCGACGGGGGAGTTTGTGAAACTGGCTTCTCTCTTTCCAATGACACCGTATAACACCTCCAGGCGTCACGAACATTGCATTTGACCTCCCCCACCCCTGAGGGGGTAGGGAACTTGATTTTGAGGTGGTAGGTCGAGACTATCGCCCGAAATTGGTTGAGAGCAGGCCTTCCCAAGATCAAGTTGTACGCGAACGGGGCGTCCACGACAAGATAATCTATAAGCAGGGTTCGCCTTCGGGGTGCTTCTCCTAGAGAGGTCGGCATTCGCACGACGCCGATCGGGGTGATTTCCGACCCCCCGAACCCGACAAGAGGGGTATTGACCGGCTGCATCATTATATTTCCTAGGTTCATTTTTTGGAGTGCGGAATAAAAAAGAACGTTGGCTGAGCTTCCATTATCCACTAAGGTGCATGCCACAGCAAAAGTTGACACGTCAACAGTGATCACCATCGGGACGTCGGGTGACTCACCCTCTCCCGATGGGCGGTTTACATCGATATCCTTATCGCTAAATACAATAGTGCTAGACTCGATGCTATTGACTTGATGAACTCGATCGAGGACAGGTGATCCCGCACTTTCTTGCTCTAGCTTCCGAGCCGTGCGCTTCCTGCTCGATCGAGAATCTCCACCGTTCGGTCCCCCCAGCAATAGTGTTGATGAAGCCTCTGGTCGGAAGGTTGTGATCGACCGGCTCCTTCGTGATGGAGATGCTTTGCGGCTTGCCTGAGGCGAGCGCGGGGATCGGGATCGTTCTCTCTGGGCTAGAGCTTCCATATGAGCGGCAACGAGCTCCTTGAGCAGGCCCTTTCGTATGAGGCGTTCGATCTCACTTTGGAGGGCATAACAGTCGTCCGTAACGTGTCCGTACTGTTTGTGAAAAGCACAGTACTTGCCCGACTTTCTTGCCCCTTTCCCCTCGGTAATCTTGTTCGGTGTCTTGAACAATTTTCGATCGGTGACCGAAAAGATGTGACCCCGAGAAGAGTTTAGGGCGTCAGGTCGGAGTACCTCTTGATCGGTGATTCCCGCTTGTCCCGATGTTCCTTATCTTTCTTGTGCCCTCATTTCTCCTTCTTTTCTTTGGGCTCCTTCTTCTCCTTATCCCTGTGCTTTATGTTGTGCATCTCTTCGGAGATCATAAAAAGTTGGAAGTGAGGGTCTGAAGTTCCCTCATCGACCGTGGGGGCTTAAGGACAATGGCCTTTGCACAGTCTTCGTGGCGGAGGGCAATGTATAGAGCGAAGTTGACAATGGCCTTCTGAGATCATCGACCCGCAGGACCTCGTTGTTGAACCGGGTCATGAATTCCCGGAGGGATTCTCCTTCTTGTTGGCGGATTCCATGGAGGTGGGTGTGTGGTAGCTTCGTGTCCTTCTTGGCCGCAAAATGGTACAAGAACCGATCGGCCAACTCTTCGAAAGAGTGGATCGACTCAGGCTCGAGCCGGGCGAACCACTGTCGTGCCACCCTGAAGAGGGTGGTGGTAAAAAATTTGGCCATCATTCTATTTGAGAGCCGATAGACGTCGATGGCATTCTCAAATTGTAGCAGATGGTCATCGGGGTCGGAACTCCCATCGTAGTGGGGGAGGTTGACCGGAACCCGATCGTGGAGACCGATTTTCTCTTCTCGAATATGACGGGCAAAAGCCCTCTGCCTTCGACCGTGATACCGATCGGAGGAGGACCCCTGCCCATCATAGGGTTCAATTCTGTCGTCTGGTTGTTCGAGGTCAGCAATCTTCCGGTTTAGATGGTAAAGCTGATTCTTCATCTGCTCGAGTTCCCCGAGGGCCGGGTCGACCCTCGAATTCCCCAAAATGGGGGCCCGGTAAGGGCGCCCCAGATCTGGGTACTGGCGATGGGGAACCCTACCGTGATGGCTTGATTCAGTCTCTTCTTCGTCCAACCGGGATGGTCGAGAACTTGCCGCCCTGCCCGAAGTCTGGTGGGACTGAGCCATGCGATCGGCTCGGGTCCCCGCCCGATTCGGCTCGGTCGGGGCGCGGACAACGCTTTCTTTGAGCCTCTCGAAAGCCTGCAGGTTGCATTGCCCCACAAAATCCCTCAACCTTTCGAGGGGAATGGTAATCATCTCCTCCGTGTTGGGAGCGGGGATGCCTGTCCCCGCAGGAGGGTCGCGAGCCCGACTTCTGAGGTCGGTATGAGCTGGTGCCAGAGGGGCGTTCACTTGCGCCTGCGATGAACCCGCCAAATCCGTTTGTGCAGGTGGGAGGTTCACCGTTGGTGGCAGCGGCGGAGGGAGGTTATGGACCGAATGCTGGTCCTCCTTTGCCGCTGGGGTGCTTCGGACTTCAGAGGGATTCCTTCTAGTGGTTACCATTTTTCCTTCCTTGGTTGCAGCTAATTTTTCCCACAGACGGCGCCAAATGATGCGGGTCGATTCTGGGAGCTGTTCGACTCCGGTCGATTACTCTGGTCGGTTACGGAAATGGATGTGTTTGATTGGGAAGTTGGCCTGCAACAAAGGGAAACAGCAACGTGAGCTAGCCGAGATGGGTCTCGACTATGACCCTCCGATGCTTAAGTCAGCGGATCGATTTTTAGTAATTTGAACAGAGTAAGGGTGTTGAATGTAATTAATGTCCTTTCTTACCATAAATGCAGGGGTATTTATACCATGTACAAATAGGCCTCGCTCCCGGGGGCCCACCTAGCCAAGTAGGCTGCTGGGGACCGACGTGCGCACCCAGTAGACTCGGGGGTAGGGTCATTAATGAGGCATGGGGTTAGGTGGCTCCCCCATGCCTCGTCTGACGGAGCATTTAATGCCTGCAGGGATTCGTTGAACACGACATGGACCCGATCGACACGCATATCGAGCAGGTTGTCGAGGAGCGGACTTCTAGAAGAAATCATTATGCCCAGTAAGCCGACAAGGAGGGGAGCCGCAAAGCTGTTCGGTTCCGGTCGAGAAGATTCGATGGGATCCATCGGGGGGTACGCGAGGGGCCGGTTTTTCGGTCGGAAATATACCACGTCATATATAAATAAAGGCATTTTTATAAGTTTTAGGAGCATATTAAATAGCCACCTAATATCATATTTGTTGTAGTGCATAAACTTAATGAAGTTATGCATTAATTTAAATGCGAGAACTCATGTAAACACTTTAATTGGTTTCGCATTTTTTTCAAAAAAAGTAAAATAAAATAAATAATAATATTAATAATCATTTTCTTAAAAGATACTGCATTATCTATCGACATTCTGGAAAAAGAAAAAGAAAAACAGAAGTATTTAACATATTTAGGATAGTGGTGATATCAAAATCGATATGTAAAGAATAACAATTGCCTAATCTTGGGATATGATATATAGGTTCCATACTTTCCATGAAATAAATAGCAGCAATGCTTTCATTATCTCTATGAAAAATACATACTACGTAGTGTAGCTTAGCAGTCCGAGCTCTAAGAATGTAGTTGTTGTGTATTGAACGACGATCAAACAATTATACAATAAGACTGAACACTACTATTCGACAGATTGATGCCCACACTGGTGGAACTCAAACTTATAATCTTATGATCATTAGAATACCACTAGGCCAAGGGCTACTCAAGAAGTAAGGTACCGATTATATGGGAACTGTTGGAGTGACCAGACTAAGTGGGCTCGTTTCCTAGTTCAAACCCAAGAGCAATTTATGGATAAGTTGCAGACCTGATCAAATGGGCTCAATAAATCCAAATGTATACAAAAGCACTCAGAATCTTAGATCATGTAGAGCCCATTTGATTACTAAACGGACTTGTATTTCTTTTGAGCCTTCAAGTGAAAAAATTTCATTTCTCGTAACATACACTTATCCTGCTTGAGTTCAATTTAACACTACGTGTACATTCTTCAATATATATTTGTTTTTTTTTTCTTTTAGCCATAAACGAGCCTAGGAAGTATTTGCTAACCCTTACTCTTATTGTTAAAATTTGAGTGATTTGATTAACGATGCCAAAAGGCTTGGAAACTTAATTTAAAAATGTACTGTGTGTGTGTTTTTTCTTTTTTGGTTGATCAATTATGTACTTTAAGTGGTTAATATAGAAAGGCATGGCATGTTTTAGTTTGCATAGTTGCCTATAATGCCCGCTAAGAATCCCACTATATTGATAAGTACAGAAGAAAATATTGCGTGCACAATCATATATATATATATATATATCAAGAAATCCAAACTGTCCCCCTACTTATGTTTGGAGTTGGAATTCATAAGACGCTAGGGTAATTGTTTACTATACTTACAGAAATTCGTCGTTAAAAATAAAATAAAATTACCAAGAAAGAAAATTTTAAGTTCATTGAAGTGGTTGAGTACATACGCATATGTTATAAGCTATTATTTCCTTAATCCAAGGTCGAGTGTGTTTTTCTGGTGGTTCAATTTTAAAACTTCTTAGTTTCACATGATGTATATTTTGATTTTCAGAACTTTATTTGATGTGATTGGGAGATTGTTAACCGCACAATATTACAAGGGAGAAGAAAAAAATTAAAATCCCACATAATTATTGTTGCTGTTTTTGCTGTTATTAGTGGGATATCCCTATCCTAAAATCTCAGCTCAATTTAAACGAGTTTTTCAATTTTACAGTTGGAGAAGAAGCTTAAAATCCCTAACCTAAAGTAGTTTATGCTTTATAGGCGACTCTTTTCATGAAACACATGTTTTCAACTATAGTACGTATCTATGATGATGTAAAACAACTACTTTTTAAAAGGATTTGCAGATTACACAGATAGTAGAGCGTCATTGCATGCGATAGCATGAAATATTTAATACCGTTTGCTCATGATCAAATTATTCTATTATGGCCCTTTACAAGAGTGCTCGCAAATTATATATATTATGCTTTGTCATAAAACTATATATATATATAGACATATAGGTAGATAGTACTTTCTACAAGTATCTCCTAGTCTTGTGATTGGAAGAGAGTTGCTGACCATTACTTATGATGAACGCGTGCCTTTTGATTGAAAGCAATTTGATATAATTCGAATTAACAAATTAATCAGATAGAAATGAGCTTGTTACATATCCATACATCGTTATTTTTAATTCAATATGCGTTGTATCGGTGGCATATGTATTTGTCACCTTAATTATTCTTCTTCGTACATCAATTTAACTTGATAATTTAACTATTTTGCGATGTCTGGAGAAATTTTGTAATGCCAACGAAGTCTTACCTCAATGATAAAATGCAGTCTTCATAATACATGAATACAGATTATTTGTCTATTGGAATATACAGGGACAGAGCTAAAAATTTTAATTTGTGGTTGGGGGAGCGGGGCAGTGGGAGGGTGCGAGGTCAAATTTTTATAAAATATTAAAAGATTTTTTTTTAATGATTTTAGGAGGATGAAATCCAAAAATTTTATAAAAATACATATAAATTTTAGTTCGATATGAATTTGAGGTGGGTGATCCGCTCCCTCTATCCCTTTGACTCCGTCCCTGAAAAGATATATAGTTAATTGTATCATAGTGAATAGTAGTTTCTTGATAACTAGTCTAATCATGTAATAATTTGCATTGAATCTGATATATTAATGCAATTAATTGAAACACATTTGGTCACTACTTGACCCTATGGCTCCCTAAAATTGTAACAACATAAATAAAAGCACCAATTGCTGAATAAATTAGTTTCTCAAGATCTCGTTACTGCCATTGACGAGTCATGAGTCATGAGTGAAACATAATCTTCGAAGCTAGATCTACATATGCATAGACGAGCTCTGATGGAATCCTAGCTCTACCAGCCTCTGCAATTATTATTATTAAATACCCCATTTCTGTTCATTGTGACTGACCACAGTCCTAGCTAGCTAATTGGATTATATGGGTTTTAATTATATATGTGTGTTTTATTAAAATTAATTAATTAATCACGAGAGACTACGCGTTATAAAAGTACCAATGCTTTACGGATGTGTTGATCAATGTTTAATATTATTTTTTTAGAGAAAGACGTATAGAGATGCATGATTAGCTATTATATATACATAAATGAAAAATTCTTACCCAAACCTGATTTGATCGTATCAATCAATCATATAGTAAGTGTTAATACACTTTTTATGTGATTGATCACTCTCCCGAAACTGTACACCAATCACATAACAAGTATAAAAAATTTGTCGTGTAATTAATCTCGATGTGGACTGAATCTTATTCGAATAAGAATTTCCCTATATAAAAAAGTCCAATCGATCACTTTGGGAAGGGAATTGTTTTTTCGCCTTAAGTTACCTTTTTCACGTGGTTGGTCTATTTAAAACACGCTTACTATGAAATGAATAAAAAGGACCCCCTTTTGAGGTGGCTTCTAAGTTCTAATATTTCCCACTTGGGATCCTGAAAGTTATTCCGTGTTCGATACCCTAATTAGTCTCTAATTATTTCGTATAGGTACTTTTTTTCCCCCTATTCAGACGGAGCCACGAGGATTGGAAGCCTTGATTGACCATAGTTAAAAATTATATGTATTTTGTTAAAATAAATTTTTTTTTTTCTTTTCTGATCAACGAAATATACACAATATTTTATAAAAATTTGATCCTGCCTGTAAATAAATTTTTTTGATTCTATTCTTGTATTTTTGTGATTAAAATAATCAAAACAAAAACAAGAAAGAAATTTGGCAGCATGCGCTTGTAGTTTGTTCTCTTTTAACTCCAATTAGGACTTTGGGATCACTTATTTATGGGCTTGTTTTCCACGAGTTCTACGTTCAAAGGAGAAAAACAAGTGCCAATTGCAAAAAACAAAGTCATATATAACAATAAAGATTTCTAAATGATAATGATATCACTTATACGTCCTTTCATGGAATGAGGGGAAAGGAGTGTTTTACACGAGTCTTCTTCAGTCAAGCTTTTACCTTTGTATAAACATTTTCTCCTATTTATTTTTTTGAATATCCTTATTTAATTGTTAAGATATTTGTGAATGCTTGTTTTCCTTAAGTTGATATCAACATTTCTCAAGTCTTTACCTTTCGAACGAGCCAAGATTTTGTCTATATATATGAAAATGAGAAACAAAATGAATTTATTAAGAAATGCAATTCATTTTAGACAGATTAAGTATCGAAATATAAAACGATCATCTAACTAGGTATCGTTGAATATTAAAAAAGTACAATAAGATAGATATTACAAATTAAAAGAAAAAAGAATCTTTTAAGTTTGTACAAACATCTATGGGAAATTCTACTCATAATCCAAATAACTAATTAAGAAAGTCAGAGAAGAAAAAGAGAGAGAATCCAATTAATCCTAAACTATATCACTGACACACCCAAATATATTATTAAGTTTCCTAAAATCATAAAATTTAATAGGATTCATGTAATTAAGAAATTAATAGCATCTGGAATAATATTTAATCAGCCCCGCATTCAATCACAAAATAATTGCACGCACTCTTTACTATTCCATTACCAACTTTCCCAACCCATTCGAGCACATCAATTATTCATCAGTTTCATCTCTCTCTCTCTCTCTCTCTCTCTCTCTCAACATGTCAGATGGGCTCGCAGTGGATCTAACCAATGACCCTGTACCACATACACTCCATTCATTTGTTTCCCATAACAATGGCATCTCCCTCACATGCTGCTTCCATGTGACATTAACACCCATATATCTTGAATTAAATATGCATGCATGCATGGATATATTCATGTTGCATTTGTGTGTGTATGTATATATCTGTCTATCATCTATGTGTATGTGTATGCATGGTGCATGGGCATTGGAAACATAAACGAGGCAGGTAGGAGGCTCGGCCCTCAAGGCGGGGACCGATTCCCAAGGAGGAAACACGTGTTAATAAGGCTGTGCATGGTATCGTTCTTTCTAAAGACACGTGTTAAGGACCATCCCTCTAAATCAAAAAACATGCATCAACCAGCTCTGACATCCCATTTTGCCAAAACATCGCATCTTTCATGCTTCGCCACAACGCTCCCTCCCCCTCACATGATGTGTTTCCGATTGCCCCCCATTGTTATATATATACATATGTATCATATGTACGTATATACGTATGAAATCTTACATGGGCGTGAAATATATCTTTTTGGTATGTGAGAATTATCCTCTTTAGAACTCATTTGTTTTTACAGTTAAAATTTGAACGATTTTGTTATGAAGGGTTTGATCATAAATTTTGCTCTTTTAACTTACTCAACTCTGATCGAGGGACTTTAATGGGAAGATTTATTCTTATTATAAAGCTAGAAGACAAATAAGGCCAAAACTTCTCAATAGATAAATATATAAGATTAACATATGGAAACAAGAGAGAGGGGTAGGAAATGGACAAGCATGCATGAATCCATTTAACATACTATAATATATATAAATTGGCAAAAAAAGACTGAGATCCCTGTGGAATACCTCCTTTTGATTTGTTCTCTTTCCCAAAGGCGTGCACAGACATGTACATATGTTATAAGGTGGGATTGTTTGGAGTCCCAAGAATTGGCACCAATCCAATAAATTAACTAATTAATTAACTCTCTCTCTCTCTCTCTCTCTTTGCAGTTGCCTACCAATAATTGAAGCTTGGAGACACTTAGTTTAATCAGTTACACACCAATGATGAGGAGTGAAGTACTTAATTAACCTAGTGGACTCCATCTTTCCACGTCCAAATGGTCCTTGATAATAAGCTTGTCAATTAAATTGGAGGCACGCTAGTGTCCCTTTCCAAGAATACATGTGTTTTCTTGATCACAGCAAAAAGAAATAATAAAGAAAAATAAAAAATGAAATAAAATAGAATAAAAGCTTTTGATCTTTAGTGGATTCCAACTCCTCATTCAACCATTTTCGTATGAGATTCCTTACACCTAGAGCTGATGGTTTTCCCTTTCAAAACCTAACCAAAAGAATACTAAAGTTTGGTTTTCTTTCTGGAGTCGCCCATAAATGGAATTTGTTTTAAGAGGAAAAGGAAAAGTAGAAGAACAAGATTTGACAATTATATTTTATTGGGAATATATATATATATGTATATTTGGTGTTCAATAATCTATACAGCTCTAAGGTGGGATCTTCCAAAAGCAAGGTGTCCAATGACTAGGTTTGTTATCATGTATGGGAGCAATGGCTGCTACAATTTGGGCCCATATTCACATGGATCATGCCAAGTGATTATTATATATATATATATATATATGTATATATGTATATACGTGTGTGTATGTATGCGTGTATATATGTATATGTATGCCAACTAAAAATGGAATTCCTTTGCATCTCTCTCTCTCTCCCTCCCTATATATATATATATACACACTAGCATGTAATCTATGTTATATACGGATATCATAATTTATTATGCTGCATAAAAAGTTAAAAATAAAATATACTATTCATACGAAATAATGTTTACTTTAAATAATTTTTAATATAGTTCAATAATTAAATAAATAATAATATTTACTCATATTTAAAGCTTTTGAATTTAAAAAGAAAAAAGAAAAGTATTTTCATGTCAAAAAAAATCTTATCAAAAAAAATTAAAATCTAAATATATAATCCAAACTAAAGTTATAAATAAATTTTTTAGATATATTAAAGTTATGAATGTTAAACTATGAGCTACTCTAAGTTAATAAAGCACAAAATAATAGATTATTATCCACATTGAAAGATGCGACATTATAATTTTTTTTAGGCACCTACATATATGGATGTGGATCATTGTAAAATAAAATAAAATTAAAATTTAGTTTACAAAAAAAGAATAATTATAAAAATATAAATAAAAATAAAATAATAATTATATTATGAAATACTAAAGCACTCTTAATGTATATTGGATGTTGTGAATCTTCTTTTACATCTCCAAATAAATCTTTCACCCTAAACTTGCATAAGATGAATCTTAAATGTTGTGAATATTTTTAATCTCCTTTCATCTCTCTTTCTCTCTCTCTCTCTATCTCTCTTTGGAGAAATAATCTCATTTCGAATTACAATTCATTTTCTGATGAATATTTTAATTATAAAATATCTTAGTGGAAATCAAAAATCATAGAAAAGTGGGAGCATGTAATAAGATATGTTAGTGGCTAAGTAAGTGAATGATTGTGATAAGGAAGTTTTTAATCATTGTTATTATTATTTCAAAAGACCTATCTAATCAATTTTTTTTTAATTAAGAAATTTAAAAATTTGAGAGATCAAAATTAATCAAATTGCAGTCAAAGACCACTGTATTTTATGTAAACTTTTTATAATGTACATATAGCATTAAACTATATAAATAACAATAAATAAATAAAATAGGTTCATTAGGAAGTAAAGAACAGTAAATTAATAAAATTTGAATATGTCGAAAATTTAAGACCAAAAAAATTAAAGACAAATTATACAACACAACTGAATCTTACACAATATTACTTGATATGGGCATTAATGGTTATATATAGCTAACTACTACTTAGGTTAACAATGCATATATAGACATATCAATTAATTACTAATAAATTTTGATTATCACAATTAACTTAAAAGTGCAACCTTTTTTTTTTATTAATTTTTTCCAAACCCCTGTTGAGACTATTATTTAAAAAATGATCTAAGTTGATACTTCTTTTACGACACTAATTAAAATTGTCGCATTTGTGTACTTATTGTGACATCTCATTAAAAGTGTGTCAATAAGCATATCAAATTTTAACTATAATGTATCTTTTGTGACATTATAAAGTGTCAATATATAGTATATTGTGACACTCAAATACATGACATTTTATCCAGTGTCACTAAATCAAAATTACCTTTTGCGATACTAGTTAAAGTGTCATATATTTCAGTGTCATAATAGGCTATTGTTGACCTCTTTGATCTTGAATTGGTTTTGATACTCCAAGGATTTGATAATAAATGTATTTAAACAACTGTTAATCTTCATTAAATAAACTTTGTTAATTATCCTTAATTTAGAAAAGATCATATCTCACGATCTTTTTCTTATGAAATAAACGACAGGAATCTTGCAGATATTAGTCAAATTATTTTGTTATCGAACCAAATACTTTATTTTGGAAAAGTTTGACCTGGTATCTAATTGGTACCATAGATAGAATATTTTACTAACGACTCATTTCTTTCTTGAATTTATTTTAGTTGTTGCATTTATTACAGAAATGTGCTAAAATCTTTTCTTACTTGGTCATATATTATTATTTTAGAAAAGTTTGATAACCTGGTACTAAATTTGGATGCACTAATTTTGCATGGATCAAATACCCAATTGCTCTGTCCTTTTTGGTAGACATTATAATCATTGTATTAAGTGTTATATAAGAGAGAAATCACGTTCAACTGTAGCACAACGCTTAGAGCAAAAGAAACTGAGTTCCTTGGAGTAAGTTGCGTTGATGAAAGGTTGCTGGGTCGTGATAGTCCAGTGCACAGGGAACCTAGCTAGGTGGTGGGGTACGTTTAAGCGTACTACGCACTAAGGTCCAGATAAAGGGCAACCGCGATACGTATTGCCAGAGTGGATCACACTAGCTTATTTCGGAGGCTGTTTGTCTGGCCTATCGTTGCTCTCGGGATTTAGAGTGGCTCTTGTGATAGAGAGCATTTTGTACCCTTTCTCTTTTATTTATTTGTATTTAACTTGGAACTTCTGTATATATACTGTACCAATACCGTTTATTTTAACAAGTTAATCCTAAGTGAAACTTTGGGATTGGATATAGCCCATTTGGGTGAACTAGGATAAATAAATATGTCATTTTTACTACTTTGCACTCAGTTTATCTCTACTGCTTTAACTGATATTTAAACTAGTAATATAAATACCAACAAAGCTTCCAAAGCAAAACAATCGGATTTAAATGTATTTTACACATCACAGTTTTTCACTGCACAACATACGTTTTTAATACACTTTGATTTTATAAGGACTTTTGACCTAATTTAATCCCCCTTTCTTCGGCACATCTCACTCAACAGCTATTATGACACTTTATAGTGTCATAAAAGATGCATTATAATTAAAATTTGGTATGTCTGTTCAAACACTTTTTATGAGATATCATAATAGGTGTACAAATGTGAAGTGTCAAATTAGATCTTTTTTCAGCTGTGAATGTGCCTCGATTCTTGGGGCTGTTCATGATACATTGTAATTAGCACATCAATAATGGGCTTAACATTTACTAGACACAACTTAAATATTTGCTCGAATATTCAAAGTAAAATCTAACTAATAATAGTTTAATTCAGAAGAATAATTTCCTACAAAAAGTTATGGATGCAGACCTAGAATTATATTCCCAATGTATAACTATAGCCAATATCTCTTGATCAGCTTTTTTTGGTTATGAGCGGCATATGTAGATGATCACCTAAATGTATAGCTAAAGGTCATGTTAATCAACAATATCGCATACTGATTTTTGTAAATTGGGGAATAAAGCACCTTGTAATTCATCAAATTTTTTTTTTTTCCAACTTCCCAATGAATCTGTTTGATTCTTTTTCTTCCCTTTTTCGTTTTTTTTTTTGGAGATGTCCCGAAACACAAACTACGTTTCAATGTACAGAAATCTTTAAGAATAATACCTTAAACACAAACCACTAGTTTTAAGAATAATAACTTAAACATTTACATAAATCCGTTTACTTTTTGTTGAGTTTGAAAGAGTGAAAGATAGAGTTATAAGAAATGGGAGTGACAGTAGACTATTTTGGCTAAAGCTATATGCCCTGCACATGCTTGGCAACTTGACAAAAATCTAGGTCTCTTTTGATTTTGCAGATTGGATTGATATGTGTATAGTATTTGTGTAGATGTTAAGTTGGATAATTATAGTTGAACTACCATATTTGATTTGTGTGATTTAGTCTCTAAGTAGAATTTCAGTGGTACTATTAATCTCATTTGATTTTGTGGACTACATTGAATTATTAGCAAAAGTTTCATTTTGCCCACAAAATTATTTCTCATTGATTTTTGAGTATTTAGTAGTATGGACAATTTATTAAATTCAATTTTAGAATATCAAGTAGCACATTTTAACTTCCTTTAGTCGACCCCCCCCCCCCCAACAAGACTGAATCTAGATTTAAATGATAGCTTTAATCCATGGTGTCATAATTCAGACATTTCAATACATGAAAAATCTAGACTCAAATATAAAATTTTAGATGGATTATTTTTAGTACTAAAATGCAATACAACAAATCAGAGGAGGCCCTAGTGTCATCGTACAACGTTTAATCAAAGGACAAAGGGTATGTCCGCAACTTGGCATCAGCCTCTTCCATGCATTCAAAGTAATATAAGGTGAAACTTATCAAAAAAAAAAAAAAAAAAAAAAAAAGAGTAATAGATGGTGCATGAATAATTATGTTGGATACTGGACATAGTGCACTTGGTGCATATATATATCTTTCATGAACGTCTAATCAAATTATAGCATACACCACGAGAAATCACTTTTTCACGAACAAGAACATTGAATTTGACGTGTAGATTAGTTTCGTCATACATAGAAGGCATTTACAGTAACTTTGTGATGAAATTATATTAAAATATATTTGAACAACAACTAATATTTAATTACTAACGAATTTTATGATGAACAAAATAATTATATTTTTTTTTAACAGAATTCAATAATTCCTAATAAGCTTTTCCACTAATAAAGAGCACCGGCGCACACACACATATAATGCTCCCCCATTACTTCAAAATTATCTTATTATATAGATTGTTGAATATAAATTAATGACTGCCCTGATCATTGGTCATCGTTCAATGAAATTCCTTCTTTCTTTAAAAAAAGGGATTATAATTTTATTATGGGCACCCCATAGTTAGTACGTAGGCCATTTCCTAACCCTAGTGTCCTAACTTCTTATTAATGAAGGTACTTTCTTATAGGGACTCTTATTATTTGTGAGCGTGTGTGTGTGTGTGTGTGTGTATCATCAGATATGAAGCAGATGGCCTTATACTTATCGAGGGGTGCAGGAGAAAAATCTTAAAAGTCTAGGCATGCATCTTTTTCAGAAATTGAATATGGATGGTCACAGGACTTCACAACATATCCTTTTTGACTCAGCATGGGGACGCAGACATGATCAAAAAAAGTTCATTGGGTCCATAGACATTAGCTCCGGTCTCAATCCATATGTATATAAATTGCAACCAAAGTAGCTAGCTTCCTATAGATAATATATATATATATATATATGTACACACAACTACAGTATTATGATCTTATCTCAAAGTTGCAGAATTTCCTGCATGGATTGTAGCCAAAATGAGCCAGACAAAACTAAGTACCAGACTCATTAATTTTCTGACAATGAGAGTCTTGTATATCTTTATGGCTCCATGCATATTAACAATGCATTGCCTCTGTATTGTAATTGTCTAATTGTGAGTTTTTGAGTTATATATGAATATATGATCATCTTGCATTATTTTATTTTAATTATGATATCATTAGGACGAAGAATTAAAACCAAAAATTTTGTCTCGAGGGCAAATTCTAATTTTTATAAATATAAAAGATAATTTTAAAATCTGTCTATAGGTCTAATCTGCTTATAAATATAAAAGATAATTCTAACTTGGAGGGGATTGCACCTTTCAACTCATTAAATCTATTTTTAAATATTATTGTGTCTAATTTATACATCCAACGGTTGACAGCTATTAATGTACATATTTTAGTCAAATAAAATCACCGTTACAACAAAATATACATTATAGGATATTTTTTTCGGGATACATTTTATGAGTGTCATAAAAATATTATTTTGGGACACTTATCAATTAATCATAATTACTAAGTTTATTAAGGCACTTAAAAGTGCCATATATGTATTTATTTTTGGGATACATTTTTATAAGTGTCATAAAAATATTATTTTGGGACACTTATCAATTAATCCTTTTAACTAAGTTTATTGAGGCACTTATATGTAATTGTTTTTTGGGATACATTTTCATAAGTGTCATAAAAATATTATTTTGAGATACTTATCAATTAATCCTAATAATTAAGTTTTTTCAGGCATTTAGAAGTGTCATATGTATAATATTAGTTTGGCAAAAATTCAGCCAAAAATTTAAAAAAAATTAAATTTTCAATTTTCGACGGAATTTGGGTGGATTTTTCATTGAAAATTAAAAAAAATTAAAAAAAATATTACATTTTAAATTTTTGCCAAAATTTTGGTAGAATTTTCTATCGAAAATTGAAAAATAAATAAAAAGTCTTAATATTTCAAAGTTCGGCGAAATTTCGGTGGAAATTCCACCGAAAATTTAAAAAAATTTAAAAATATTATATAATGTTTGTGTATGCTATATATAATGTTTGTGTATATAGATATATATAGTTGGAGAAATATTTATATTAACTTGTTATTATTTTAATTATTGTATGCTACATATATAATATTTGTGTATATACATATATATACACACAATTGGGAAAATGTTTATATAGACCTTATTATTATTATTATTATTATTATTATTATTATTATTATTATTATTACTACTACTACTTCTAATCAGAAAAGAATGCAATGATACGTTATAAATTATACTAAATTAAAATAAATGATTTGATAATTTAACCTTAAATTTTGATGCAACTAAGAGGTAAATAATAATGTAATGATATTTCAAAAATTATTAAAGTGGTAATTTCAAACATAAATGTTAACTATAGAAAAAGAAAAAAAACATGGTAACAAAGTGATTTTAGTCCAACAACAAGAGACTTGTTTGCCAATCAAGAGGCGAGAGTTCAACTTCCAACGATTGCAAAATATGGATTAAAGTTGGATGCCTGCGTGTGAGGAAGTAGTGGTGGGGTTCGATCCCTAGGTTAGACAATTTGAATTTTATTTTAATAAAAAATAATAAAATTTCGGCGGAATAGTAGATATTATTAATATGCCTCAAAAATATATTATTGGGACACAAATAAACGTCCTAACAAGTAAATGTTTTAGGATAATTAATAAGTGTCTCATGATATATTGCGACACGTAACTATGCAACATATATTTTATATGTCCTAAAAAGTATAAATGCCTCAAAAAAGTGTATATTTGGATACTTTTTTTGTCGGAAAAAGGAATTTTTGCTTGATTCTCAAACATTGCTCCGGTTGACTCCTTTTCACTTTTTCGAAGGAAAGACTTGCGTGTTGCATACACATATACACGACACAAAGATGAAAGGAAATAGCCTACTAGTACGAACTTGGAAACAAAAAAAAAAAAAAAAAAGAGTATACATCATGTTATATATCAACAAGCAAGTCCAGGATATTGGTTATCAAAATCTTTGATATTCAATATTGTGTGTCAAAGGACCAAAGTGATCAAATAGAGAAACTCATGTTGCTACTACTAGTCCCTCTCTTTATTAGATATTTGCATGAAAGAATAGACATACTATGCAGAGCTAGGCATGACATTACTGGAATAATGTGGCAAACGAAGATGATGGAAGCACGTGACACAACCCAAATGGAACTGTACATGTTTCAGTATCTTGTCAAATTTAAAGTCCACATTCGTGCTAATTAATTTCAACTCTGGAATCTTGAGGGGGCGTAGGGCCTCCTAGGCACACATCTCATTTTATATTGGCCATTGTTAGTATAAGTTGTAAATTATGAGGAAACAGGTCGGGTTATAATTATAGTCCCTTTCCCATCCTTCTAGATATCAACGTGTTTTATGGCCTTATGGTGATAGAGCGAAACACGGTTGACAGGCTCTGAGTTTATATTTGTCTAACTCACTTGATTTACACCTATTAACCAATTAATTTGAATTTAAATATTATAAAAATTTATTATAGAGGTAATCCTTCTAATTCAAGTGTTTCATTCACAATTTCAAAATTCAAACTCTAAACATTGCATAAAAGATCTAGCGTTTCATCCTAGTAGATCAACTAATAGTTGGTTAGAGTTTATATATATATATATATATATATATATATATATATATACGCACACACACGCTAGTACTACACCTGTATACGATGCGCATGGTGAATTTATTGATAAGTTATTAAATAAGATAAAATAATTTCGTTAAAAATAAGTTCAAATTTTAATAAAAAAAATAAAAAATAAATAAAATTTAGAAACAAACCAATAATAAATAAAAGTAGCATATGATCACTCAACTATGAAGTCAAAATAAGACTTCTTTATGCAAGACATTAATAAAAAATCTATAACCCCAATATATTTTATGGAATTAGAACTACAGATTCTCTACAAATTCTATTCAACGAGGTTTAAAAAAAAAGGAAAATTGAATAGAATTTATAAAGATAACAAACAACAAACCCTTTCGATAGTCGGGGACATTGTATATATGTACTTTCCATATTTTTAGCCTCCATTTGATTTTCTTTGAATGGACAATTTCAATGAAATAAAATTTGCTAGCCATCATTGATATTTGTTTGGTAAAAGTCCAAATACTTTTTAAAATATGAGATAAATAATATAGTCCATAAAAAGAACCTTAGGTAACAAATATAGCGAGAACATGTTTTCCAATGAAGGAGTCTTAGGGCCCATTTGAATGGGTTTTAAAAAATGCTTATTGAAAAGTGCTTTTTTAGTAGAGTTCTTTTCTAAGACAAGCAGTTTTGCGTTTAAATACAGTAGTTAAAATGCTTTAAAATTACTTTTATTTGAAGCTACTACGGATAGTTTCTAGAAAAAATCAATTTTTTTTCTGATTTCTATTTTTTTTTAAAAAGTACATCCAAACACATTCTTTTTCCTCTAAAGTGTTTTTTTTTCCCATAAAATAAGTGTTTTTTCTTTTAAAAAAAAAAAGTTCATTGAGACGGGCTCTTAGTCCTAGAATTGAATAAGTGCATGAGAAAAGTTGTTGCATATCATTCATCTATCTTTCCAACTATAGTGCAATTAAGCACATATCACCATGAGACCCCGAAAGACAAATGTGCAACAGCATCGTTCCACTTATAGTTTCACATATGAACAGACAAAGTAATCACATGCTAGGTTTTAGGATTTTAGCCTAATCATGTATATCCAAAAGACTAACTAATTGACAAACATAAAATGTCTGGCAAAGATAAGCATGGCTAATTAATTTTAATTAATTTACATCTCCTTTATATATATAATGATATAACTATCGTTTATATAAAAGAGATGACTAAAAGTTAGGAAAAAAATCTATATATTGCAACTTATGAGATCCGAAAAAGATTGGTAAAATGTACCTTTTTTTTCTTGTGAAAAATACATGATTAGTACATGAAATATAGTAATAATAAAATAAATAAATAAATAAATTCAAGCTTCTAAAGAAGAGAAAATGTAATGAAATTTACAAACAAACAAATAATAAGTAAAAGTAACACATAATGGCTCATGAAATATAGTGTGTGTGTCTTTACGGACTCGATGGCGTAACTTTATGCGTCATTGCTAGTCCAGTTGTTGTGGCTTGCCCTACGCAGATGATTTATTGCATAATGTAGATATCAATTATACATGTATATATATATATATACTATACATACTATACAAAAATAAATGTATTATACAATTACAAGATATATTAATTGCACATAGAAAAATAATAATTACACAGACCACACAACACCACATATTAATAATTAGACGTTAAATAAATTGGTCACATATAAACTTATATAAAATATACAAACGTGAAAAACTAAAACTTACTTGCACGCATACGCTATCATAAAAAATTAAAAAAGATAAGAAAGTTTCCAAACCTTGTCCGAAAAAAGGGCTTACCTGAAGCAGTAAGTATTAGTCTAGCGAATGACAATGATAGATAGTCGGTGGTCGGTGGTCGGTGGTCAGGGCAGCTTTTGTATAAAGAAATATATGGGATTGTTCAGTGGTGGGACGATAAGATAGGGCGAGAGGGTATGAGGAAGTATGAATTTTTTAAAAATGAACAACAAATCATGAATAAAAAGAATAAAGGAAAAAATAAGATTTTATTTCAAGTCAATGTACCTAATTAATTATATTCATAATAAAGATTGATTACATTTTTATTTATGTAAAATAAATAGATATTTTATTTCATAACATATCTTTATTTTTACGTAAAATAAATAGATATTTTTATTTATGTAAAATAAATAGATATTTTGTTTCATAACATATCTTTATTTTGGCTAATTTAAAATTTGATTTAACTGAATTTGTTTAATAAGTGAATAATTTTAATGAAAAATACTCTTCCTAAACCTTGAATCTAAATTCAGAATATATGTGCAAATCATTTAGTCAACATATGAAAAAGATTTGGCCTCCAATTTTTTTCTTTTTTTGTTTTGGCAAAAAAAAAAAAAAGTTGAATGGAAAACAAAGATATCTCTTAAGAAAATAATCAATTTCATGTTTAATGAATAAGGAAAGGAAAATTAACTAATAGAATAAAATAACATCTCAATTAGGCAAATTAAAATCAACCACCCAAATTCAATGAGTCGTCAAACAATTATTGGAAAGTAATATTTATTATACGATTTTAAAGGAATATGCTATGAAATATTTGTTTGTAGAATATTTTGTATTAAATTGGTCCAAATTATTATCTAATAAAATGTTGACACATGTAAATTTAAGCCGACGCTTGTCGTGTAACTATGCCAACCTTTGTCATAATTCTATATTGATTATTTTGTTATATATATATATTCAATCTTCCATCAAAATTAATGAAAAATCTTTAATCTTCTCTTAGATTTTGATAGATTATATAACTATAGCAACTTCAAAGCTGAAACGGGACGGGGAGAAATAAATGACATGTCAATATATTAGACGCAAGATATTAGGGAAAAATGCAGTGTTTATTCTATAAGGTTTTTAGAGGGTGTTTAACTAAGCTTATTCTAAAAAATGTTTGTGAAGCTTATAAACTGTTGCGTCTTATTTTAAAAACACATTATTAAAGTGTTTGGATAAAATAAGATTATATAATTTATAAGATGTTTTTTGGAGCTTATAAATTGTAATTTTATTTGGTACAAATGAGATTTCATAAGTTCTTTTAAGTAAATAACGGCCACAAAAAATAAAGTCAAATTAATTTCAAAATTAATTTCATGTAAATAAATATTTTTTTAGATAGCAGGAATGTGATATTGAAAAAAAAATTATTTTATGTTACAAGATTTTTGTGGTGTTGATAGATTTTGAGAATTTTTCGATGAAATATTGACCAAAAATTCGTCTGAAATATATTTTTTAATAATTGAAATTACAAAATTTTCCTCTCTTTTTTGACGAATGGTGTGTGAGAACTATTTTATATAAATTAATTATACTCAAAAAAATTTGACGGATTTTCGACACATTATTCATGGGAAGTATTCTTTTGTGGTTGTCATTTAATATTAATTTTTAACAAAATGTCAACGACTCATTCCACTGGAAACTGTTTTTTTTTTTTTTTTTTTTTTTTGCTATTTTTAAATATAACCCCTTCGCTCCAGACAAGACTCGAATCCAAGTTTGCATTACGGCAACCACACACGCCTCCAAAGAGCAACACTAAACACGCATGAACAAACATATTTTTGTGAAAACAATGGTTCGAACCTACACATCCAACATAGTTAAGAAGGAATATTACTGCTAAACTATTATAATACTTCATTTGTCCATTCTCTTCTTTTTTACTTATGATATGATTATGAAAATTATCTAATTTATTAATTTAATTTTATTAGTTTATTTATCCTTAGTTTCATTAAATTTACAATTAAACTAGCAAATTATTTACTTTAATTTAGTATAATTGATTAATTGAATTAATTATGCTGAAAACTTATTAGAAAAACTAAATTAACTTTAATTTTTAAAGCGTCATTACAATAAAAAAATTATAATAAAACATGACAACAACAACAACAACAACAATAATAATAATAATAATAATAATTGAGAATGATCATTCTTGTTCACACCCGGTGGCCTCCCCTGTGAAGTATTAGGGAAAAAAACTATTTACCACCCAAAGTATGCGGGTTTTTCCAACTTGCCATATAAAATTTTTTTTTTTACCGATTGCCATCTAAACTTCACGATTTTTACAAATTACCATCCAAGCGAATATTCTACCCAGATTCGGTCACATGACAATCATGTGACATTCATAAGGGCCTTTTCGTCTTTTTATGTAAAAACCTGCTCAAAAATTAAGAACTTTGTTAATAGTGGAAGTCGAACCCGGGTTATATTGCAAACCCCATGAGAGGTTCACCAACTAGGCAACATCTATCTTCATGCATGGCCATGCTTATTTTATTGTTTTATACAAAATCCTCAAAGTTCAAAACCATATAATTAGAAACAAAAATAAATTACAAATATCAAATAGCAAGAATTTTGAAAATAAATGAGATAAGAAAATTTGTTAAAAAATTATTCTTTAAAAAAAATATCTATCCTATTTCTTTTTAGAATTAATTAAATTAACAAGATTTATTTTTTTTAAATATAATTTTCATCTATTCATTTTTTTTCTTTTTCTTTTTCTTTTTTGATGAAACTTCTTTATAAAATTAATAAAATTTCTTTAACCACATTTTATTTGAAAATTAATATAATCAGAAGGATCAAATTTTTCTAAAAATTTAGTTAAATTAGCAAGATCGATTTTTTTATTAAAAGATTAATTTCGATACGAGGAAAACAAATATATATTCATCAAAAAAATGAAAAGAACCTGGACAAAAATTATTTAAAAAAAAAAATAAATCTTATTAATTTAATTAATTCTTAAAAGAAATGAGATAGAAATTATTAATTCACTAAATAAATATATTTCTTTTATTTTTTGAATTTTAAATTGATATTAAAATTCATTTCTTTGAATCTATATGGTACAAATATATCAATTTGCCTCATGTTTGGCAATAATGGTGGTTGGCAAAGTGGTAGTGGGAGTGGTTGCACTCCTTCCTAACCCTGGTTCGAATCCCATAGAGCGCATTTTTGCAAACAATTTTTCTACAAGTGAAAAGACGATAATACCCTTCAAAAACTCACATGCTACTCATGTGACGGAATCTCACCGGAATATTCCGCCGGAATCGGAGCCGGGATGGTATTTTGTAAAAAAATTAAAGTTTGGATGGCAATCGGTAAAAAAAAAAATGTTTATATGGCAAACTGTAAAAATCCGTATAGTTTGGATGGTAAATAATTTTTTTCCCGAAGTATTATCCCGCCTGTCATGGATACCCACAGGATTTCTTTGAACCACGGGGGGGGGGGGGGGGGGGTTGTCCTTTAAAAGGGCCCTCATAAGATAAGGAGAGGATTAACTTCTTTTATGGCAACCAAGTGCCTCGTCTCCAATCGATGTGGGATAAGATATGGTGCATCACAAGCCCCCCCAGACGAAGGGCTTGGAGGGCTAAAGCCAACGTTGACCCAACAGTGGGCGCCAAATGATGATGACCATTAATTCCTGTTCACACCTGGTGGCCTCCCCTGTGAGGTATTGTCCCGCCTGCAGTGGATACCCACAGGGTTCCTTTGAACCACCGGGGGGGGGGGGGGGGGGTTTGTCCTTTAAAAGGGCCCTCACAAGATAAGGAGAGAATTGATACCTTTTATGGCAACCAAGTGTCTCGTCTCCAACCGATATAGGACAAGATATGGCACATCAATAATAATAATAATAATAATAATAATTATGTATGTTTTCCCAAGTTTGGTTGTGATAATTGGACATTTTTTTCAAATTTAATTAAATTAATGGGATATTTTCTTCAATTATTTGTATATAAATTACAAGTTTTCTTCAATTATTTGTGTGTGTGTGTATATATATATATATATATATATATATGAACACATTGTTATCTATGTTCCTCAATTAAACGTTAATAATTGTAAAATAATAATTAATTACTATCTATTAATTTGTTTATATACGACTATTATACCAAATGCTATTTTAGAGATTCTCATATTTTTTTTTTCTCTATTTTTTTATTGTAAGAAAAGAATCATTTTGATTTTCCTTGGGAATTTCCCTTAAACATAAAATAATAATAATAATAATAATAATAATCAAATAAAAAAAATCAAAGTTCCAATGGAATTTTCATCTAAAATGCATCACAAACGAGATAAAAAGGTTTCGACAAATACCATCATCAGTATTCCATCGAAAAAGAACAAAATTAAAAAATAAAAATCGTAATAATATTTCCAACGGTAATATCTTTGAAAATCTATCACAAATCTTAAAGAAAAAAATATAAAATATCAACACATTTTTGACAAAAAGCAATAGTTGGTATTTAGTTTGGTAAAAACAAAGAAATATGAAAAATAGTTTTCTGACAATTTTTTCTGTGGAAAAGGAGAAGAAAAATGATGAAAAAAGAGTCTAGAGAAAAAAATTATTTTTGACTGGTATGTTTCATTGGAAGATTGTTTAAAACTAGCACGCTATTATTCCAGCGTTGGCCCGTATGTTCGCTTACAGATTTCCTAGGAGTTCGTTGCTATTGCGACGCTAAATCATTGGTAAGTGGTATGTAACACTGAACCTTTTCAGATGAAATATTCCGTCAGTAATTCTATCAACAAATAGTATTTTTCTTGTAGTGATGATTATATATTTTTTAATTATATATAATGTATTTTATTAAATTTATTATAGAAAAATAGTTTAAATTTATAATATTAACAAATAAATTAAAAAAACTAAAAAATAATAAAAGTGACCGAAGAGACTAGAAGGCACCAAAGTAATTATTAGACCTCTTAGATGCTTTATTAACAGTATAGATATTTTTTACATATACTAGTCAGTCAAACACACTTGATGCGTATGCAAGATAAAAATAAAATAAAATGTAATTAGATATTTAAATTTTGAATATAAAATTAGAATATTTATTAGATTCTATACATGATTATATTTTTTTTAATTATTTATAATGTATTTTATTAAACTTGTTATAGAAAAATAGTTTAAACTACAAATAAAATTATAAGATTAAAAATTAAATACAAAAAAAAAAGTTAAAAAAAATTGATAAAAGAGATCTTAACACACTGAAGTGGTTATAAGAACCCCTAGGTGCTTTATTAATAGTGTAGATATTAGTGTATACTTAATATGTGTGTGTGTGTGAAAATTTTATAATTTAACAACAATCCTTATATGAACTATATTTTTTTATTTGTCCATTTTATATATTTTATATGCAAACATATGTATATACATATATAAGTACTATAAATTCTAAAAATTAATTTTTTTCATATTATATATATTAGTTTTCCTATATTATATTTTTGAATTTAAATATTTTTTATTTTAAAATTTAATTTTTATTTTATTTCAAATTAATTTATACTCATATGTTTTAATTTCATTTGCGCCCTCTTAATTTATTCTAGTTGGCTTCAAGGTATCCGTTTTGAAGTCTACGTCATTGGCCATGTATGCAAAATTTTCAAGTTGATAGCCACATTAACAATTTCCGACGATGAAGTGTCAATTTACAAATTTTTTGAAACTTTTTATAATACATTTGCCACCCCAAATATTATCCATCTTAAATGTGCAATTGAACAAAATTAATATTCTAAAGTTGGCAACTTTCCCCTCATTTTCGCCAACAACAGTGCATAAATTCCACCACGCACCACCACCCATCAGAACACAAAAATAATCATAGAAAAAATCTTACTACTTCAAACCTGTACGTCAAATCTAGATCAAAATTAATTAAAATTTCATCAATATTTAATTTATATATTGAACGAATTATAGACCAATTTATATAGAAATCTCAAAATCACATATTTTTTCGAAACACAAAATAAAATTTAAAATTGAAGCTAAGATGTATGATTTGATTATTTTTATTGTGCGATGTCTTACCCGCCGTACAACTTTCAAGTTGTTTTTTCATTGATATGTATTATAACGGATAATTTCCATCTCGGTTGTAACCAAACCCGTTGCAACATTTAGGAAATTATGACAATTATTTTAAATTTTTGCGACAGATGAACATAGTTGCAAATTCATAGAACAAAATTTTGTGATTGACGTAATACATCACCACTATAAGACTACATCTTATTTACTAACAAATCAAATCATTATAAAATAAATTTTTGAGTAAATTTTATCAATCACAAACGTTAATAAATTCTTTGTTTCTAATTATTTCTTTAGTTCGATTTATATTAAATTATATTGCTAATTTCTCATAGATACCTCAAGTTTTCTATTAGTGAATAAACACTTTCTTATAGCGCCTACAATATATTGTTTAATAAATATGGCAAATTGGCTTTTGCAACGACATACATTGTCGCAAAATTTAAAAAGTAAAAAAGTTACTTTTTAAAAATATTATGCGATATCCACCACTAAGTTTATTTTGTAGATAAGAAAAACTTAATTTTGGAGATGAACATCAGCCACCGCAACTTATTAAGAACTGAAAATGTTATTTTCCGAAAATATTGTGCGACAGATAATATCCGTAGCAAACTCCATAAAATTGTTGGACACTTCTCATCCACCACAAAAAATTTCCGAAAACTAGGAGAGTCACAGTTTGAAGTGCTGCACCCCGAAATTTCCGACACAAGCTATCCATCATAAAATTGTCCAATATTGAAAATAAATAGAAAACAATTCCGCGACGAATATTCTTTTTCCTACAGCCACCTTCTTTCATCACAAAAGTATATTGCTTGAATCGTTCAGTTCTACACAAAAACGCACTACAGGAAAACCACAAATTTCCTGTTGGAATTTTGGTGTTTGCTGCTTCGTCTTCCGGCAAAAAATCTGACGAAAAATTCCTTTTCACTACAACAAATGGGGCTTTCGTAATTGATTTTTCGATCACTAAATAAGAAAAATCAATCACAAAATGAGATTAGTGACCGAATGTGTCGATTGGAAAATACCCTCGTAACAAAGTCTTCTTATAATCAATTTTTTGATCAGTTACAACTTAGTAACTGAAACATTAGTCACAACTCTTTAAATTTCAGTCACAATTTCATTAGTAAAGATGACATAATTTATTATAAATTTGTCACAAATAGTGACAAACTTGTGACCACTTTATCAGTCACAATTTAGTGACTAAAACATCTTAACTGAACTTGGGTATTATATATAAAATATATTTTTAAATAAACCCCACTTGCACCAGTTGGGAATTGAACTTGGGCTTGCGTTGTGGGCCAGAATGACAAACTTTAGGAATTGAACTTGGGCTTGCACCATATGTAGGGGCAACCATATTTGTGTGTAATTTTGTGTTAGTGGAGTTTCAAAACCGTATTTCACAAAAAGGCGGGGCATCTCCCTACTAGTAGACCATTGTGTATCTGTGTTCATTTGTTTTTTTATTTATTTTTATTAATATCTATTTGTGAAATTATTATTTTATTAATTTTAATTTTATTAATTTATCCTTAGTTTATACAATTTAACATTCAATTTGACAAATTATTTAAAAAGGTTAAATTATCAAATTGTTTATTTTTATTTAGTAATAATTGACCAATTGAAAGAAATAAATCTAAAACCCTTGCCAATTCAATCCGTCAAAAATTGAATTGTTCAAAATTTCGACCACAATTGACACAGTGAATTACATGAGAATCAACTACATATTCAAAAAAACTTCGAAAATTGAACGATTCATTCAACAGTTATTAATGAATTACAAAAATTGACAAAATAAATTTAATTAATTATAAGTGATAAATGGTCATATTTATATTATTAATCTCTCTCTCTCTCTCTCTCTCTCTCTCTCACACGTACACACACTCACATATGTATATAATTTTAAAATTCAAATCCTACCACTACAAGAAAACTGACATTTAGCCACTGAAAAAATTATGGATTTAAAAAAATCCACGAAAAAAATAGCTAATGTGTGGCTAAATTTAGCTACAAAAAAATTGTGGCTAAATTTGGTGGCTAAATTGGCGTAAAATTTGGCGTCAATTAGCTATGGAAAATCCATGGCTAATCCGTAGTTTTCCATGGCTACAGATTTAGCCACGGAAAATCCGTGGCCATTCCGAGGCTATTAGCCTATTGTGTAAAATCAAATTAGTGATTATTGTTGTGTAAAATCAAATTACTAATTTTTTTGTATAAATCAAATATTTGAGTTTTGTTTATTGAATTAGTGATTAGTTCTCTGAAAAACTATTTAAATTAAATTTCTCATTTAATACCTATATAATCATATATAAACTATTCAAATTAAATTTCTCAGTTAATTCAATTGGTCAATTAATACATGTATAATCAAAAGTGAATATGTAGTTTGATTAATCATCAAATTTTAAATCTACTAATCTGACGGTGGCAAGGTGTTTTAGAGCTTTGATTGATTTAATTTTGATAAAGTCAAAAGTAAATATAAAACTAGTAAAACTAATAAATTACAAAAAATGGTAAAATTAATGAAATTTATTTAGAATGTTGCACCAATATATTTTGGCCCCTTTTGATTTGTTATAATACGTTGTAATACAATAAATAGTCCAATCTAAATTCCATATTTGATTCGTAATTTTATCATGTATTGAAATGCCTCAATCCATGATACAATGGATTGAAGCCATCATTTAAGCTGGATTCAGTCTTAGGGGGGAGGGGTGCTACTAGAGGAAGTTAGAATGTATTGTTAATATCCCAAAATTGAATTTACTAAATTGTCCTTGTTATAAAAAAAGTCAAAAACCAATGAAAAATAATTTTGAGGGCAAAATGGAACTTTTGCTATTAATCCAATGTAATCCACAAAATCAAACGAGATTTATATATCCTTGAAATTTGAGCCATGGACTGAATCCCACAAATCAAATATGGCATTTCAACTACAATTATCCAACCCACCAACCAACTCAATACTAAATATACATTTATCCAATCCACCCAATCAAAAGGGGCCTTTAAGTATAACAAAAACTAATCCATGCACAAAGAAGTAAAGTTGCTAACGGCCCATAGCTACTATTTTTAGCTATGGACTTTTTTGCGGCTAATAGCCACGGAAAATCCATATTGCTAATAGCCTTATGTAAATTTTATGTTACACTAGTTCCTTTTTTTTCTATCTTTCCTTTTCTTTTTTCTTTTTGCTTTTGGGTATGTGTCTCTATTGAACCATTCATATATTAAATATTCAAAAAACTTATAAATTTAGAAATTGGCCAAATGTGGTATCTGTGTAGGATATCTAATTAAATCTATATAACATTATAAATTATATTAACAAATTCATTTTAATAAACATATTTAAAATATGTATCCATAGCACGTGAAGTGAAAGTTACTCTATCTATTTATCTAAAACCATCGTGCATTGCATAATAAAATACTAATAAACTATGTTAATAATAGCAAAATTTTGATTTGATATAAAAAGATTACTTAATTTACATCACGAAGAACAAAAAAAATTAATTCATAACTAAAATTTTTATAGGATTGGTTCTTTTATATAATTTTTTTTTCATTTTATAAGATATTACTGTTATTCAAGCATAACTTTGCATATGTAAAATTTGATAAAAACTTAAAATTAATAAAGTAATTAATCAAAATTATAACATTGACTGACAAACATTTAATTCAAAATTTATTCATGAAAAGTTAATTAAATTAGATATTAATTGGTTTAGGTGTTTCATGAAAGTATTAATTCTCAAATGGAGATCATAGCCAAATAGAGTATTCATTAGATTCTCATAAACGGATTACGAAATATTTTATTAATGGCTTCGAAAGTTTCTTTCCAAGTACTTTTTTTTATTTATAATTTTTTAATGAATTAAATAATTGATTATGTTTCATCAAAAAAAAATAATAATTGATTGTGTTGATAGAATTATACAAGTAATGTGGTTGATTAATGATTGAACTAAATTTGTAATGGATTTGTGACTACGTATCGGTCACAAGTAGTGCCCCATTAGTGACAAATGATAGATATATGACTGAATCCTGATAGTGATTGAGTAGTGACCACAATATTGGTTACAAAATGTGACTATACAGTGATGGATTCAAACTTGATAGATTTGAGACGGATTTGTGACTGATCTTATTTCCCAACAACTAGTGGCCGAATGATCAATCACCATGAGTAATTGATTAGTGACTGATACAAATTTATGACCAATGACTCCTTAGTGATTGAATTAATGTCGGTCACATGAGATAGCGATTAAAATTACTTTAGTCACAATATCGGTTACCAACCAGCTACTATTCCGTCAATGATATCATCTAATTTTTTATAAGTAATTAGTCACAAAGCTTTAACTAATCGTGACGGATATGGTCGGTCACTAAAGACCCGTTTTCTTGTAGTGTTTGTTCCTATTAAAAAATAAAAACAATAAATATATTTTTTATTTTACAAAATTTACACCGAAAATTCAAAAAAAATAAAAAAAAATATTAAGTTATAAATTTGCATTAGAGTTTTCACACATTTTCCGTAGGAAATCCAAATGTAAAAAATAAAAAAGTAATTTTTTATATTCCCTGCAAAATTTTTCGTGGAATTTATGCTAGAAAACTTCAAAAAATAAAAATATTAATTAGTAGCAGAATTTCCCGCATAAATTCCATTGAAAGTGAATAAAATAGAAATAAAAAATCATTTAAAATTAAAAATAAAACAATATCCTGCCTGAACTACCAAAATAGATTTGAACTTTTCTCATTTTTCTCTTTTCTTCCCAGTTTCTTATCTTTTCTTCTTCCGTTCCATTCTATCTTGTTTTCAAAGATTCACTACCACCAACCCACCGCCATCCCCACATTGTTTCCATCGTCCTATTGAAGCCGCAACCACCTCCCACTGTCACTGTGCATGGACGGAGCCACCTTGTTAGAAGTGGGATCAATGACCGCACTAAAAAATAAAATTTTACTATGGTTATATATTAGATATTTTAAAAATAGAGATCATATTAGCACTCTAAATTTTTATATTAACACTTGGTGTTAGCACTCTAAATTTTTATATTGACACTCTATTTTAATTTTTTTTTTGTTTTAAACATTTGATCAAAATACCTTTTTACATTTTAATAATCACTTAATTGGTTTGTTTGACAAAATTACCATAGATCACCATCCATACACCTTATTTTCAATTTAGTGGGATAATAGCCACAACCTAGAGCAGAAAACCAAATTATCTTCTCAGCTTCTCAATAGCCACAAACAAGAGCAGAAAAAATCCAAAATCCTAAAAAGAATTCTACAAACTTTATTTCTTTATATAAAAATTGCTTATTCTTGCTATTATTGTGCATGTGTGTTCTTTTTTTGTTCTTTTTTTTGTTGAATTTGACGTATGAATCAAATACTTTGGTTGAAATTTTATTAGGGGACACAAGTGTTTTAGAAACACCTAAGTTCAACTTTTATCTGTCTAATAAAAATATACTATCTTTTGAATTATACTATATTTTGCTTTTGTATTCAATGATTTTTATATTTAATTTTGCTTTTGTATTCAATGATTTTTATATTTAACTTATTGAGTTTTATTTCAAAAGCTTTTTCTTGTTTTGTTTTTTTAAGAATGTTTTCATATGATGCACCATCAATAGATGAATACAAAAATAAAAGAAAGATGTATATTAGAGTGGAGATATATTTGTCATTCAAAAATAATATAAATAATATTTTGTAAATTAGTGGATATTTTAATCAATCTTTTAATAAAAAAATGAGAACGTAGCTCCACTAACAAAATTTGGAGCTGACAAAAATTTAAAACATGAGTCAAAACAAATGAAGTTTACCCATATAATAAAATTGCACGTCTAAATTTTTGAATCTTACGATGCACTTGCAAAAGTTGATGTGTCCTACCAATATTCACTTTCTCCCTCTCAGATGCGCTTTTACAAAGTTCATGATATAAGTAGGATAACACCACACTGCCCCAACTATAATTCTCTATTTCATATATTTCTTCCATATGCCGCAGATATAACATCGATACATGACTTCCACTAGTGTCAGGGCACATAATGCCACCAAGAAGCAGCAAAGCAACACACTGTGCAACACAATAAACATGGGTCGGTAGACTTAATGTGTTGGAGAGTGATGAAATGTCTGACAAGACAAAGCCAAATTCGTGTCCAATCGATGTGTTGTAAATTAGGGGCATATCCAAGCATATCTTCACAATATATTTGCCAATCACCGTCTTTCCTTGGACAATGATCTCTACTAATAATGGGATGTCCTCTAATAGGCAATGCCATATCATCGCCACATCTTCTAATGTTGGCCTTGTCCATCAGAAAATTAAATATATGTGTTTTCAGCTACCACTTTTCCACCAATGCGGTAATTAGATGTGCATCCAAGTTTAAATATTCACATCTATACACACCGTAGAACCCCATGTCATGGAGCAACTCTATCCCAAAGTTGTGTGTTAAAACGTCTATCCCTAATCACGTCATCTATGACTAATCGCCATCAAAAACACTTTGTGAATGGTGATTGTTCTGATTGTACAAGACATATCTATCTCTAGGACCCTAACATTCTTCGCCTTCACCTTCCATTTTGAAAAAAATACGTGTTAATACATTAATTAATATTTTAAATAATTAAAGGAACTAAAAAAGTATATAGGAAAAAAATTATGTCGAAATTAAACTATCTAAACAATTAAGAAAATTATGCTAAAAAATTCATTGACTATTTAAATTAACCATATAAAATGTTTGTGTTAATTATATATAACATATGTATACAACTAACTAAAAAATTAATCAAACTAAACTAAAATTAAGTTCAAAATTTTACAAACTATAAACTAAATACAAACAAATATATTCTTAAATTAACTACTAAAAAAACAACTAAACTATATAAAAGTCTACAATACTAACTAAATAATTAATGTAACTAAACAATTAAAAATAAAAATAATATAAAATAAATTGATTAATAGTATATAAGATTTATATTTACCTTGAAGCAAGTGTTGAAATACACAAATTGTTGGGTAATATGATAATGCAATATATGTTTCATGGAGGTAGATTTGTAGAATATTTAGTATATTGGGAAAGGAATAGTGAGAATAGTTTGATTGAAAAAAACAATGTGCGAGAATGTAGTTTAAAATAGTGGGACTTTTGGTGAAAAATAATAGAATAGTAAGTGAAAAAATAAATATAACTAGGCAATTTATACACAAAAAAAATTACCAAATGGTCTTATGACCGTTGGGCGAGAAGCAATGGTCACATGACCTTTGTTTGGAGCATCTGTTTAAATCAATAAATATATATACATACACACACACACATCTATGAACAATAACTTGTCTATACTGTGTACTAGTTATTGTTCACGTATTAAAGGAAAAATAATATACGAACACTAACTCGTTCATAGATAGATGAATTATTGTTCATGGATTAATACATATATATATATATATAGTAAATCGTACATGGTGTGTATGAGTCATTGTTCATATATTAAAAAATAATAAATGTACAGTAACTCGTACATAGTAAAATGGCTATCTTTTTTCATTTTAGGGTAGAATAATAAAAATTATATAAAACTATATTATTTTAACAAAAAGTTGTAGATCTTGGCTTGTATGGTCAATTAAGCCATTTAGTGGAGATACTTTTGTCCTTTTCAGAATTCCCCAATCCAAAAATTCGAACATCCTTACAATAAAAGGTTTATATCCCAAAAAAAAAACCCATAAAATTAATTTTGAATCTTAATAGTCCCCCAAATTTTCAATTCAAAAACTTGTAGTATTAATTTCTCGATAATCTTTTATCCTATAAGTTCTTTAACTTAATATTTCTCAATTGTGATTTAATAAATTAATTCCTATTCATATTTTTTTTTTGGATTTCAAGATACATAAATTATAAATATCCATAAACTAATTTAGTAAAAATAATTTTAACATGCAATCAACATAAGCAAATAAAATTAAATTGGAATTAATTATAAAAATATTTACGTGAGAAATCTAGGATAATTTTGTCCAAAAAAATGAGTAAAAGTCAACAATTGAGCTTTTTAAAACAAAAAGAAGAATAGTGGAGTAATTTTTTTTGCATTGGAAACGTATTCATGGATTCTTTGAAAATAGAAATTAATTGTGAGGAAATTTTTATTATTTATTCTATTTACTTGGGGACAGATTAGATTATCAATGTACTTATCTTCTAAGGTTAAATTATGACAAGTGTGTATATATATATATATATATATATATATTAGTCGATCGGGTATATTCGATCTGTGTGCAAAATAAAAATAAAATATAATTTAATTATATAGCTAAATTATAAATATAAAATTAAATATTTATTTGATTTTATACATTATTAAATATTTTTTAATTATTTGTAATTTATGTATTGTATTAAATTTATTATAGAGAAATAGTTCAAAATAAAAATAAAATTATGAGATTAACAAATAAATAAGAAATAAAAATTTTAAAAAGAAAGACAAATGATATATATATATATATATATATATATATATGATAGGGAAAATCATGTCTACTTTTCATCCCACTTAAGTCCCTCAAAAATAAGATAAAAATTGCTCTCTTTTTTTCTGTCGTGTATGTCAGTCACTTTCACTTGTGATCCTTTATTTATATGATCTAACAATTTAAGTACATTAATTACAAAAAAAAATGGCAATTTAAGGATTTTAGTTTTTTAAAGATTTGGATTTCATTATAAATTGAAAATTCTCAAAATTCGAGGGAAACTATGATGGTATAACTGCCAATTGGATAATTGACCGACACGTATTAAAATATGGAAAGGATTATGGAGTTTGAATATTCTCAAAAATAAGAATTGAAAAATAAATTAAAATAAGTTTTCGTATAGTTCTGTACTAAATGTTTTTTTAGATGTTTGTATATTTTTTGACAGATTATGAAAAACTACGTAGCTGAAATTAGCTTTTACATATTAATATATATAAGTTGTAAATGTGTATTTGTAATTAGAGATCTAAGGTTATATGTATATGAACACTACTAGTATTAAAAATTAATGATCATTAGTTTGTTTTGGTGGTTAAATATTAATTTTAAATTTGGTTCATTTCTTGTCAATCCAAGCTCAGACCACACTAGTCACAAGGTAGTATAAATTCTTCAGATTATAATTGTATCACATCACTTATTCAATAGGCAACTACATTATCAATTTTCTTCTAATTTTGAGAATTTTCAATTTACGAAAGATTTTCGGTGAAGTTCAGACTGTTTTGAAAAGTATATCCTTAAACGGTTATTATTTTGTAGTTATTGTACTTAAATCAATGTTCTGAAAATCGGATCGCACGTTAAACCGATGGCCTTACTGGTTACTAGTTCAACCGATTCGACCACCGATTTGACTGGTATGATGTCATAAATATGTAATAATTATTAAGTTAATTTTTAATATAAAAAAATCATAAATACATAAAAAAAATTAGAGAAAACCAATAATAATAATAATAATAATAATAATAACCAAACAAGAAATTTACCTTACTTCATCATAAAAATCCGACTCATCATTCATCCCAAAGCTAACAAATAATAATTAACAAAATAATTCAAAAAACACATTTTGTCACATATTATATCCAAGTCCAAATAAACCCTAATGAGATTTAATAAAATAAAACAAGATAAATCATCATAAATCATCCAAATGATATATCCAAAGTCTTCAATCATCATCTTCATCAACATGGTGACTTTTTTGTTGCCTTAAAAGGGGTTGTACTTCACCATCATTACCACTTGAGGTGGCAACATCAAATTTTGATAAATTAACTTTGTCTCCTCCATCATCCCATTAATCATAAATAAATTTTTTTAGTAAAATAATAAAAGATTAAATAATGAATTTTTTAGTAAAATAAGTAAATTAATATACAACCTCTTCATAGGGACAACTCTTCCTCAAACATTTCCTCCAACTCATCACCATCAAGCTCTCCACTCAGTTCATCTTCAATGATCCAAAAATCTACTTTGTCAATGCACTCATAGTCAACTGGATCATATGGCCTTGTTGTTTGTTTAACACTACAAAATAACATAATATTAATATAATTATTAACAAAATAGAAACATAACACGTAAGATATAGAAAAACAATAAACTTCTTACAAATTTTGCAAGCGCAAATTATAATGCACATAGATAGGATCATTTAACCTTTGATGCTCCAACCTATTTCTCTTTCTAGTATGGAGGCATTCAAATATACTCCAATTATCGTCATATCTGGAAGATGATGAGGTTTGGCTTAATACTCGAATGGCATCCTTTTGCAAATTTGGTATATCCTCACCAAACATCCTCCACCATTCATCTAAAAGAAATTATACACCAAATGCAAAAACAAATAAAATTAAAATCACACCACATTAAATAAATACTTTAATAGTAACAATGAAGTAAGAAACAAATAAAAAATATACCAGGTCGAGCAGTTTTTACAATATTTTTAGCTAATACCCTTGCAAAGCTCCCTTTTTAGTCTCAAAACAAATAAATTTCATCTAATACATCATTTATACCCGGAAAAAGCTTCTCATAAACATCAAGTAAACCCATCAATCCCTCTTGTTTGGAGGGACTCTATGGGTCATATTGAAATACAAGGTTCCAAAAAAATATAGCTAAGTGGAGACGTTTGCGCAACATAACATCTCACCTATCATTAATAGTATCAACATAGGTGTTGTATAAATGCTCTTTATTTTTAAATAACTCCTTTATGTCATTTATTGCTCTCCACATCCCCTCATAAACATAGCCTAACGAAGGCTTGTCATCAAAATCATACATCCGCAACAATCTCATAAGTGGACTCATAATCTTGATAATGATCAAGCAATTATTCTAAAAATCATTATTTAAAACAATTAAATTAACCTCTTTACCCTTGTCAGTCTTCAAAAACTTTTTGAACCCTGCACTTCCAACCAAAACTTCCAAATGCTCCTTATGGTTATAAAGACTCTTTAAAGAAATAAATTATGTGTCAAATCGAGTATCTCCTGGACAAACAATTTCAGTCCATCCAGATCGCTATCTTAACCATGCATGAGGCCACTTATGATTATACACAAAAACTATTATCGTTGAAGCAAGAGCTACTAAAGTTTTAACAGATGTTAACTCTCCAATATCTTTAAATACCAAATTAACACTATGAACAGCACATGGAAACCAATAGATTGAAGGATATTTTTCAGATAGTAACTTTTCAACTTTTTTGTAATTATTGGCGTTATCAGTAACCAAATGCACAACATTATCAACACCAACTCTCTCTACAATTTCAGAAAAAAGATTACACAAAGTCTTAGCATCAAAATCCATATGAGAAATATCAACAGATTTAATAAACGATATCCCATATGGACAATAAACCAAAAAGTTTGTCAATGCTCTATGACTCTGATCACTCCAACCATCACTCATAATTGTAACACCAGTATCAACCCATTTAGCTCAAAGAGCATCAATAGTTAGTTCACATTGCTTTTAGCTTCTTTAAGTAACGGAATCCTCAAAGCATGATAAAATGGACTGGATATCCATAAACCACTGTTGCAATCCTACTTATCATTGATTGAAAGTATAGGGAATTCACAGCATTAATCGAGATACAACAATCATAAAATCATAAAGCAATAGACATATATGTACCATGCCATCTTTCCCTACTTTATAATGTTGCTTGAATGCTAGGTTGAGTAGAATCAATACCAACAACAGCTTTCATATAATCTCTTATATGAGCAATCTTTTTCTTCTTATTACTACCACCCCCAACTTCTTTACAAGTTAAATTTTGAATTTCTTCAATATCATCATCATTATCATCCAAATTCAATTTAGATGAGGCTTTCTCCCTTTTATTATTTGCAACTTCAATCAATGTACCTTTAATTTGGAAACGCACATTCGCGGGAATTTTAAGGCACGATTTAACATTACTAGGATTGCCAGCTAGATGTTGCTTCATGTAATTGATACTGCCTCCCCTAATTACTTGATCGCAATATAGACGCTTCAATGTGCGAGTTTTCCCACTTTAGGGTACCTCATAGCAATGCCTCCAAGCTAGTCACTTCTACGACGGGGATTTTTCCCACTAATGTATTGTTGCGCCAATTGTGATGGATTTGATGGTGTAGCGGGCGAGGAGGAACTAATATTTTCCATCTCCTAAAAGTAATTCCAAAATATTGAATTTAGCCATCGTTTTTGATTACAAAACAAAAAATTGCAAGGTTATATTTATATAAGAAAATAAAACTAAACTTACATGAATGCACTACAATTTTTGCCATATTGAAACTCATTTTTGCAATGGTAAATTGCCATAGTGAAGTTATATAAGAATTTTTTTCCAAACTAAAAATATTAGACATGTTTGGTGTAATTTGGCATCCATAACTCTTAAATTTGGCATATATTTGCCTTTTGCCTTCACAAGCCATATATTTGGCGTAATTTGGCATCCATATGTTTGCTTTTTGCCTTCACAATTTTTTCCTTTTGCCTTCACAAGCCATATATTTAGTGTAATTTGGCATCCATAATTCTTAAATTAGACCTTTTGCTACAACTAAGATTATATTATTCATTTATAAATTATAACTATCATAAGTTCTCATTAAATAATTGTACTTTCCAAACTAGTTATTTACATTAGTAATATAGCTAAAATTAGGGGGTTGGGGGGGGGGGGTGGAATTAAAAAGAAGGGTAAAATTGGGGGGACAAAAAAGAAAAAACAAAAAAACAAAAAAAAACCTTACCAACACCAGCAAAGAGGCGGTGGCAATGGGAGGCGGGACGAGGCGATTGGCAGTGGGAATGGCAAGGTGAGGAGAGGCACTGCGGGTTCGACAAGAACGATGGCTAGGGTTTTGTTCGTACAAGAAAGAAAAACAGAGGCAGAGGCAGGCGAGAGTTGTAGCTTTTTTCAGACTCCAGTTTAAGTTTTAATCTCAAAAATAGGGAGAAAAAAAAACCGCCCACCAAATCGGTTCAACCAATTTTTCATCGATTTTGACCGGTTCCAGGCGGGCTGAGTCACCCTCAATTTTTGAGGACAGTTCGAACTGGACCAGTCGCCGATCACCGGTCTGACCGATCGAACCAGCCAGTCAGGTCCGATTTTGAAAACATTGACTTAAATTGTCAAACTCATAAATAAAGGATCAAAAGAGAGAGTGTTCAACATACATAACTGAAAATACAGTTTTGTCTGATAGAGATGAGGGTCTAAAATGAGATGAAAACCAAATATGAGGGACCATATATAGTGGTACGTTACAAAAATGAAGGATTGAAGTGGAATAAAAAGTAAATATGAGGGATTATAATGACACATTTTAAATGAGAAACTAAACATATGTATATGCGTTGTGTCTAAGGGGGTGCGCATATATGACTAAAAGATATATGTATAATATTCCCCTGTGCACTTTTCCCTGCAATGGAAATTTCCATTAGAACAACCATTCAAATAAGGAAATAAAATGTAGCTCAAATAAAAAATAAGAATAATTACATCTACTACTCCTTTGCAAGTTTCTAATTATAATTGGCCCCCCAAAAATTTTCAATATTAGCAACATTTATTTTAACGAATTTGAAAACTACATATACCCTCCTGATCAACTAATTCCCAGTCAAAATTTGCTAACGTCAGCAAGGTTTTTTATAAAAATCCAAAATGACCCTTACCTTACCTTTCGTACCTTTTTTTATTCCATTAGGTGCCCTTCATAATATTTTAAATCTTGTCGGGGATGGTTGTAATATTTGTATCTTTTAGAGGTGATAAATGTACTTTCTGGATTGGTTTCTATGTTAAAAAGTAGCCGTTGTAGTTAAACAATAGCCGTTGCTCTCTTTTTTTTTTTTGTTTTTGGACTGTTGATATTTTCACTATATTTTTAACAAATGGCCTCTTCTAGTTCTTCTTCTCATGTTTTCGGATTGATATATAGGCAAGAAAATTGTTGAAAGTTGAATTGTGATAAGAAACCCTCTATCAAGGTTGGAGAGATACCGACAAATTGCAAAAAAATTGTTTTATTGGTGCCCAATACATGATTTTCCACATTGATGCTAACCGTTCATGTTGAAAGAAGGATATGAAGATATGAAAATTCATATAAGGAAGAGAAAAGCCTAAAGAGAAAGAAGCAACAAGCTCAGTAACCAAACCTTGCACCTACTCAAATTGGAGATGGAAGCATTGTTCATAAGCTTATAGTTTTGAACATTGTTTTACTTACCATATATTTGATAGCACAAGTTGTATCTACTTTTGACAAGTGAAATACTAACATATGTATTTATATTTCATTACGTATTGTTTTATGAAATTTTAGTGCTAGTTCATGAAAACAAATTTATGGCTTTGTAGCATACTCAAAAATTTGAAAGGGGGAGGTATATATAATCTTCAAATTTGTTAAGATAAGTATTGACAATATTAAAAAAATTTAGGAGACCCTATTGTAGTTTAAAATATTAAAAGGGCAATAAATGTAATTATCCCTTCTCATTATACCCTCACATATTTTGAGAGAGTTGTAGATACTCAGTGAACGATCGTAAATTACAAATCGGCCCTCGACATGCTTAATTACCAAAAAAAAACGTTGTACAAGGGCATGACACATTACAAATAAAAAGTTGTACAAGGGCGTGATACCACATGATACAACAGGAATGCTTTTCCTATTTTTTCCCCCTTCGTTCTTCTATTCCCTAATAATTTTCCCACTTGGAGCATAAAAAAGTTGCACAAGCATATTTCCTTGTGGTCCTTCCTAGCAAGAAAATACATACATATAATGCCTTCTTCTTCATGATCCCTATCTATTATATTAAACAATTTAGTATTTCTCAATTTGGTGCATTACAAGCTCAAATTGATCTCTTCCAATTGTCTTCTCATTCTGAATTGCCTTCTCAACGACATTCTTTTCCAATCTACCAGGCGTCGCAGAAATGCCATAACCTAGAAAATAATGAAATAAAATCATCACATATATACTTAACACGTTTAAATAGCCTTAATTTGGTTATACACTCTAAAGAAAATCATACCTCAGATGGTTCTTGCAACGAATACGATGCACTGGTGTCTTTTGGAGTTTTGGAAACGAGGATTCCAAATCCTTGACCCCTCTCTCTCAGCACCTAATTGAGTTAAAATACACGCACACTGTAAGTATAACTATAAACCAATCAATTAAGATATTCTTGTCCTTGAGAGATAATTAATTCCTTTTTTGAACTTTGGATACCTTAAATGCATCTTCATCGGTTCGATCATCTCCGATGTAAACGGGAAAGACATCAGTACAATTGGCATACCCTGTGCCACATCAAAGTTAAGAGATTTAATTATGTTGTTTTCGAGTTTACTTGTAGTATTACATTAATCAAATCCAACAACTTAAGAATGACCCCTTGTCAAGGTCATTTGACAAGAAAGTCAGGACCACCAAACAATAAACTCACCAAGTGACTCCAATAGAAACTCAAGAGCCTTGCCTTTGTCCCATTTGATAGTAGGACGGATTTCTAAGACCTGCATTAATTAATTAATTGATTAACATGATAATCAGTAAAATCAAGTCCTCTTTGAAAATTTCTTGTCCAGATCTAATTAGATCGCACTCAACCAATTATATAACTAATGTTAATACATTTTTTATATAATTGATCATTCTCTTTCAATTGCACACCAATTACATAATCAATGTAAAACATTCGCTACATAATTAGTCCCAATATGGCCGAACTTGATACGGTTCAAAAATTTCCCATCCTCTTTTAGCTGTTAAATCAGAATTTATTATTCAAGTTCAAACAATGTAATTTTTTGGTACAAGCCGTTAAAGCACGTACAAGATTGTAAATGAATTTTTTTTGGTCGATCAAACATACCTTTCTTCCTTGGGTCAATTGAAGGTTTGGGTACCCCTCCAACACTGATCCAACTTGCTTGGCTAGTTCAGTCCATTTCTGCAATTTGATGCAACATGTAATGAAATCAGAAACTAATATGTATATATGTGTGTGTATATATGTGCATATATGCGTGATTGAGTTATTTACCTTCTCATCAACACAGCGGAAATGTACAGACACACAAAATTTGTTATTCTCCACCTTAGCACCTGGAGTATCTTTTGTCACTTCCAAGAGTGCTTTATAAACCTGATATTCCAAATCAATTCTTGTCAGAAAAGAGAGAAAAAAAATCAAAGAATCTTAAATTAAATACACTGAAAAAACACTGGATTAATTATGTAAATGAAAAACTTGCCTCATCGATCATGGGAAGGTACTCACTGGCCGGCTGGAAAAGAACAGCTTCAGCACCCTGATTATTGCACACAGAGTTAATAAGAAAGGGAAAAAATAAACTAAAATCCAATGAAAATTGACAAAAATTTTAAAAAAAAAAAAAAGAAAAGGCACTGACTTTCTTGTATTGGGAACCTTTGGATGGGCCTTTTATGTCCATGCCATGGCTTCCGGCATAATACAGCTCTGCCAAGCGCACAAAACTATAGACCTGTACACACACGACAAAACATACAAATTATTTCAACTACTTAAGCCCAAAGCTCATCGAATATACGTGTATGTGTGTGTTGCAAGCGCGCACATATACAAGTTATTATCTTTGTCCAAGACACAGAATTTTAAAATAAAATTGTACCTTGTCTCTGCACCTGCCACTCACAATCGCAGTGGGAAAATATCTAGCTACTTTCCTCACTGTAGCTCTCATCTGCAAAACCAAATCCCAGAAATTAGTACCAAATTGTGTGTGTGTGTGTGGGTGGGTGTGTGTGAATCGAGAAGTTGGAAGGCGTATACTAACCGCCTCAGACATGAAGGCTCGGTCTGGGTCATCTACAATAGGAGAAAGTGTGCCATCATAGTCTAAGAACATCACAATTTGCCTTCCCTTTGATGCATTTGTTATTTGCTCAAACATGTCAAGAGCCGATGGCTGCTGTACCTGTGTTTCAATCCCAAATATTCCCACGTCATTATGATAACAAACAAACCCGACGTGCCCAAAAATTAAAAAGCAAAAATGGCCACACACGTTTGTGTGTACATATATGCACATGCCACATATGGGTCCATACATGTACATGTTTCCATGTCATTTATTAGTTTGATTCGCATATACATACATATGGGTATATACGTATCGTTTTTTTTTAAAAAAAAAAGAATAAAGCTGTGAAATTGAGTTAGGGTGGGGTGGGGTAGGGTATGAGGGGTGGGCTTACAGTCCAGGAGTTTTGGTCATCGGAGAGGGGCGGAGATTTGATATGGGTGGGAGAGGAAGCTCTCATTGAATCCACCCAAGCGTTGATTCTTGCGCCGGAGTTGATATCAAGATTTTGCAGGAGTTTCTTCTTTGAGATGGTGATGTAGGTGCCGGGCACCGCAGGCGGCTTTTGCGCTGCCGTGGAGAACAGGGACGACCCCGAAACCGCCACCGTTATGGCCATGTTGATGCCGGACGTTGCATCGGAAACCACCACATTTTGGTTTGTCATCTTTGTTTCTTTAATTTTACTCACTGTAAAAACTAAAAGCCACCAAGAAAACACATTACTCTCAAGCGTCGATAACAAGACTTCTTCTAAAAACCCAAACCCATTTCACAAAATAATTATTAATAATGATGAAAATAGAATGGACAAGAAAAAAAAAACACCTTAAAATGATCTTCAAATGGTGAAACAAGTGCTGAGTCTCAGAGAAACTAGTAGTTAATTGATGTTGTTATTGGAGAAACAGGGGTGAAAACAGAGCTCCCTTTTACAGAAAATGAGGACAGGGAAAATTGGTAATGGGACTCAATTTGAGGTCTTTTTGGGCGCAAAATTAGTGAAGAAACAAGATTCTGCCAACCAACAGGGATGAGAGAAAGAGAGAGAGAGAGAGAGAGGACCGGAGGATTGAGTGTGTGTAGTGTGTGAGAAAGACTTGTGGTAGGACGATACTTTTATAGTTGCAGCCAGACACAAACAGACGAAAGTCCTTGTGGGGCCCAACACTTCCTTGCGGGATCCACGTTCAATATCCAGAAGAGAGGGTTCCTCCACCATTCCACCACCACCCACCACCACCCTGGTGGGCCCCCGCACCACAGCCACAGTTGTTGGTATCTCTCTCCGCCGCCGTCAAGAAAGAAAAACAGCGACAACCACCACCACCGCCACCGCCACCGCCAGCTCGGTACCGTCGCCACGTGGGAAGCATAAGGTTGGCCCATGACACTGATGCCGGCTCATGCCACGTGGCACTAGAAACACACCGAATTGGGTTTATGGGGAAAAGGATTGCAAAATGGGATTTTCCCAAAATGGACCCAAAACCAACCACATCTTAGAACCGGTGCCCCCGGTGCCAACCCCCCCTTACAGTATATTGACCTTCCCTAACATGGTAAAATGGCCCCCAAATTGTGGAGGGTTTATAAATAATTTCCTTATTTGTGGGGGCAATTTGGCAAACCAGCAAAATTTTAGTCTATATTGAATTTTGATTTATAAAATTTGCTATATAATTCATGGGTATTTAATAAAGAATAATAAATTAAATAAAAAATATAATAATATTGGTCATGCACCAGACCACATAATTATCATATTACCTCTACTGCTCTCGAGCTCAATGCTCAAATTGACGAGTTGAATGTTCAATTCTCGCTTGAAGACAGCATAGGATGTTTTGATTCTTGCATTAAGTTTTAATTGTCACACACTAATATTTTAAACAATAATATTAAAAAGAATAAATTCTTTAAATTATTTTTTTGATTTAACCTTTTGAGAAAAATTAATCATATACTAATTAAATATTATATAAATAAACTTCTACTAATATAATTAGTATCTAATAATTCTAATTGCCAAATAATAAGTATATATATGAGGATAATAATTTAATTTTTTAAAGTACTCGCGTGACTAACTTTTTATGTATAAATTATACATTTGTAAGAAAAGAATTTTAGGTCATAAGAAAAATTGATAAATTTAGTCAACTACATTAAATTATCAACGTTATAATTCAAGTGTAGCATTTAATAACATTAATTTTGCTTGTACTACCTCATCAAGCATGTTTTGCATTGAATATATATATAATTTGGTAGTATATATAAAATAATTTTTTATTAGATGCTTTAAGGTACTTTCACACTCAATTTTTTTTAATTTTTATGTTTTCGCACACGCGCATTCGCTCGTACACGGATTCGCTTTATGTGACCTATGTCGTGGATTGATTGAATATAATTAAATTTGATTTAAATTAGAGTTTTGCAAAACAACCGGCTCAAAACCTAACCTGTTAAGCAAGCCCACGGCATTTTATTCTTTATTTACGACTATATATGCTCCATTGGAAAAGGAAAAGAGGACCTTGTCAAAAAAAATAAATAATAAATAAAGGAAAACATGACTTGTTAATGCACCTTCGGGGCCATATACTTGGTGGAAACCATAATTCTCAGTTTTTTTAAGGAAACTATATATATATATATATATATATATATATATATATTATGAAATATCAATTATCCACAACTAGTATAATTAGCCAACATCAACAACTGTAACAATTTACAATATGTCAACGAACAAAGTACCGTGAAGTTTAATAAAGTCCCACACTATTGTGGAAATCAAATTAAATATTTCATCTTATTTATTACAAATTATGATTTTGAATAGTATTTTTAACGTTTGACATACGTAGCTGGATAGCATCATTATGATTTATGCAACTCCCTTAATATTGGGTCACTAGTATAGCATGTACACCGTTGCAACAAGTTATAATACATTCTTAAGAATATTGGTTAATGCTTAATATCAATCAACGCACAATAATTGTTTCCCAAGTTTGGTACAAAGTAATACATTTGATACAAGCACATATCGAATTCAAACAACTGGACCAAATATTCATAAATTTACACTTTTTTATAAAATACCAGAAGTTTCTAATAACTATAAGATGTCTTTGGTCCGATTTTTTTTTTCCCTATTTCCTCTCTCCATTTTTTTCTCTCACTTTTTTTCTTCTCTCTTTCATCTCTCTTATTTTCTCTCACTTTTTTAACGCGATATATTATTTCTCTTTATTTTCTTCTCTCTCTCTCTCTTCCCTCATGTCTTATTATCTTGAATTTTTTTTATTTAATTTTTAATAATATATAAAACTCAATTTAATTTTCAATCATTTTTTTGTTTCTTCATAATACATAAATTTAATTTTCAATCATTTTTTAATATATAAATTTATAAACATGTGATCAAATTATATTTCATTTTTATTTTAGACACGCATAGAGCGTAGCCACACCCCCTGATGCATGTAACTTTACAAATGCTAGCACTAAAATATTGTACAAAAGTTGATACCAAAAGAAATTTAATATCTGAATATATTTCTTCTCAAATATTGACTTTAAGAGGAGAGTAAAGTAAATTAATTAAGGGGCAAAACTAGCAATAATAATAATAATAATAATAATAATAATAAAAGAAAAGCAAATTTAGACACTTGACTTTCAAGATTGAGAATGAGAAATTAATGAGAAATAAATGAGATTGAGATATTGGCACTACGTCTAGTTATTTTTCGACAGGTCCCCACTCCCATTAGTGTTTTTATTTATGTTTTCTCTCTTCTATTAAGTAAGAGCACTTGAATTAAATATGAGCAACTAGAGAGAGCCAGAGTCTAAGTTTACAAAGTTAATGTTTGATCGTGACAAAATATGGTGTACAAAATTAAAATAGCATGTAATAAGTAAATATTTGAGACAAACACATAAATTAATAAGTAAGCATTCATAATATACACACACACACACACACACACACACACACATATAACTTGAAAAAAATAATAATAATATAAACTAATAATTGGCCCACGTAAACTAACCATAACGAAATTTGTTGCTGATCAATGACATGAAAATGGACCATGACCGGGCATACTGTCGTTGTGATCAATATATATTCACTAGATAAGAAGAAAAATAAAAATATAATAAAACGAATGAACACTTGTCGCGAGTCTGTAGGTGGAAGTTTGATACATGGTTGTATGGCAGCCACCTGCCAACCTCATACGACACTCTGTATTAATATTCTTTAATAGTTTTGATTTACAAAGAAATTTTGAATATTTTTAAAATCACAAACTCAGGAATAATAATTGAAATTTTTGTACTTATTCATAGAAAAACATCCAATTTATATAATTAACATTTTCAACCTAGCTGTAACACAAACCAACTTTTAGCTCTACCACTGAAAATATGAAAAACTGAAAACATGATATAAAGATAAATAAATTAACGACAACAGAAAAAATGTATATATATATATATATATATATATTACGTACATGTTTTTGGATAAATACGTGTATATATATACAGGTATGTATATATGTAAGAAGTTCTGAAAGTTTCGAGAGCAGTCCACGTAAATCCAATGAAAGGGTTGTTAGTTAATAGGGAATTTGCTATTTGGCAGTCAAGACAGAAAAAAGTGATAGCGGCAGTGCTAATAATAATAATAATGTGCCATCGCAATTTCACACACTTTCTTTCCTTTTTCTCCTTGTCCCATTCTTTATACCATACGTATACAAAATTGGCGTTTTTGTTTCAGAAAATACAATGTATTAGTCTAAATACTATAAGATATTGTTTAAATATTAACATGATTATTTATGTAGAATATTATAATGTTTATATGAATTAAAAATTGTGAGATTTATGGAATATTAGAAACGCCATATTCGCAATTCAATTGATTTAACTATAAAAGTTTGTTAGGATTTAAAAAAAAAAACAAACAAACAAATTAAGAACTATATATTATACGTACGGCCTTATTATCTTTCGTAAGAGCTTAATCTTTTTCAAAAATCAAGAATTGGGAATCATTAAATAAATTCAGTCAAACGCGCTCTAGATTATTTATTTTCTTCTCTAATTAAAATGGTCCACTGATGACTCTTTAACAATTTCAGATCAGTCTAACCTATATTAAGTGTTTTGTAGAAATTCAACTACATCATTAAATTGGTTTAAGGGCTTGTCCATGACGATGTTAATTAGAGTGAAGAGAGATTCATTATTTTATTTTTACTAGGTACATTAATCTTGACGAAATAAATTTAGGGAAATATTTCAAGGCCCGCATATCACCACTCTGAAAAATGTGATGCTACCCAAATGTATAAGTGAAATGTTTGACTTTTTCATACATGAATTGATGATACGTAGCTCAATTAAGTATATATCTACATGGAAAACGAACCTATTTGGATGGGATTTTTTTTATAAAAAAAAAAAATACTTTAAGAAAAAAAAAATTATATTTGGAATAGCTTATTTTTAGACGTGCATCCAATTTATTTATTTTTTTTGATCGATGAATTTAGACATGCAATGGCATATTTATTTTAAATTACTACAATTGTAATAATGAGTAGTAGTACTTAGACTAGTAGTGTAGCTAGGAATAATTAAGAAATGCGAACAATGAACCGAAAGAGATCGAATGAGAATAAAATTAGTAGAACAATAATCAAAGAGAACCTTTGAAAAAGATTTTTATGGTCCAAATAATTGTTACCATAATACCAAAAAAAAAAGGTATGAGATTCTTGTATAAATATGTCACATGCCCCTCTGCAATTTACGTAACTAGAGATTTTGTATCCATCTTCGTATATTAAATAAAAATACTAGTATAGCTTTTTCCAGAAACTTTTTACTGGGGACTGGGTCCGGAGATCTTCATGCGTACTTGTTGGTCAAAACTCAAAACAACTGGCAATATTTATTATTTCAGAGTACAGATTCTTGCAAACTACTGGCTTTGGTCGGGAAATTTATAATACCTTAAATTAATCAATTATTAATAATAATTATTGGTTTTTTTAAGAAAAGGTGATCCGAAAAGAAACATTTGTTAATGATAAGTGGTTCCGATATCTACGCCTAAATCATCGGTTTCAGACTTCGTTTTATTTATTAATTCCCACGTTTATTTGTTTATATCCCCTAAGCGAAACATTATTTGAAGAGGTTATAAGTATACATAATTGGTGACTAGGGATATTATTGATTCTCGAACGTCATCTCTCTGATTTTATTCTTGATCCTTGGATCGGTTCATTCATTGAAACTGATCAAATGGTTTCAAGTCAAGAATCACAGAGCTTTAATGGAAATATGAGAGAGAGAGAGAGAGAGAGAGGGTAGATGAGAAAAATAATCCACAATTTAAGAAAAATAATCTATTATAATACCTACAGAACAACGTAATGAGTTAAAAAATTTTAAAAAAAAAAATAGATGACAAATATATAATTTTTCACTAACTAGTGATGCGTATTTGTTTTTTATTTCGGCATAACATAATTACTGAGGATGATAAAAATTAATATTTCACTAAGTGATATAGTTTTTGTTAATATTAACCTTACCAAAATTATTTTTGTAGTATAATAATTAATTTTTTGATCGTTGAATATGTATAAATGATAATAATTTTTATATTATCATTTAATATATCGTCGCCCATATATTTCTTTTTTTTTATTTTGGCTTTTTACTTGCACCGAATTACTTAAACAAGTAATAAAATTTATCGTGTACTTAATCGAGTTTGGTGAAGCTCAATTTAAACAGAATATATATCACATAAATGCTATACCGTCAAAATGAGGGAATTAAAGTTGCATGGGGCATGGGAGGATTGCTTGAGAGGGCACTCAAAAACTTTTTTGCATCATTTTTTGTCTAGAAGCAATGAAGTTGGACATTTTCATATTAAAATTTTCCAAACCTTTTTATTTCTTGCAAGTAAGTGAAAGCGTTTAAGCTCTTTTGATGGGAATATTAAGCACTTAGCCATTTGCCTAACTCTTTGAAGACTACACGTATAAATACACTATGATCATAGAGTACATATATGTCTATATACACTATATATTTAGGTACCAATACAGCTATACCTACCGATGCATGTACATAGAATTAGGAAGATTTTTCTATGAACTTGACTGGGGGTGTCACGTGTATGCTAAACGATTTAAATTTTCACATCTTTAATTTATTTTAAAAATATTAATTTACAAAATATATATAAGTTGAATATATTGGGACAAACACCCGATCTATCATAAAAAAATATTTCGGTAGAACCATTTTTACATAGAATGCTTAGAAAAAGTATCAAATCATCACTTTTTTGCAAGAATTTGTAACACTCAAGAAATTAACACCCCAACTTATTACAACAATATTGAATACACATGACTAAAGCTAATCCCTTCTTTTTCTTGTTTTTTTTTTTTAATTTTTTCTGAAAAATTCTAAACTACTAGTTTTATTGGTCTCAACTATTGAGATTATGAATTCATAAAATTCCAATATCATCTCTACAAATCAATACTGTTGACTTTCTGACCCCATTAACATGTTACATTTCTGAATTTCAAGAATAGTAATTATTGTCAATTTGCAATATATATGTATATGTGCATGTTATATACAAGTCTATGTTATCATCGTTTCCATTTGTAATAGAAACAGAATCCAGAATAGGGGAGACATAAATTTCTAAATATGTGATCGACAACATTAAACAATCCTAAACAAAAGAAATGAGCAGTGAACTACATAGACAACTACAATTAAATGTATCAACCCAAACCATATATAATATCATAGTACCTTAGTAATAATAATTAATTTAGTTTAAGGTACATATGTGTAAATGTTTGCCAGCAGGCCAACAAAAAACTAGAACCTAGGAGCCGTGGGTGTCACACCTACGTCTGATTGTGATACCTATAACTGGAGACAATACGCCGGACACCACACGTGTGCCCCCCCCCCCCACACGCACACACAATTTTAATTTATACTTTTTACTTTTTCTTTTTTGTTTATTTATTTATTTATTTTTACTACATATATGGTGAGAATGTGAATATTTTTCCTAAACGTGGCTTTGTCTTGAGGAATTTTGTGTCGCGCTCAGCCACATGTTCATCGATGCTCATTCGTTTTCTGGTCGGTTGGTTTGATTCTCCTAAAATGAAGCTTCCTATTAAAAAATTGCTTTATTATTATTATTATTATTATTATTATTATTATTATTATTATTATTATTATTATTATTTAAGATCATCAATTTGGAAATTGGATTTTAGGAATTGAAGTTCAAAAAGGTCCCAAGCTTTTTGTTTTTGGTATTCTGGTGATAATCAAGTTGTGGCTTCTAACTGGAGATTTACCTGTTATAAGGTCACATTTGGAGAAATACGGATGCAACTAAAAGCTAAAGGAACTTTTTTTCATACTATTATTTATTTTTCCAAAATTTTACACCAAATTAATTTTCATAAATTAAATCACATATTTATGTGAGTGAGTTTATTTGGTGCGATTGCCACAATTACCATGACAAATATCAACTAAGCTATTCAAGATACCTAATTCCTGCATATAGGGACAGAATTAGAAGTTTTTATTTTGCGGGGTGAAGCTAAATTTTTATAAGTATTAAATATATTTTTATAATTTAGACAGACAAAATTCAATCTTCTTTTAAAAAAGAATAAATAAAAATTTTAATTTAATATAAACTTGAGAGAAGCGTTTCCCCCTCCAGCCCCTACCTCGTCCCTACTTGCATATATATATGCATAAGCACTTGCCCTTGGTGTCCTTATGAAGCGATTATGTATCTAATATTTAACGCCTTTACCAATATACTTAATTATTGACTAGTTCCCACTAATAAAAATGCACTTTTTTTTCCCACGAGGATTACCAATAAATAATGAAAATAATTAGTACCTCAGTTACTTAATCGATAAAATTATTGGCCAATAAAAACCAATCCACGTGGTTTGCATGAGCCATGATTGATGAGTTGAAGCCACACAAGTATCACACAAAGTAGTCTCTTGTGCATCAAATTAACTCAGAAGAAAACAAAGACTTGCTGGTTGATCAATTAATTGTTAGGTCTTTTGAAATTTGATTAATATTTTTCGTCACATGGTCTGCTAATTAAAGATTTAATTTAATTAGAGATGTGCATTATCAGTGCTACGTGGGATCAAGAAGAAAAAATTTCATTCAATTGAATCCTTTAATTTTTCATTAAAGTACTTGACTTAGGTTCATGCATAATTTAGATTCCAAAAAATAATAAATAAAAATAAATAAATTAGTCCAGTGTTCACACTGCCTAATGGTTCTCTTGACTATGCCATCTTATGATTCCAACCGCCAATACAAAAAAAGTCGTATATTAGATCTTTAGCAACATACTAGTGCATCAAATTCTAAAACTCGCAAAAATAATTCAAAAATATTATTTCTTAGTAAATTATTAAGCCAAAAAAGTGGCAGTCAAAAATTCTTTTTATATTAGGCAAAAATTCTTAGTAAATTATCTTTTTATCACAAATTTTGGATTCTTATCAAAGTAACCTAAGTTGACTATGGCAAAGTCGGTTCTGCCATTGCCGACTTTAATTTAAGTTGACTATTCTATTGTCGACTTCAATTAAAAAAAAAATTCATTTTGATTTATCAGTAGCGATATATATATATATATATATATATATATATGCGCGCGCGTGTGTGTGTGTTTGGAAGTCGACTATGCGGTTGTCAACTTCCAAAGAATTTTAAAGTCTGACCTGGGCAAAGCAATCTAAAATGGGTTTGTCTAAAATAAGATATCCTTAGTACTAGATTAATATTAGCTACCCTCTTACTTCACTAAAATGTGAGAATATATGTTACTTGTACAACAAGATGCAATTACCTGCAACCTGTTATTTAAGTTTTGATAACCGGCAACCTACAAGTTACTTGCAACTTTATATTTTATTTATATATATATATATATATATATATATATGTGGTGTATTAAAAAAATTATATCCAATCCACTTATTCATATTTTTTGTTTTTTTAATTAAAATTTGATAGATCTATTTTAATTTATGTGTGTCCAAAAAAATGAATTTCATTGTATCTTAATTAATATATCAATGTTAATCATCAAAGTTACAATTTATATCACTATTAATATATTTTTGATTTTAAGAATAGAGAAATTAATTAAAATAACTTATATTTCTATATATAGAAAACAAAAGGAAAACTTAATCAATTAGGTTCTAATGTAAATAAATATTAGGAATAATTGCTTTTTTTGTCCTCTACATTTAGGGTGCTTTCGATTTTGCTCTCTCCGTTTATAAATTTTCCAATTTTGTCCTCTCCGATTATCAATTTTTCGATTGTTGTCCAATTTTGCACATAACTTCTCACCGGTAATGACGTGGCGATTTTTTGGCCATTTATGGTGATGACCGGAAAAATGACAATTTGCAGCCAAAAAATCGCCACATCATCACCGACCAGAAGTTATGTCCAAAATCGGACAACAATCGAAACATTGATAATCGGAGAGGACAAAATTGAAAATTTTGAAACGAAGATGGCAAAATGGAAAATATGCTAAATCTAGAGAACATAAATTGCAATTATCCCTAAATATTATGTGGAATCACTATAATAAACCATACAAATTAAAAATGTAATTCAAATAAATTATTTCAAAATTAATTTTGTTGCATTGTACAAAGTTTATCTCTCATCAACTATTTACGTTTTCATTTTTTTAACCATTGCAGTTTGTCGATCTTTCTTGAAAAATTTTAATTGTATAGAATTAAAATTATGAAAAACTAGATAATTATAATATTTCATATTTTTCTTATGAAGAAAGATTTTTTTTCATTATTATTAAAGAATTAATTTCAAAGAGGCAAGGATTTTATTTTTATTTTTGTTTTTTTAAAGTCTTGATCTCATTTTTTATTAATTTGTCCTAGCGTAAAATATTATATGTTTGGAACTTTAATATTTTTTGTTAAATTACTTAAAATATACAAAAATAAATTCATACTTTTTTCATACTTTTGTTTCTTATAATTAAATTATATTAGATGTATTTTAATTTTATGTGTTCACAAAAGTAAAATCCCACTATATATTAATTAATATATCATGTTAATCATCAAATTTATAATTTATATCACTTTAATATATTTTTGATTTGAATAGTAGAGAAATTAACTGAAAAAACTTATATTTCTATATATAGAAAATAATAAAAAAAATTATAAATATTGGGCTCTAATAAAAATAAGCATTATATGGAATCATTATACAATACACCCTACAAATTTAGGCATATAATATAAAGCATGACTATCTTTTAATTTAAAATAAACTATTTTAAATATTTGTTGCATTACACAAAGTTTACATCTTGTATCTATACCATATCTTAAAGTGTGGTTTTATTTAAAATAAAAAAATAAAGATTTTCTTTATATTTTCAAACATAAAATAGCTAAATTTTTATTTTGGTGTTTTATAAAAAAAATATAGATAATTATAAAAAAAATAAATAACACTTAATTATATAATTAGAAAAGAGAAAATATAGAATTAAATTGAAGGGTGAAGAGAGAGCAGAGATATAGGAGAAAAAAAATCGTTAAATAATTTAGGGAGAGAGAAGAGAAAAGATAATAGGAATATATATCCAAATAAAGAGAGGAGGCATCTTAATTTTAAGCATAAAAAAAATTTAAATTAGTTATAAGTAACTTGTCAAAATTCAATTATTAAACTTGTTGAAAAAGTAAAAATTGACATGTAGCACTTGGTGAGAGCCCTACCTAATATAAACTTGTACGGAGTGATCTTGTTTTAGAAGGCCCCATCTAAATTTGATAAAAAGATTTGGATTCACATTCCTAAACAAGTTTTAAGGAAAGGAAATTTTCAGAAAGTGCTTTTAAGAAAATGAAGGAAATTCTATGGTAGTAATTCAAGTTTTGGTTTTATGAACTGTCAATTTTCAACAACGATATTGTCGACAACGACTGAATTATGGTAGCTTTTTAAAATTCACAGAACAAAATAATACAGCCTTTAATTTTTATTTTTTTTAAAAAAAAATTGAAGTCAACAACGACATTTTTGACTTCAAAACAAAATTTTTTTTTTATTTCTTTTGAAAATAAAATAAAAAAAGAGGTTTTTTTCAACTAAAGTTGATAATGGTATAGCCGACTTACATGAAAATCGATGTTGACAAAATAAACTTAGATTACTTTGACAAATATCAAAATTATTGTGTGAAAAAGGCAAACAAAAAACCTTTTCAGGTTAAAAGGGTAAAAACTCCATCACTAAACTCAATGCCGACATTGAGGGAAATAATGAGTCTGTGCTGTAATAATATACTCTTTCTAAAGCCCAAAGTTCCAATAGTATTTGTTATATATAAAAGTATATTGGTGTGGTAATTCAGACGAAGAAGTTTCGATAATTAGAGTCCATTTGAATGATTTTTTTTTTTAGAGAAAAAATATTTATTTTTTGAAAAAAAAAACAGTTTCAACAAAAAATATTGTGTTTGGATGGATTTCTTAAAAAAGGTCGAAGCCAGAAAAAATAAATAAATAAATAAATAAGAGTTTTTTTTAGAAGCTACCATGGAGTAGTTTCAAATTAAAATACCTTTTAAAGTACTTTTAACTATTGTATCCAAATACAAAATTATTTGATTTAAAAAAAACTGTACCATAAAAAACACCATTCGAAAAGTACTTTTTTTAAATCCATCCAAACGGAGCGTTAATATTACATGTTCAACTACTATATTCTATGGTAATTTGTTTTTATTAAGAAATGAAAGTAGTCAAAGCGTAACCCTGACCGAATAATATGATTAATTAAAAACCAAGAAAGCAATTATAATTAAAACCAAAGTATAGAATATGATTAAATGTCTGCACAAACTATGTCTTTAATTGTCGGAAGGTCTATAAAAGAAGATATATTAAAAAGGTGTTCCAAGTTCACGAGGTGGAACTTGGTACACAAGAAAATGAAGTGTCATAAGAAAAACAAAAACCCGCTTCTTTTGGGTGGTGATCGATGTTTCAAGAATTATATAAATTAATGGTTGTTGATAATAGTACTCAAAACGTCTTTTAGTTTGTTCAACAGTTCACACGTTATGTTTCGATTATTATGAACTTCATATACAAGCTGGTTCCAACTTCCATCTTTTCAAAAACGAAAACAACAAAAAAAATAAAAAACAAAACAAAACAAAACAAAAACAAACCCCCACCCTCAAAATAAAAAACAAAAATACTATTAAATAAAGGACTTTGAAAGGTTTAATTACGTTTTTAGTCCATAACCTTTGACTCTTTGACAATTTTGATCCTTCACGTTTAGACATTTTCAATTGTTGTCCCTAACGCTATAATCTATTATTCAATGTCGTCATTCCGTTTAATTTTTCGTTAAAAACCTGTAATATTATTTACGATTTGTTCCTTATAAAATAGAAAAATATCAAAAAGCCCCCAAAACAAAAAAAGGGGGGCTAAAAAATCCCCCTTTTAAATATTACTCACAACAAAATAAATTTTGTAAGCGACGGGAATCAAACCCGTGTTGATGAAAAGAGAAGAACTTAAGCTTGCTTCCTCAATTATTCAACCATACTCAATTTATGTTCCAAAGTGTGCTATACATAATAATATATTTTTTGACGTTGTTTAAGTTCAATTTTTTAATATATTAATAAAATAATAAAATAAATTATTTTTTAATATAAAGGGACAAAATTAATTTTCATAAGTATATATTGAACAAAAGTTAATTTATTTATAAGTATGTGAAATAGTAATTAATTTTTTTTTCAATATATGGATAAATTTATGAAATAAATTAATCTTTAATCTTTTAAACTTTTTAATTTAGATTTTCATAGCTTATATCTACTTTTGATATTTTACTTTCAATTTTTTTTCAAATATATCAAACAAATGGATAGAATTGTAAAATTAATATTTTTTTTAATTCATAAGTGTATACATTGAAGGTATATTAAAAATTGAACTTAAGCAATATCAAAGATTATACTATCATGTAGAGCACACCTTGCAACATAAATTGAGTGTGATTGAATGGTTGAGAAAGAAAGGTTATTTCTTCTCTTCTTATCAACTCAGGTTTGAATCTCATTGCTTACAAAATTTATTTTGTTGTGCCTAAATATTTCAAATGAGGGTTTTTAGCTCTTTTTTTTTTTGTTTGGAGGTATTTTTGTATTTTTTTTTATTTTTAAAGGGGGCAAATTGTAAACACAATTAGGGTTTTTAACTGAAAAACTAACAGAAGGACGACATTGAGTAACAGATTGTAACGTTAGGGGTCAAAATTGAAAATATCTAAACGTGAAGGACCAAAATTGCCGAAGGTTCAAAGGTCAGGGACTAAAAACGTAATTATCCCAATTTGAAACTATCTCACTTTTAAAATCTAGCTCATAAGGGGAGAATTGTCCAAATCATTATAAACTACATCAAATTATTGTATTTTATCGATATAGAAGATTTAGCACACACATCCCTTATACTCAGAGCCAAACAAGTACAGATTACCTGAGTGTGAAATTTGTAGGAAAAAATATTTGTGGATGGAAAAGATTTAATAATAGGACATTTGTCTGTTCTTATAACATGTTGAAGAAATAAATTTAGGCATAATTATCCTCAAAAGTCAATTCATTAATTTATAAGGAGAGGACAGATCAAATCATTATAAATTACAGTATATTATTATAATTTATCAATACAGGACATTTAACAAAAAAAAAAAAAAAAGTTACGCACATTCAAAATATCCGAAAAAATGGAACCGAACTATCTCATATTCGGTTTTTAATTTTTTAAAAAATTCTGTTTTCAATTTGATTTGATTTGATTTGATTTTTTTTGTCCGGTTAAACCGAAAAAACTGAGGTGCAAAGAGACGTTTGTTGGTAGTCGGCCCACAGTGCAAACGTAGATTTAACACTACTATTATGGCCCACTTGTGGAACTTGAGTACTCTGTTGCTCAATTCAGTTGGTTACTACTTACTAATTAGCATGCCAATTGAAGTCCAATTCCTTGAAAATCAATGAAATATGTAGATTAATACGAAGATGTAGCTCAATTGGTAGAACGTTCACTTTGCATGCGAGAGGTATGGGGATCGAAATCCTTCATTTCCAGTCAATTAACGCTTCAAATACTTTGTTGGATACAAACTATCGAATTGATAATCAATTAATTAATTTAACTAGCTAATGTAATTAAGCACTAAGCCTCGATTAATAATCCCTTAGAGACTTTAAACCCCTTTGTTATACTTTTTTTTTTTTTTTGAAACCAATAACTCCTTTGTTACACGTGTGAGGTTTATTTTCTACTTAATAACATTACACGAGGACGATGAAAAGGATATATATATATATATATATATAATCTGTTTTTATAAAAACTTATGAATTTTGAAAAATATCGTAAAACATTATTTTTCAAAGAGTTCATATATTCGTAAAAAACGTCGTGCGTGAGGATTCGAAGAAAGAAAATTGAGAAAGACTTGTAAGTCCTGCATGGCTAGAAATGTGACAACTAACCAACATAACTGCTACCTTTAACGATACTTTGAAACTTTCGGTCTTGTGTGGTCCTTAAGACGTTGAAATTTACTCAGCCAGGGCTCGACACCAGGGCCTTGCAGGTCCCTCTATTTCATCCATCATTTGCCCACAAAATAATCCCCATTGCTCGCATGGCCGGTGGCCCTTATTTTATCATTTAGTAGAGGGGGAGAGAGAGAGAGAGAGAGAGAGAGAAAATGACACCTAACGTCTAACTTAAATTCTATCTTTTTCTTAGATGTCCACCTTCGTTTTCTTGATTCTTAATAGTATCAATCACTTTATGGTGACTAAAGATATTGATTATGCGAATTTTATTACAAATTAACCGGGGATAATCAATAATGTTTTCAACTAACTCCTTTTAAGTTATTTTAACACGTACCACATAAATACTGATTTTAGAATAACAACTAGTACAATTATGATTAATAGCACAATGACAATACTTAATAATTATTTTTCATCTAGGTATTCTTGTTTCTTTTGTTCCTTATGTTTAATATCAAAAATATATTGTGATTGGCTTGTCATTTAGATCTAGCTAGGGGCTGGGAGACCTGCGGGGGGACGTAGTTAGCTTCTGAACTCTCACTAGCCAGTAGCTAGCAACCGTGCTTTTCAGGCTTTCACATCTCTCCAGATTTGAAAGATATAGAGAGCATTCTAGATGATATTTTATTTTAATTTAATATTTCATCTTCTATCTTACATTTTATATATTTATGTTGTACCGATGCTCTTAATTCTTAAGGAGAGAGGCCCAAAAGTATCTTGGGAATTGGATATGCTCAGGCAGGTTGATGCAAGAACGTAAATTTTTATATGAATTGGGTGTATATGTTTCATTATATATTCTGTAATTTATATTTAATTATATATTTTATATATTTTATAATAAATTTAATACATAATACGTAATTAAATTTGAATCGTATGGTGCATACACCCAGTCCATAAAAGAATTTTCTTTCAAAAACACAGTACATGTTAGTCCACCTGCACTTAGGGCTGTCAACGGATTGAATTTTGACCAAATTTGAAAAATTCAAATTCGAATCCGATAAGCCTCTTTAGTTTTCGAATCCGACCCGAATCCTATAGGATTTACATTCATTTCAAATAAGTCTGAATTCGAGAAAAAATTCGAAACCCAATAAAAAAATCCAATCCAATTAAATGTTAAAAAATTTAAACATTTAAAATCAAATAAGCAATAAAAAAATATTTTTTATGTAAAAAATAAAATTTAAATAAATAAAAAATTATTTTATAATATGTATAAAAACTATACATTATTTTTTTGGAAAAAAAATTACTTTGAAAAGTATAAAAAAGTGCTTTACAAGTTATAATAGTTTGAATATTGTATTCTATTTAAACTTTTTTGCTAACATTATATATGTAAGGTTGCTAATATGATAAAAAGTATTTAAAATTCAGATTCGGAACTTTAATGGATCGCACTACTTGGTCTCATATCCTATCCATTTATTTAGAATTACGGATATTTATAATCGGATCTGATCCATCGGATATTTTAATCTGTCGAATATGCTAAAATTTGGATCGAATTCGGAATATTAAAATCTGTTCCATTGACAACCCTACCTACACTATAAGAAAGTACTCCTTTTACTATTAAAAATTTTGTGAAGGAGATATTCTATTACAAATTTAATATATTTGTAATGGATATTAGTAATAGAATTTAATATAAATAGAATTGACTAAACAATCAGTGACAATATATTTACTAGCGAAATTATTATAGATGAAATTCATTATAAAGATTAAATTTATAATGTATTGATTTGTCATTAAATGAGAGTGCATTATTATAGTAATGATCAAGTGGGATAAAGTTTCGATCAAGTTGATATTCCATTAAGATATGCCTCATCATTTTTATCCCAACTAGCATGCCTCAGTCCAACAGTATCATTCTATAATGCCGGCAAACCTTAAAGCTTCTGTTCAAAGACGAGAACAAGGTTTAATTCTAGTGTGTATAAAATTATACAAAAGGTCCCTTTACATACAAAGAGAAATAAACTAATTTAATTCAGTAGAGCATTAACTTTTGTTTTGCAAATGCAATCCCTTAATTAAATCACGCAATATAGACATGCATCGCTCGATCTTATTTTACCACTTTACAAATTTTCAATGCTCGATGAAAGAGGTAGCATCACATATGTATTAAAAAAAATATTATGCTAAATGCATAATAGAGTGTAAATTATAGGGCTAATTACACTTACCATTTTGAAGTATAGCGAAATTACAAAAAATACCTTTATATTTGAAAATTACAATTACCCCCCTAATTTCATGGGATCATTGTTAAGTATAATGGAATCGAAAAAATACCATTTTTGTCCTTACTCAAATTAGAAAAACTTACAATTATCACCCTGAAGTATAGTGAAATTACAAGAAACACCCCACATATGGGAAATTACCATTACCTCCTGACATGTTTGATGATTATTTAAGTAGTGTATATTGTATGTTTTTAAAAGTAAATATTAAGTCTTATGGCATGTATTACGATGATACTTTTTAGTGTTCTTTTGTTATGTTTTTTGAGGTGTTTTATATGATTTTATATTTTATTGTTAAAAATTGAGTTTTGTATGGTTGGCAAATAGCGTTGTTTTCAATAAATCGTTCACTATATAAGCAAAACCTCATATACTAGTTTAAAACTAATAATTTGGTAAATATAGACACCATTTATCAATGACTTAAATCAACAAATTTGAAAAAATAACAGGAATATTACATTTAATCGATTGTGATTTCAACTTTCAACAAATTACAATGCAATACCCAAACTATGACACAATAACAAACACACCTATTGGCATATTTTCGAAGGTTCATATAAGTTAATTAATAGTCGTCATTAGTCAAACTAACAGTATGAGCAAATTGTTAGACGATACATAATGTTAGAAAGTAATGATTATTTTTTAAATATAAAAATATTTTTTATAATTTCATTATATCTTAGGAGTAATAAGTGTAATTCGTCCTAAATTATATATAAATTATGAGCACTTGCATCTAAAAAATAAAATATAGAATGAAATACTTCAAACATTCGGCCGAAGATTAAACTGCAGGTGTTAATCCTTATTTCGTTGTCGACTGAATGCCTGGGACTAGAAATCGATTTATTATTATTATTATTATTATTTGACAAGAAGTCAACTGAAATCAGCCATAAAATTGTTGACGTATCTACACCGGCCTCATAAGCATTAATTATGTCCCTTGGATTCGTCGTGACTTATTTATATTACATTAAATTAAATTATAAGTACTATATTATATATATATATATATATACCCATGCATCATTCTATTTTGGATCATTCAGGTGATTCGATAAAGTTGTCACTTTATTTTTTATATATAAACAGCATCAGATAAAAGATTTATTCTTCGCTACGATAAAAAGTTGGAATATTCACGGGGAAAAAGAACAGTGAAAATGAAAAAGACATTATTCACGATTTCGAATAAAGGTAAATTTCATCTCATTTTCTTGATGTTATCGACTCCTTGGGTCTCCGGTGAAATTGAAGACATGTATGTCCAAAATTGCTCACCGGGCAAATTGTATTATATATTTAAGTTCAACGCCATTCGAAAGAAAAAGTTTGATCTCATATTCTCATATATACTTAACAATATTTAGTGGAAAGGCTTTTGATCCGATGATATCTATAAACACGTGAAGAGTTTATTATTAAAGTTCGTACTCTATCTTGAAATATGTAGAGAATTTAGTATTAGAGCTTGAATTCTAACTATGTATATATATATATATATATATATACACACACACGCACGGGTCATGCGTGTGCGTATTTACCAATATGTATATGTGTGTATATTTAATGGTCCCTCCGGTATGAGATAAGAGTGGCACCTGGTAATCATTCAGTTATTTTAATGCAGACAAAAAAGTGAAATCATCTTTTTTTCTTTCCCTTCATCTTCAATAGTAGAAGTCACCCTTTCTCAAAGTTGATAATTCTCATTCAATCTGTAGATATAAATGCACGATAACGATAAACATGCACATCCCTTTTCTTATCTCTGATGCATGCTCTTTTTCCCTCATGATGAGTCATGAAAAACATAATCATAAGCACAAGAACATGACACGACCTTATAAATACAAGGTAGGCACTACATATGCTCTCTCTCTCTCTCTATATATATATATACATAGATATATATATATCCCCCCCACACTCCCTATGTTTTTTAAGGTCGGCAAATCCATTAAACTCCGAACTTGGTTCAAAGTTGGAAAACCATATCTTACCATTAAAGCTTGTGTGTCCAATTAGGGTTCCTTGTCACATCTTTGATTATTATCCTCTACATTGTTCCATGTGCTTTACCCTTTTTATCTTCATGTGTGCTTGAATAATATAGTTATGACGGGTAGGCTCAAAAAGTCCTAAGTCAAATTGGTCGTTATGCTACACTTGTTTAAAATTTATTTAAAGAAGTTTATTTTGAGTCAAGAAATTAAATGTCAAGATGCTTCGAGAATATATAGCTAGAGACATATCAATAATTATATATATACATATATCTAGAAAAATACAAATTTCATTCTGTAACTTTATTCCCATTTAGGGTTTAGTCCTTCCGGTTCCTAACGAATCAAGATTCGCTACCTCAAACTTGATCAACATCGTATTACCTAGAAAAAGGTCGGATGAGGATGGATTAAGATTTTCTTTTCTTTTCTTTTTTTTGAAAAAAAAAAGGAAGAAAAAAAAGACCCTTTTTGATTTTTTAGTTATGGAATATCCATTAATAGGCCCCTTTCCAACTGAAAACAGTTGATGATGTGAAGCCATGGGGCCTTCTTACAAGGTTCCAGGTCAGTATGATGGCCTTCCACGAGTGTACTATCAACTTTAATTAAAAAATAATAATTATTCTTTGGGTTAAGATGGAAAGTGTATTAATTTAATTGCAACATTAATTTGCTTATCTGAACTTTAATCCGGCAATGGGCAGTTATAATGGAGAGGTGTAAAGTTAAAATCATGAATTGATTTGATACTCACCCAATATCTCAAATAACATCAGTGAGAGGTCCTAAACATGCCTTGTGTCTCATTTCTATACCATTAAATACAAGAAATTACTGCTCGGCAGTTGGAATCGCCCTTTTTAGTGGGCTCATTAATTACACTTTGTATGCACCACCTGACAAAAAGGGTCTATTTACATAGTCCTAATTACTGAAACTATACGACATATAATTAGATTAAAATAAATAATTTGAATTGCTAATCATTAAAACTTTTCATATGAAGACATACTTTCCTCTTGCTAGTTATGAAAACTTCAATCAAAATTTAAAGACAGTTGATGCGTAGCTTAATGTTGGGCATGCGCATCAATAATTCTCACCAAAATTCTTGCAAAACAATGAAATATGAGGAGGGTTTCCATGAACCACCCCTGATACTTGAGTTAGGCATAGCAAAAGCGTATTAAAATTCGTGAATATATGGATCACATATATTTGAAAGTTATAGAAGTATTCATTTATACCTTATTAAGACTTCAACACTTAAGATAACAGGATTAATTAAAAGCTCATAACCAGGTACCAATAAGAATTATAAGATTCATTTTGGACATTAAAATTCTTCCTTATCCGAGCATCTAATTTATTGTATCAACTCAGCTCAAGCCAACGGCTGAACTGGGCTTATTCTGTTAATGAGGTGACGCACGTTCTCCATTGTGATTAAAGCACATCTTAGTTCATTTGTCTCGTGGCCTTGCACAGTTTATACCTTCATATATCGGATCGGATCCTTATTCCATAATAGTGCTTCATCCTCTAACTCTACACTCTATAAGTGCGATACGTATAAATCTTAACACCAGAAAAGAGATTTTTTTATCAAATTAGATAACGGAAAAAAAAAGGAAATTAGATAATGGAAAAAAAATAATTAAAGGAAATCTCTTTTCTGCCGTTAAATAAATTTTTAAGATTTATACGTGTCGTACATCTGAAGTGTGGAACAGGGAATAAGACATTATTATGAGGTAGGGGATCCGGTCCTTTCATATATAGGCCTAACTTAATCTTGCTTAAAATGGTTATTCTCGAACAAAATCCAACTAACTCAATTTACCCATAAACACTATCCTCATATCAAGAATAATGTCATTTCTGGACTATAGAAACTTCATGTTATACCATAAACTAAAAGTGTACACATTTGCTAGTCATAACACATTCTTATTTAATTTACCTGGTAAGAAGTTCAAAAGTGTTGTGACTTTCAAGGTTACCCCTCTCAAAATAGATATTCAACATTTGCCATTTAACCAGCTAAAACGCTAGAAAAATATGTAAATGTCATGACATTAAATGCGTATGATGAATATTGAATACAGATTCTTGCACATTGTCAGGCAGGCAAATCGTCAAAAAGGCTCTTGTTAGGGACTAGTCATCTACGTTGAATGGTATTAATTCCCATACATATACTGCCAATTCATTCTGAGCCTCCATTAATTCGTGAACACAACACACACACAGAGAGACACACACACACACACAAACACACACCTATATATAATATTTATATGATTTGTTGTAGCAAGGGTCCCCTACCATGCAGGACTTCGTTTGAGCAATGTGCAATCTAATCAGTACCAGAGCACTTGTCTGTAATCAGCTTTCTGCTAGCTGCATGCCTGCTTTAACTGATTGATTAAATACAGCATATGTACGTCCATTCAAAATTGACTATAGTTTGTAGTTTGGCTTTTGTCAGTTTGTATGTCACGTATATATTAATTACATATTAATATCTACAAATAATTATGCTGGGATAGCAATGAGGAGAGCCTGAAACTAGTTTGCCAGAACTTGCGACCAAACACACTCAGATATTTTTAAGGACTAAGATTTGACGGATTTTTTACTGTATGTAAAGTCGATATTGTCATTATTGATTTTACTAAAATATTAACTTTTTTTTTACATGTTATTATATGTTTTTTATAAATAAAAATAAATAAATTGAAGTCGATAACTGCATTGTCAACTTCAACTTAATTTTTTTTTTTATTGATATTGTCGACTTCATTTCAGTTCTGTCTTTTTTAATTGTAATAATATGTGGTTGTCGCCAGCTGCCGACTACGTGTAAAAGCAGTTAATGCTGCAGCAACAGCCACTACAGTAGATTTTAGTTTTAATAACAAACTCTTTTGTTGTGAAAATTGTAACTTTTCATTGCAAAATTTGTTAATAATAAAATACTTTCGTTGTCAGCTTCGTAGGTAAATTCTCGTTACTAAAAGTCCATTGCAATGAAAAGTGAAATTCGTCGCCTATACCTTGTGTATAGGCAACATTATTGATTTCGTTGCCAACTTTTGTATAATTGACAACAAATAATATTATCTCAAAAACTATATGTTTTTTGTTGGTGAAAATAATATTTTGTTGCTAAACATAATATTATGAAGTTGGCATTTTTTTGGGAATTTGCAATGATACATTTCATTGCAAAAGGCATGATTTTTAACAGCAAAATATTTCGTGCCTCAAAATATTTTTTAGCAACAAAAATATTTGTTCACAAATGTTTCTTTTCTTAATGAAACTATAAGTGCCTAAAAATATTTTTTTGCTACAAATATTTTTCATTTCGAAAAGCATATTTTAAAAATCAATTATGATTCAAACCCTCGGTTAAGCACCTCTTGTCAATCGCACAATTCGAACCCTCATTTAAGCAACTCTTGCCCATCGAACGATTTGAACCCTCAATTAAACCTTGCCTCGCTCGTCGCGCGATTCGAACCCTCAATGATGCCATTTATGCCTTGTCATAATTTGAACCATAGTTTAACCCGAGTCGCAAGGGAACAAGCACGGATGAAACAATTTGCAGCTAGCTTGGAATCGAACCCGAGTGTCGCATGAGGCTTGTAAGTTTGCTGGTCGCTAGACCATGTTGATAAGTTATTTATGTATTGCTATGTTTTTACACTTATTAAATTTAGATAAGATTATAAATTTATTATTTTTATTATCATGAAGTTATTATTTATCCTTAATTTATACAATTTGACAACTCAGTTTAACAAATAATTAAGTTTAGGTTAAATGATCATTTTATTAAAAGTTTAGGTTAAATTATCACTTTATTAAAAGTTAAAAACACAAATAAAAAAAATACATACCCTCTATTAAAAAAAAAGAGGAATTGATAGGCATTTTTTTACATTGTTAAATTAATTTAAAAGTTTATTAAGTAAAAGTCAATTTCATTACATTTTTAAATATAGTAAAAAAAAAGTTACAAGGTTTTAAGTATTCTTCTAAATATTCTAACAATTTACAACGAAATTTTTGGTGTCTAAAAGAATTAAATTACTCACAACGAAAACTTTTGCAATAAAAGTGTTTAATTATCTGTAATCAAACTTTTCATACTAAAAGCACTCACCAATTTGCAATGACATATTTCATAAACAAATGTACTATATATTTAGCATGAAATACTTTGTCCATAAAAGCTCACAATTATTTCCCAACGAAAAATTTAGTTCCTAATTTATCAATATATTTACAACGCTATATTTCATTCACTACTAGAAAATATGGATTTAGCCACGGATTTTGAGAAAAATACGTAGCCAAAAATATAGCTACGGATTCGGCCACGGAAAAAATCCGTGGCCAAATGTGGCATGGCTAATAAGCTTAGCCACGGAAAATGGCCATGGAATTCTAGCCACGAATTTTTCTAGGGCCAACCCATTTTTTTTTTATTTCGGTTAAAATAAAATATAGCAACGGAAAAATCAATAGCTAATATTGATTAATTTTTTTAAATATTAAAAAATAGCCACGAGATTAATTTTTTTTAAATATTAAAAAATAACCACAAAGTTATCCATGGCTAAATTAAATACAATTTGTAAATAATTAAATTTAGCCATGGAAAAATTCGTGGCTAATATTTATAAATTTTTTTAAAATATTAATGTATCCGTGGCTAAAATATTTATTTTTTACAAAAAAATAAATTTAGCCACGGAAAAATCTGTAGCTAAAATAAATATTAGTTAAAAAAAAACTGGGCATGCTACCTTAGCGGACCGACCCAACCCGTGCCCGTACGCGAACCTGATATTTATTCAATTGTTTGGTTTACATTGTTACAAGAGAGAGTTGAACTATAGACCTCTTGGTAAATAGCCCAACATGTTGCCACTAAGCTATGGAATGCTTCTTGATCAATTTTGACCATTCAAAATATTTATATATATATATATATATATTAAATTTTGTTAACAAATTTCACTAATTTATATCTATTAAGTGAATATATTTTATTAATTCATACTTGTTATAATTTAATTAAGAAATATTAAATTGTGCAAATTATGATTCTTTCTAATTTTACTTTTACCCACAGATAAATTTGTGATAAAAAAAAAATCAAAATTTAAAAATTGTAACTATGACATTATCAAAATTTGAAAGTTTTTATCGATTATTTCGACTCAATTTAAGAAATTTAAAACTACATATTTTTCAAGTGAGAGTAACTAATCAATTGAATTAATTGGATATGGAAAACTAAGAGCTTTAATTCAAAACTTCAAATTGATCGATTGCTTTTTTTTTTTGTTTATTTTGATTTGCTTTAATGTCGTATAGTGTTTTCTTGCATTCACATTTAATATTTCGACAAGTAACGTGTAATTAATCTATCTTTGAGTTTTTTTATTGTCTTTTTTTCTTGATATATGTTATGCCTTATCTATAGATGTTTTTTCTAGAACAAGATTTTATCTTTTTAATATAATAATAAACAGATATCTATATATAATAATTTATAAACTTTGAAAGTATTCAACGCCATGTGTAATTAAGTACACATGGGGTTAGGGTGATTTTTAATTTTAATTTATACAAAAATACGATTGTTTATAATTATCCAAAAGATCAATATAACAACTATCTAAAATCTAAGATAAGAGAAGTTATATTTCAATTCCAATGAAAGGATAAAATTAATATTTCATCTAAATTTTACGATTTACGGTATTTTAAATTATTAAAATTATTTATAACTTACTTTTATACTAACCAAAAGAAATTTCCTGTAGTTATATAAAAACAAATAATCTTGAAATTGTATATAATCTATTATGAACTGAATTTCTAATATACTTATTTATTGATTAGTTTACTACAATATGATTTTTAGAATTTTATACTTTATAAAACAAGTTAATTTGTTTTTGTCGACTAATTTTTTCTCTAACAAAAATTTATTACAATATACAAGTAAAAATACATCACTGCTAATTACTTGTTGGATTTGAGATTGAAAGCAATTAATTTATTTAGGTAAAAATTACTTTATATATATGGGTAGAATTTAACATTTCAAATTATCACTCTTAATGAATATTAGTTTTATCACTCTTAATATATATATATATATATATATATATTTAGCCACAGATTTTTTCTTGGCTAAATCAAATATAATTTTTTAAATTTTTTTTTATATTTCTAAATGTGAAAATAAACTTTTTTTTATTTTTTTTCAATTTTTATATTTAGCCACGGATTTTTCCGTGGCTAAATAAATAAAAAACATTTTTTTGAAAATTTTTTATATTTCTAAATGTGAAAATAAACTTTTTTTAATTTTTATATTAGGCCACGGAAAATCCGTGGCCAAACAAAAAATAATTGTTTTTAAATTTTTTTTATATTCCTAAATGTGAAAATAATTTTTTTTTAAATCTCAAATAAAACTATTTTTTAATTTTTAACCACGGAAAAACCTGTGGCTAAATGTGAAAATAAACTTTTTTTATTTTTTAAAATTTTTGTATTTAGCCACGGATTTTTCCTTGGATAAATCAAAATTAAACTTTTTTTAAATTGTTTTTTATATTTCTAAATGTGAATATAATTTTTTTTAATTTTTATATTTAGCCACTGATTTTTCCGTTGCTAAATCTCAAATAAAACTTTTTTTAAATGCTTTTTTATTTTTAGCCACGGAAAAATCCGTGACTAAATGTGAAAATAAACTTTTTTATTTTTTTAAAATTTTATATTTAGCCACGAATTTTTCCGTGGCTAGATCGAAAATAAGCTTTTTTTTAATTTTTTTTTATATTTCTAAATATGAAAATAAACTTTTTTTATTTTTTATATTTAGCCACGGATTTTTCCCTAGCTAAATCTCAAATAAAATTTTTTTTAATTTTTTTTTTCTATTTTTAGCCTCAGATTTTGTGGATTTAGCCATGAATTTTTTCGTGGCTAGTTTTTTTTGTTAAGTTTGAAATCCGTGGCTAGATCCGTTGCTATTGGCGATCGATTGCCTAATTAGTGATTGCCTAATTTAACAAAAAAAACTAGCCACGAAAAAATTCATGGTTAAATCCTCAAAATCTGAGGCTCAAACTAGCCACGAACTTTAATTAGTGATTGCCTAATTTTTTTGTTTTCTAGTAGTGATTGCCTAATAAAGTACAAATGCCACAAAATTTTTTGTTGTAAAAGTTTTAATATACTGACACAATACTATTTCGTCGCCAATTACTTCAAATTATTATCAACAATAAATTTTGTTGTCTAAATATATGGATAACCTACAATTATATTTTGTTGCAAAAATAACAATATTAGCTACGCCTTCATGTTGTTCTTAAAAAAAATTATTATGTTGCAACAAAATATTTTGTTGTGAATTGTAAATATCATTGCCAAATAAATTACAAAAATGACAGTCGGGAGAAATCATATTTTTGGCAACAATAAAAGTTTTTGTTCTAAAAGAATCATTAATAAACAACAAATACCATTCTTTGTTACCAAAGCTTAACTAATTGTAATGAAAAAAATATTGTAGCAAAAGAAATTGTTGCAAATTTTATATAGTAGCAAAAGAAATCATTGCAAAAATATTATAGCAAAAGAAATATTGCATGCACGGTCTTATCATCTTTTTTTTTCACTTCGAAAATTGAGGAAAAGGAGGGAAGAGCTGTTGAATCCTATAAGAGGTAGGATTCAACAGAAACTCTTCACATACCTCAAACCTCTCACTTTCTTTCAATCTCTTCTCTACACTTTGCTTTTAAGTGTACTACTTCAAAAAAATTTACAAGGTGTGTGTATATAATTTCATTTGCACGCTATCTTAATTTTTTTATTTGAAAAATTTATGGTATATGTTGACAAATTTGTTGAGAGTAATTTGTTGTATATAGTTTTATATGTATTAGAGAAATTTGTTAGAGATAGTTTTTCAATAACATTATGTGCATTTATGTAGGTTTATTATCATTAGCATTATTTTTTTTAAAAAAAATCATGCTACGAAAAAAATAACAACAGAAGTCGACATTTATTTTATAATTTTTTTTTATTGTCGACATCCCCAATGTCGAATTTCATCCTCTTTTTTTGGCATTTTATGTTTATTTTGGTTTTAAAAAATAATGTAGTTATGTAATTTTTTTTGTGTTGATTGTAGAATGTATATAGTTTTATGTGTATTAGACAAATTTATTAGAGGTAGCTTTTCAATAGCATTATGTGTATTTATGTTGGTTAATTAAACACATTAGCATTAGTTTTACGTGTATCCAGATATGTACTTGAAAAAGAGGGGGGAGGAAACGTAGAAGTCTACATTTTGGATGTTGACTTCTGCCAAATCTTATAAAAAATTATTTTAATCAATGTCAACTTTTATTTCATTTTGCAAATTTTTTTTTCCATTTTTTGTGGTTTAAAATTTTAGTATTTTAGTATTTATGGGTTTTAAAAAATAATGTAGTTATGTGTTTTTTGTGCAGATAGATTTGGAAAGGTTTCGATTCTACTATGGACCGAAAATTACTGTAGCATTTTATGTGAACAACAAGATCATATTTCTCAACGATTATTCAATTGTAGATTAGACCCTAACCAAATTGTTAGAGAGTTAGATACTTGGCTCATGGAATATTTGGTCGAGATGGTGTGCAACTATACAATAAACTAATTGAAACATTATCCTATATGGGGTTTTATGGTATCTACCGATGTGGATTTGCTGAATTGGATCGACATTTAATTACTGCAATAGAGAGGTGGCATTCAGACACCCACACTTTCTATTTAAGGAAAGGCAAGGCTACTGTTACATTAGAAGACGTATCAATTATATAGCATTTACCGATTGATGGACATCAAATAATAGGAGTAGATAATTGTCCTGATAGGGAGGGAGGGTGGCGAGCATACTATCAAGAACCCCTGGATTTTACTCTTAGATCAACTAATTTGAAAAGGTCACGTTTGAAGCTAATTGCGTTAAGGGACTTTGTTAATTGTAAACAAGTCAATAAGAATATCGTACCCTATGAGGTGTATCACGTTGCAGGAATGTTGCTTTATTACTCATTGGTGGCATCTTGTGTCATGATACTAGAGACACTTTGGTTTCATTGTTGTATCTGCGACACTTGGCTGAAGTGACTAAAGTAGTCGAGTTTAGCTAGGGAAGTGCAGCATTAGCACATTTATATTGCATGTTTTGTGAGAATGCCGACAAAAGAGATGATGATACTACAATTGGAGAATTGGTTGGACGTTGCAATTATTACAGATAAAATAAATTTATAAATGTAGTATTTATTTTGTTATATGTTTTTTCTTTTGCTAGTATTTACTAATAAATTTATTAGCTATGGGAATGGAGTCGAATGTCGAGTTTGAGGCCATCGATACAGCCAGTACCGCTTGAATTGCTCGGGCCAATTGTACTCAACAACAATCTTGAATTACCTTTGGCCCCCTATAGTGCAAGGCAATAGTACTATTCATTATATTCACATTTTTAACATGTAGACATACGCTTTATGAACTTTATTTTTGAATGTGTTGTACAAATGAACTTGTCGAAATTCATTCACGCATACAGTGAGGCACAATGTCCGTAATTTAGGGATATGCTAGACAACATGAAGCCTAGTGAGGTATTCAATTTGCTAAAATTTTGACATTTATTATGTGATCATTTTATATGTTCAACCTAGTTAATTTTTTCCATTTAATTTGTGTTGCAGTTTATATGGATGCTTTATAACTACTATATATTCCTCAATTTGTGTCACCTTATACCCTTCAACTTTTAGATATTGGCCAACTTTATCTTGGTGGTGTTTCGATTAACCTTGAATTAGGTTTGGACATGGGTGGATGGGATGGATATGGATATTCGAAAATGGATACGCAACCCCAGTTCAATGTGTCGCATGTTCAATTTCCTGAGTATGGTGACTATGGAACCTATGGTGGAAGTTCCTCATATACGCAATCACCACCGCAAGAAGAGGTTTGTGAACCACAACGTGAAGGAAGACCTAAAAGACAAAAGAATCCTACACGATGTAGCATGGGAGGGCATAGTATGTTATTGTGTTGAAAATTATTGTCTATTGTGTTTATGGACTTTTATAATGTAATTGTCTTTGAAGTGGACTTGAATTTATTATGTTATTTTGTTCAAGTATTTTTTATCATGTTATTGTAATTGAAGTGGACTTGAATTTATTATGTTATTATTATATTTTTTATACAATAGAGACAAATAGTACACTAAAATAAATTTAAATACATAACAAATAAATAATACAAACTTTATTGAACATTACAAATAAATGTTTAAGGACATTGTCGAGAGGATCCAGGTTGTTCTTGTTGACTTCTATATTATTGCCTTGCTCGCGCTTGTGGAAAATCCATCTCATTAGGGATACGAATTTTGTACCACGGCTTGCCTTCTCCTAGCTCCGAACTCAGGATTATATACTAATTCGAATGAAGCATTTGGCCAGTAAGGCTTACCCCATATTGAGTAGAACTTACCCTTTTACGTATCCATATAATGATTGATCTCATAATACCAATGCATGTAACCAATGTAAATTGTTCAAAAGATCTTGCTACTTGCATAGCATGTGAGCAAGGTATTCCTGTCTTACGTCATTTTCCGCATGAACGTTCTCTACCTCTCAACTTTACTACGTATTTTGTATTGCCACATCCATTACGTAGTCGCGCTAATACATCGGCCATTTGATCTACGTCGTCTATTTTGTGGGCTACATGCCCTCTAGATTTTTTCACCTCATTCTCGAACATTTCGAAAGTAGATTCTAACGACGCATTCTTCTCATGTCTCCACCTATGACCCTTTGCAACTCGTTTCATAAAAAATGTAGCAGCACAGATGAAGATAAGTTCAACCAATGGCTTAATTGGAAGATGATGACCCCCTTTTAACACATCATTGTTGCATTCTGACATATTTGTCTTCATGATACCACAACGTCTTCCTCCGTCTTAAGCTGCAGTCTATTTCACTCTACTAATGCGACTAAGATAATTGAACGAAGCCTCATTGATATCTTTTATCTGCTCCACGAAATATTCGAACTGTCTTATCTCTTGATCATTTCTGGCCTTGAATGTTAAATCCTTCAGTTGGACATTCTTATACTTTACATTAAAATTAGAGCAAACATGTCTCAAACAAAATCGATGACACATGAATGCCTCACTGAAGGTACTGATACGTTGTGCGGCGCTGATAATGGTAGTGTGCCTATTTGACAAGAGACAAATTATTCGGTCTCCTCGTACAAAATGTCTACTCAGAAGCTCTATGAACGAACTCCAAGAAGTTAAGTTCTTATCATCTACTAATGTGAATGCTAGTGGTAGAATCTGTTGGTTTGCATACATCGCTTTAGCCACTATTAGTTTATGTTTGTACTTGGTGTACGGATGGGTACCGTCCACACTGATGAGTGGTGGAAATCCATCTATACATGGCTTAAAAGCCCATAAGACATATTTATTTTGTGTGTAATAAGCAATAAATGATATCCAACTACGATTTATTTATAATTAAATAATATCTGGGTTCCAATTTCGAATCGCTGCCATGTACCTCGGAAGCTTAGCAACTGAGCTATCCCCTGTGTCAAATACAATTTGGTGTGTACATCATAAACCCTGATATGACTTGGCATAAGATATGGTATACTTATGATTATCTTCTACCCAAGTCGGCGACACTTTTAATAGGGTAATCATAGTGTTCTAACATGTCTTACTAACAAATCGGCAATGAAATTTGTATCGAGATTTGTATGATTAGTGGACCTACTAGGTAGAAAGCATGTGTAGCCACCATGGTAAACATTGATCCTCCAATATCCTTTATTTTTCTTCAATGACGCACGCATCCAGAAAGTATATCTAGTTTCAACTCTACATTTACACGACACTATCCAAAATTGTGGAGTGCTACGACAAACGGTGAACTCTCTCCTAGTGCCTCGTGCAACCTTTCTTTTTGTTGGATTGTAGTATCTTGTTGGACAAGTAGGCAAATCCATGAATTATGCAAGAATCTCCAGTGTGGTGTTTAAATAGAATAGTGGAATCTTATAGAGATGAGGCGCCATTGTTCCAAATGGCATCGGTGGCTCTCATTGTCAGAATCGGAATCAGACAATTCTTCATCACGAAAGCTATTTGCACAATGATCAGGAATGGAATTATCTTCCAGTACCAAGGCAGCTTCGGATGGCCAACCGTTGATTGATGGACCTTCGTCGAGATATATCAATGTTCCTGCATAATTTTGTCTGATGCGGTCGAACTCATACACATTGAAAGTGGGTTCCACATATCTGCTATTATCTGTTGGAAATTCATTCAAATTGAAGTTTTGAAGAGTCTCCATGACAACTGGCATATAATTTCCCGTTTCTTGTTGCCATTGCATCTTATTTGTAGGAATTTGGCATCTTATTTGTAGGAATTTGGGCGACCGCTTTGTTTCAACAAATAGTTGCACAACTTCAAGTTTGGAGCTCAAGTTGGTAAAGAAAGATAATATCTAATCATCATTGATCTCCAAAATATTCTCCATAGGAGGATGCCTACAGATAAAGCATGAGTCAAATATTTTGATTGTGTTTCCATTCCGATCTACAATTATGGTATTGTAGAGTAGGTCTACAAGATCGACAAATAATGACGATCGAATAATCCAAGTTATTCCAATCTGTGGACGATTATATGAAATGAAGTAATTTGAATGATTCATTTGACCTCCGAAATGTATAGCAACACCGATATATTTCATCTTATTTAAAACAAATCAGATAAAAAATATACTACTACAAACTTGAAAAATATAAAAAAATATGACAAAAAAAAACATAGAAAATATGTTGGAAATTTGAAATTTGATGACAAAAATATTGAGAATATTGAGAGCAATTTGATAAATTGAAATTGAGGGTGTTGGGAATATATAAGGTGAAAAACCATTCGCCCGTTAGAGAGATTAACGGCTAACTTAGTATCTGTTATTGAAGTCGACAATCACATTTTCGACTTCATCACGTCTAATGGCTATAGTTTTTAGGCTGTTGTTGACTTTCATTTGTTTAAAAAAGATAAAAAATTAAAAGAAGTCAACAATCATATTGTCAACTTCTATTTTTTTATCAAAAATGTATAAAAAAAAAGTCAAGAAATTATTTTTTTAATAGAGGTCGACATTATCATTGTCGATTTCTATTAAAAATATATATATATTTGATTAATTAGAAAAATTAAAAAAAGGTCAAAAAAATTAATATTTTAATAAAGTCAACTATGCCATTGTAACATTAGGTTACTTTTAAAAGGAATCTAATTTTTGTATCAAAATATTAACACACACTTTTTTGGATTAAATTTGTAAAAAGTCCCGATTTGACCCGTATCAGATCGTGAGTGAGACGAAATAGACACACATAATATTTTTTCTGAAAAAAAAGTGATAGCACCATAGATTTCTAAATATAAGAAAAATAATAAGTTTTATATATGCATATGACAGTTTTAACACTCCTTTCAAAAATTTCAAACATATATATGTATATATAGTTATATGTACACTTCCATGACAATTATGGAGTTATATAATTTTTTAACAAATTGGCTCGGATTCTAAAACTAAATTCAAGATTTTGAGACCTATTTGTGGTTCCGAAATTAGCCCCAAGCGAGTTCTCAATAAATTTGGATCCTATCCAAACTCAGCTTGGTTGAATTAGAGTCAATCACGCGACAAGTGTTTTATACTTGCTTCGTAATTGGTAGATAATTTAGGGAGAGTGATCAATCACTTACAAGTGCAGTACACTTATCATATGATTTGTAAGATCAGACCAAACCCATACGAGATCCTCTATTCCAAATTATATTTCATCTCCTATTTAAGTACATAGATATACGCTAAGTGTAAAAATCATAGGTTAAGTGTATAACTAAAGAAATAAATTTATACACATGGCATGGTTGTTAATTATGAAATAAGTGATACAATACCATTTTTGGAACAGAAGATCCTATTCAAACTAAAACAAATTCGGATAAATATTTTCACAAGAGTCATCGCAAAGTCTAATAACGATTCCTTATATATGCTAAACATTCGTATCATGTCATATATATATATATATATATATGTAATATGTATATATATAATATGATGCAATTCAAAATTAGAATACAAGATCCTACATTCTTCATTTGACATCTTTTCGACTCTCAAATGGGCTAATGAGTTAAAGCAATTGGCCTAACCTTCAAAGTATTAAAGCATATATGTATATTTATATCATCACTTTACAATATCTTTTTATTGTTTAACATGTATCAAATGGTAGATTGAATAAATTGGATTAGATGTTGCCGAAAAAAGATACTAGCCCGAAAAAAGTAGAGTATTGTTTCATAGAGTTTTTTATTTTTATTTTTTGTGTGTGCGGTTGTGGGTGGGGGATTTGGGGTTTTCCAAGTTGCTATATGCCTATGCCGCGTGCAAAAGAATTAGAACCAAATCCCACAAAAATAACAAGAACCAAATCTTCAAACGACAAATGGCCAGGCCATGTGTTCTTGCTAAAGATGCTAAATTAAAACCTAAAGATGACAAAATGGGTTAGGAATTATGGATCTAATTCAATTTACATAATTTTGGATATGGTAGTGGATTGAGTTGGGTTGGGTTGGGTCTCATGTAGTTGATGTTGGTTTTGTATTGTAGATGTATTGATGTTGGGTTCTAAATGAGTAACCCCATAAACAAAAAATATTTTTTTTATTTGATTGCAATTAATTTTGATATTTTAAAACTATTTAAAGAGTATAGAACTAGTAATTTTGATTTTTTTTTTTCTGCATTGATTAAATACACAATAATCATGCATTGAACCCATTAAGAATTATATCTAATCCATTTTCAACCCATTCATCTTTAACCCAACTCATTTTTAACACAAGCAAATATGACGCAACCCAAACCCAACCCAACCCACCCACCCAATTGTCATCACTATTAAAATCTATATCTACAAATCTTAGGTTGATCAGTTTCTCTAATATGCGGGTGATGAATTATTTAGTATTTGAAAGTTTGTTATTATTTATTACTATAATGTAACTTTTCTTTTTTCAATGTAACGAGTTTATAATTTAATATGAAAAATTTTAGTCCAAACTCGATTCGATCGAGCCAGTGCTAATAACGTGACGAGTATACTTGTTCAAGATTTGTAACTAATTATTTCATGTTGAATGTTAGCCCTATAGTTTACTGGAAAGAGTAAGAATCTTCTGGCTGAATGGGCTTTCAAAATACTTGTGGGCTAATTTTACTTATTACGGTGGTGAAGTTCGTTTGACACTTTGAAATGGGATGCGACTTGCAATTAAATAAGCGAGTCTTAAAAGGTGATTGTTGGGTTATTGTGAGTAGTTTATCAATTCATAAGAAATGCATTCGGGGTCCATATTTCTACGATGGATTCAGGCCCATGTTCAACCAAGACTTTGGGTCTCATTACCATATCTATATTATTAATAACTGTGTTATTATATTTTGTCTCTTTTGGTATCTCAACACACAATTATATTCTCTCTCTCCTTTCTTTTCTCGCACAATTAGCGTGCTTTTAGTTAATTTCTTTTTTCATTCTCTCTCCTCCATCAAGATATATATATATATATATTTCATTTTTTTTAATTTTTTATTTGTTAATCTTATAATTCTATTTTTATTTTAAGCTAGTTTTTGTAACAAATTTACAAAATATATACACTACAAATAATTAAAAAATATATAATAATGTATAAAATTTAATAAATATTTTATTTTGTATTCATAATTTAAATATGTACTTAAATTATTTTTTTATTTTTTATTTTGCACGCATATTGAGTGTGTTGCGACTAGTATAATAACAACAAAAAACAATGATAAAACTGAAGCCGCTATTACCCAAGGTACATACAGTTACGCACGGCAAAGCCTCCTAATACCTACCAGGCCTAGGAGCTACACAGAGTTGTCAAATGGGCCCATCTGGGTCAGCCCAGGCCATGCCCAAGCGCATTTACTGTAGCTAGCAGAGACTTGGCCGCGCTTGGAATGGTGAGGCTAGGCCCAGCTCGGCCAGGAACCCAGGTTTGGCCTAGCCTTGGGCCGGGCCTTTTTCAGGCTGGCCCTGGAGGGCATAACGGGCTGGGATCGGTGGGCCTACCTTTTTTTGGTTTCACTTTAAAAAAAGATACTTTCTTCCATATTTATTCAAGCACTTATTATTTTTTTGTTATAATTTTCAATAATAAAATAAAAATAAACTTTACTATATATCACGAAACTCTAATAACTTTTATTAACTTCAAAATATTAGAGTGTACATATAAGAACTAAAAAAAATATTATATAAATATTTAATAAAAAGAATCATTTACTACATAAAGAACTAAGACAATTTTAATTCGAAATCATATGTCAATGTCTTCATATATATAGTATTATATACATATATATATACATGTCAAGTGTATATATCATATGTGTATATATATATATCAATATATATCTGTCAATATGTATCTATTATATATATGTCAATATATATATCAAGTATATATATCATATGTGTATATATATATACTATATATAGGTACGTATATATCTCATATATATTAATCTATTATATATCTAATCTTTTATAGTCTATATGATATAACTATATATCAATATATTACATATCTAATATATGATATATATGTATTGTACGTATATATCTAATCATATATATTATATATCAATCATCTATATAAAATAAACATATATCAGTATATTATATATTTAATATATGTTATATATGTACATATATATCTAATATGTATACATTTAATTACACACACACACACACACACACATATATATATATAATATACATATATTAGTATATATATAATATATTCTAAATTAATATAATGGGCTTGGGATTGGGCTTGGGCCGGACCGAGCAAATCATGGGCCTGGGCCGGGCCGAGAAAAATCATGGGCCTGGGCTGGGTTATATCCATCAAACTCAATAGGAGCCCACAATGCCACCCTTGAATCGGCCAGCCCGCCTTTTACTATTCATGGACAGGACAGGATAGGATTGGGCCACTGGATTTGTGGGCCGGCCCGGCCCATTTGATACCTCTAGCTACAAGGATTGGAATGGGTTGTTGTGTTGGGCTTAATCTTTTATTTGTTGCACGCCTTCTTTCAACTACCAACTCGAAGTAACGCTAAAAGTTTAGTTAGGGATGTCTTATTGAGCGACCTGGATTCACTGTGCAAAAGGATATCTGTAAGAGGTCTTTCATCTCAGAGGTGCAAGTTTTCTTTTTCTTTTTTTTTTTTAAGACCACCCGGTTCCGATTTACTAATCGACTAATCCGAATGCGGGTATTGTAGAGGCCTAATACGAGGACAACCCTCTCAATCCAATTGCTCTGTTCACAACTCCAAAGAGGTGTATGTTTTCATTTTTTTCAATAAAACAAAAATAAAAGGTGTTGATGTAAACTTAATTGTGAAGGTACGTCTGGCATTATTGATGCTTACTAGCGTAAAACCTGTAATACACTCAATATCAATTTTAAAAAGTATAATATCGTTACTAACTTATAATAAATATGTATATTAAATTTAATTACTATAAAGATTAGATAAAGAAATAAATGAATCACAAATATATATAAAAAAAAGTATTTTTTGATCAACAGAATAGATGAAAGAGTGATTATATGTTAATATTATCATGATGAACTTTTAATGTTTCAAAATATTTGATTTCTCGCATTTCATGTTAATACTTGAGTGTAGCCTAGATATACCAACTTAATAAAGGTACAACATAACGTGTGTGCTTCTATTATATGCATATATATATATATATATATATATTTACAAGTATATGAAGAGATATTATGCTAACTGTAGTGGTGGAAAAATGAATAGACAACAAAGCTAGGAGAATTAAGAAAAACGCACTGGATTATGATATTGTGCGGATATTATTCTTAAATTTTCTCGAAAAAAAATATTTCAAAGCATAACGATTGAAAAGAAAAAGTATGAGAAATTCAATTAACTAACAAAATTATTTGATAAAAAGAATTATCAGTATCAATCATTAAAAATAATTCATCAAATTTAACAATTTTATTAAAATTTTAAGGATTATAAACATATTGATTTATAGCTATGATTATCCGCAATGTACATGAGAAAAGTTTATATCTAATGAACCACAAATGAAATAACAAAATTCAAAATGAAGGAATAAAGAACAATAAATAAATAAAAAATTAGATATGACGACAATCTAATATCGAAACAAATTGAGGACAAAGATACAACAATACACAGAGATAGTTAGGTAATAAAACTTTCATGCAGCGTTAATATGTTATGACTTTACGAAGATACAAACTAATAATGCAAAGCTCTTCAACCGGCCACTTGCGATTGTAAGTAGGCCAAATGACCTTTCCACATATTTCTTGCGTTTTTTCCGTTTTGTTATTCCCTACTCGTTTTTTCCATTAAGTTTTTTAACAACTTTTTGCCAATTAAGGGTAGAAACTGAAAAATAAAACCACACTTTAGTCTTTACTTGCAAAATTGGAGATTCTGGGGCAGTGTAGGATTGTGTAAAAGGAGGATTAAGCCACCTCATCAAAGCCTGTAAAGTCGAACCATCAACTTGGTTAATTCCCTTTCTTCCATCATCATCATCTCCAAAGAATAACTTTATCGATCACCGCAGCATACTTATTTAGCCCCCATTTCACACTCCCTTTTAGCTTCAACTTGGACACCTTTATCAAACACAAAATAACGGTCTACCATCCTAGGCACCAAAAAGGAACCATTGGGCATACAGAATCTAGCTTCAAGGGGGCTATGAATTAATTAAGAATAATGAAAAAAAATTGCAATGAAGGGATTCTTGATTGATGGCCCCAAAGGGCATTTCAGAGTCTCTTTCTCCACCCCAATATATTTGGTAATATGAATTTGATCTTTGTATGAAAGAAGAATATTTGGAGTGATTGAACTTTTGGGGTGAAAGTGGGAGGCCTCCAAATTCCCTTATCTCTCACCTTCAAAATGATAAAGATAGGGTACCTTTATTTATGTATCAAATGATTTAGTTCATCTCACACATTATCACTTGACCTGATTTCAATGTGGGAGAGAGCATGCAACGTCGGCCAACTGAAATCTCCAGTTCATGTGTAATAGGTAACTTTTTCCCAACTTGATCTCAGACAAACTCAGAGGATCGACCAAAATGCCATCAGGTTTAGCAGAATTAAATTATGAGTAGAGTAATATTAACTAATACCACCTACCCCAGTCCGACTCGAACACTTGAAAATTGACAGAACGTTGACTCAATAAATTTGGAGTGCTTGAAACAGTGCGCCAAGCGAGTGCGCCACATTAATCATTAATCCCTCCAAAGAAAATCCTTGAACCATGGATCTTGTCCGCAACTTTTCTTTTCAATTATTTGAGTTGAAATGCATGTGGAATCAAGAAAAATAAGGTAACAAAGCCGAGGCGTTCACATTGACATGATGCAAGGCATTTCACTTCATAGTTATTGATTGCTAATTGTCGTAATCTATACGGTATTCTTTATTTTAAATTATATTTTACATCTTATTTCATTTTTAACGAAAAGTGCATAATTTGTACCAATTCTATGGAGTCACACGATGAATTGTAACATGTACCTCATTGAATCCTCGAATTATTGTGAATAGAGGAGGCAAAATGATTTTAAATTGATATGTTCAATCCGATTAATTTTAAATGGATTTGTGTTTTTCAAAGTTTTATAATTAAGTTAAATAGAGTGGGTTCTGATTTTAGATGTATTCTAGTGAATTTTAAATGAATTCGGCTGAACATATTTATAATTTGATAAAATTTCATAAATTGGAACAATAAGTAAAGATTATTCATTCAACTTGAAGACTATATCGTTATATTAAGCAATCGAAAAATAGGTAAAAAAATAAAAAATAATGTGAAGTAAAGCATACTTTGTTCTAAATCAAACTTATTTCAACCAATTTATTTACAATTCATTCTCTATAAGTCATTTTAAACTCGACTCAATAAAACCCATCGGCCGGGCTCCTTCGAACTTGAAACTCGAGTCTTTTTCTTGTAAGGTATTGAACAAGTCAAAAACACATATTTTCCACGCGTTGGTGGACCCGTATCGTTGTTGTTAATAATGAGCCTACATGTGTCCTTTGGTATCTTGAATGATCAAGGAAAATTGTACATTCACAGTTGAACGACCACCTAATTTCATAATTAATGAAAAAGACATAGTCTCCATACCGCCACAATAGTGACTTTGGAAGCATCATTGAGTACACCAGTAATTCAGAAAAAAAAAAATTATTACAAAATTATGGTTTATCTTTTAATTTATAATTTATATTCATATTATACAAATAATTATTTTTTTAATTATATACTCGACCCAAAATTTTTACACTTGATATATATTAATATATTAAAATAAAAGATAAAATACAATTTACAATAAAAAAAAAACTCATGTGCCAATAATCACATATTATGGGAAGAAAGATCATTTTATCAGAGACAATGACACCCCCTGCTTTGAGCTAGATCTAATACATATATACATATACATGGGGCAAATTATGCCTATACTCCTTAAGATATTGTGTGGTTACAAATTAATTATTTTTATTTTAAAAATTATAAATAACCTCCTAAGATATGTGTTAACAAAATTCACCATTCATCAAGGTAGAATATAATTGCGAGTTGCATGTCTATTGTTTTAGACGGAATTTTGAGATAAATTTGCATGGTTTTAACAAATTCAAGATACAGAAGTTATATATAAAGTCAATTTTAATAAAAAAGTTGTGGCAGTATCGGATTATAGATGATGATACCTGGTGATGGTTATGATGGTATAAAATAAAATTATTTTATAAAGATTGGTAAAATAAAAAAATTAATTGATAGATTTTGTCAGGCTAGACAATGTATATCTTTTGGTTGGTGAGTTGGCTACTATAATTGTATGAAAGTTATTTTTTAGATATCTATAGTAAATATTAATGTAATTTTTCAAACTACGATAACTAATTTATAATGATACCATATCTCAAAAGCGTAGACATGATTTACCCTATATATATATATATATTTAAAAATTTTAAATTTTCCATGCCCAATCAAAAAAATACCTTTAATATCTTGTGAAATTTAACTTGACCTCCCAAAGATAAATTATTGGCTCCCCCACCATCGTGGAAAATTCTTATCTAAATTCAGATTGATCGCATTTAATCAACTATATAGTAAGTATTAATACATTTATTATATAATTGATCACTCTTTTTAAATTGTACACCAATTATATAATAAATGTAAAATATTCATCTTAATATAATCGAACCTAATGTGGATAAAAATTTTCATACGTAGCAACTGAGGTGCACTCCAGATTTTTGAGGATGATTGCAAAAATTTCAATTAATCATTGGAAAACAAAAGAAGGATGGATATGCTTTCAGCTTTGAATATTTTTTTAATTATTTCTACACACTTAGAAGCAAAAGTAAAACTGCGAAATAAAAGTATAAAACACTCCTAATTAATAGTTCTCATCTTTTATCAACCATAAACATAGAATCACTTTTTTTTTCTTTTTTTTTTTAAAAAAAAATTCCCTTTTGCAAACACCCCCTTTACCTTCAAAATACCAGTAGGTTCGATTAGTCATCTGATCTCATCAGTCCCAACAATTGACTCCGCAATTTTATCCAGTCAGTCCTCGCAAGAAATTTTCCTTACAAGGTCCTCCACAATACTAATAATAAGTTAAATTGTGTTTTGCTTTTATTTATTAGAAATTTTGATATTTCCCTCCATAAAAAAAAAAGGTAGATATTACTCAGTTAAATATTATCCAATTAAAATTTTAACCATTAAATCTATGAACGTAATATTTTTTTTTAAATAATTTTTAACATTAATATATTCAAATTCAATAATTAAAAATATTAATCAAGATTATTTGCAAATGAGAAAGCAAAAGCAACCAGAAATTCATAGATAAAAAAGGAAAGCACACACCGTACATATAATTTATACAAGTAGTAGAGACAAAGTACATTGATAGGCAATCCCACCCCAATGGTCCATGCATGGAAAACTAAAACCACCAGCAGACCAAACATGGTGAGATCTTAGTAGTAGATTTGATTACATACATACACTATTATATTATTATTATTATCAACATAATAGAAACCTATTTCACACCCTCCAGGCCATCTGCACATGTCAAAAACTCCATTGCAGACGCCACAAACTGACTCTAAATACTCTTTACCTAACTGACTCCACAAAACAACTACTGAGTAATAAGCACTAACTATTACATAGTACTATTATAAGGATGCCCAATCAATCTCCACCGACGGGTACTTTTGCAGCAAGAAGTTATCTAATTCATCAAAACAAGGCTCAGAGAAATCCAGGAAAGTGATATCCGATTCCGGCGAGGCCGCCCCGGCCGACGAGGATGAGGATGATGATGAGGATATCTCGTCGGACAGCGAAGGAGATGGCGAACATGATGCCGTGGCCTCCACCTTCACGGCTATCTCTTCTTTCGGTGAATTATCCGATTTTTTCAGGATTTTTTTAGGCTTTTGTTCGGGAACAGAGCAGGGCTTCCCTGTATTCCCCTGTTTCTGCGAGCTGGCCAAGCTTTCGCAAATGGCTTGAAGCTTAGCATCGACAGTGGAATGCAGAGGCTTAAAGTCGCTGGAATCTCTACTACAACTGATGCCTGAGGTGTGGGAAATTGAGCCTCGCGAACTCTCCTCGTAGCTTATAAGCAGCTTTGTCGTAAGCCAAGGCCGCCTCCTCGGCCGTGTCGAAGGTTCCGAGCCAGAGCCTGGTTCTGTTCTTGGGGAGTCTTATCTCAGCGACCCATTTGCCCCAGTGGCGCTGCCTCACTCCTCGGTAAAGCTTTGTGGGCTTCAGAGGAGATCCGGGCTGCTTCATCGGGACGGGCTTCGGGCCGAGAAAGCTGGAGTAGGAGTTCTTCTGATGATGATGCAGTTGGTCGAATTGGTAATTAAGCTGCTGCTGCTGCTGCTGCTGCAATTGGTGTTGGTGGAGCTGGAATTGAGCCTGGATTTGCAGGATCTGAGATGGGGCGAGTTGATTTAGACCAATTGTACCCAGTGTTTGCTCATCTCCCATCCGGTTAAAACTCGAAAACCCTGGAGAAAATACTTGGGTTTTTGATGGGATTGAGGTGAAACCAGAGTACATATTGGGCTCAGAGGGATGAGAAGGGACATAATTGGAAGAAAACGAAGAAGATGAAGAAGTTGAAGGTGAAGAAGAGAAAAAGTGATTAGGGAGGAAGAGAAGAGAGATCTTGAGAAGAAGAAGCACTTTTCATAAAAGGTTGAAGTGCTTGCATAAGCTCTTCTCTCAATGGATCTGAGGAGAATACTTGATTACTGCTAGAACCGTATATATCCATAACTGCTGCCATTGTAGAAACTCAAGAAAATTCACTACTACAGAGAGTCAAGATCCAAGAAATGACAAAAGAACCTGTTTCTTATAACAAAACCAAAGAACAGGCGAAAAGCAGAACCAAAAAAGCTGCAAGATTTTCTACAGAAACAAAGGATCAAAGTGGTTTCAAAATAAGTAAACCTTAACCAAACCTGAGGGATATTAAAACAAACCCTCGAAGCTTGTTTTGATCAGAGAAAAACCAAATCCAAATAAAAAAAAAAAAAGTGATCTCTATTCTGAATCACCTGGCTTTCAAAAACTAAAGACGCCCTTTTACGGGGTTTGTTTTTTCTTCTTTTTGCTCTGAAAATCTTCCCTGTGAAAACTCAAAAAATCAAGAAAATCAAACCCTGAAAATCTTATCAAAAATTTTGAAAGACAGACGATGACAGAATGGGATCCAAGAAGCGGGGTGTAACGGAGAAGGGGGGGTAACAAGAAAAATGCAAAATTAAAAACCCTCTTTTTAGTGGTAGCCTCACTGATTTTTTTCTCTCTGTGCAGAATGGTGGTGCCAGCATCTCTATATAAAGGCCAGTGCCATGCCCTTCTCTCTCTTCATTAATTTTCTAATCTGGGTTTTTTCTCTCTCTAGCCAAAATTTTAATTTACTTGCCTAAATTTTCTTCTCAAGTCCATCCTATGTACCAGGCCAATGAAATGACGCCACGTCAGAAATGTAATGTGGGAGGACTGGCAGCTGTGGGTAGTGTTGCTATGTGGCGAGTTGACAGTGGGTGGAGGTTTGGTAAAACTGGTAATAGGCAGCTAGGGCTCTATGCACTGCTCAAATTTATTTTGAATTTTTTATCAAACTTAAAATTTTATTTAAATTTGATTTTATTATTAAATAAATCGAGTTAAATTAGAGTCAATTCTGAATAATTTGATATTTTTAAATATTTATAAATATATTTTAATTAATCAAATTGAGTTTGAATAAAATTTTAAATTTTATTAAATAAAATATATATATTTAAATTTAATTTATTATGCTTAACAAATAAAACTCAATGCGAAGCAAATTAATTCATTTTTCACACCTAGACATGCGTTGTCAAGCTTTTGGAAATTTAATTACTGCGTTTTTGTCCTTATCAGCAGTGTATCTGACACCTAGATATGATGGAGTTAAGAGCGGGTGGGGCCTCCACGTGTTTCTGGAAATCATGATTGATCCAATCTGGACCATACGATGTGCATCACCAACAAATTTTTCTAGCCTTTGTGGCCCCACTTATGTGGACTAAATAAAAAGGAATTTTCACACTTTTCAATTTCAAAAAATTGTTTCGTACGGAACAAACTAAAGAATAGAAAATGAAATTTCTTATTTTCTTTTTTCTTTCACAATAATTTGGTTAACTCATTATAAATTGAGGAGCGGTGTGTCTAAAATTTTATATATTTTAATGTGCTTAATTAATATATTTTTTATTAAAAATTAATAAAGTTTGATAATTATATTTTTAAATTTTAATTAAGTATAATTAAAATTTATTTTTAGTAAAAAATATCAAAAGTCTTGCAAAATTTTGATTGGATGACATGTTTTTTTTTTTCCTAATAGAATTCAATGAACGAATTATGAAATTTGATTTCTATTTGGATTCGGCTAATAAAGAAGAAAATTTGATTTCGACAATGATTCAATTAGCTATCTCTTTCCATTTAGGACTCTTGTGAAGAAGAAGATTCAATTTCGACTATAATTCAGCTAGCTATTTTCTTACATTTAGGACTCTTTCCCATATTATTCCATGAATTAGAATGGCGCATTGAAGAAAAAAATTCAATAGGGACATGACAACCACAAAAATTCTACTCTCAATTGCCGAAAAATGCTCCATATTAGTTTGTTTGGTATTTTCTTTATGTTCTTTTTTTAGTATTATGTCTAAATAGTTTATTTTCTTAAAGAAATAAGTGGATTCATAAGATAAATTTCATGTAGTTTATTTGAACATACTTGGTATTTAATTTTTATCTATCCTATCTATATTTCAAGCGCTTAATTACTTGTGAATTTTTTGCCAACTATTATAAGTTTTGAGATTTTCTATTCGACTACAAAATGGTGTGAATACAATCTAGCTATTTGTTTTATAGACATAGGGAATACATATGTTAAAAATAATCATCATCTTGTATGATCGGTTAAATTAATTAGAGTGTGTTTTATAATTAACACAACTCTTATTCGTAAAGGACCATCAAACTTTTTTAGTACGTTTGTTTTACTTACGAGAAGAGAGTACAAATAATTTCGTGAGTTGGATTGTGTGATGATAAAAAATTAAAACCTATAATTGTTTGAATAATTATTTAGAAGGATTTGATTGATGAAACCTAAACCATAGTTTTTCCTACTTATTATATATATATATATATATATATATATATATATTTGTTCTTTTACATTATTTGCTTGTGATTTTATTTTACTTTTCTAATTTTTCATCAAAAATTCGAAGTCTAAACAATAAAAAGATTATAAAGTCAATAATTGATAATTATATTCCTTGTAAAAATTATACTCTACTTACTTCTTTATTATTGAGAAGATTATCTTCTACAAGAATATGGGTTATCTAAATAATAAAGATTATCTAAATTTGTAAAGACAATAAAGAATATATGTTCATTATTTTTATATGCCGCTTTAATCTTCTGCAAGGATATGGGTTATTTAGAAGATAACCCTTGTAATCTCATCATTAAACGATCGAGTTCTATGTCAAATCTTATAGATTAGAATGTACGTCTATTATTTTTATATGCCGCTTTAATAGGAATTGCTGCATAATTAATAAAGTATTTTACATTTCTTAAAAAAAGAACACTGATAATTTGTTCGTTATGCTATATATATATATATATATATTACCCTTCTTGTCTCAATTCAAGTTGGAAACCTTTAAAAGGTCCACATATGAATATAGCATTTTAAAAGTCCACAATTGGGATCAAATTTAGAAATTCATATAGATAAAACTATAGTGATAAGGGGTTGATAAGAGTAGTCATTTTATTATTAAAATCGAAAATTTTATTCCTCCAGAGCTAATAAAAGTATCTTTTATGTTCCATTAAAGACGTTAATTTTACCTCCTGAAACATAATTTCTTATTCCTAATTTCTTATGTAAATGATAAACGCGTCTTAGCGATAGTATAGATATAATTAAAAACCACTGCTCCATGGGACTAATCTATTCGGCCACCATAGTATTCCCACTACCCTAATTTTCATTCTTATCCTTACCAAATCTCATCTAACTTTTTGTTTGCCCTTTCTAATCCGTCGTTAACATAACTAATTAACATTTAAGAACCTATACTTGAGTGACATATAGATTCGATGACATGTAAGTATATGAAGACAAACGAAGTCGGGGCCAGGCCACACATGATGCCAAAAAAATTAAATTTGAACCCATTCATTCTTAAGAAATTACAATTAATCTTTGTTCATTCTTGGACGCAACATATGTCTAGTGATGTGTAATCTCACGCCACTCATTTAAATATTATCTAACTAGTAGTATTTTACCTCTTTAAATGTCGGCATAGGTTAACAATTTAAATAATATTTGTAGAAAAAAAATCTATTATTAGTCAAAAACTATAAAAAATTTCCGTTTAAGTTATCAAGTCATGTTCCCATAACAAGTCACACCTTATCACGGGATTACTATTTTGCAATACACGAAATACAAATTTTGCGTGTTCAAATTAATATCTTAAACATCTTTCTTGGGGCAATAACAATTTACGTTATTGGGCACATGGAATATGGAATCTCTGAAAATTTATATTAATATTGAATCTATCATTTTTATTTTGATCTACTGCCTGTAGGTTTGGTAACTTTGGTTAAATTCGGTATACTCTCTCTGTGTGTGTGTGTGTGTGAGAGAGAGAGAGAGAGAGAGAGAGAGAGAGATGCAGAGAGTCAAATTTCCAGCGGAGAAGGGACGTTAACAGTGAAGAAGACAGTCCATCGTCAATTGCGGCGGCCCCTCCTCTTAGTTTTGAGAAGATATTTTTGGGTGGGGGTGGGGCGCCATAACCATACACATACTGATTCTAGAGAATTGCGAAAGGCCAATTTGGCTCATTTAATTACTTGGAATATTGGAGAAATTTCATGTACTAGCTATTACCTAAGTTCTTGTACAAATAACTTCATACTATTTAAATCAATTTTAATTTTTTAAATCAATTGACGAGTTGTCGAACATGCCCGAGACCACATTTTCAGATAAGATAAATAAAATTTTTTATATCCAACCAAAAATCATTCATAAGCGTAAGTAGCATCGATAATTGATGCCTGTAAATATAGTTATTCATGATATATGAACTAATTCTTTTTTTTTTTTTTTTTGATAATTATATGAACTACTCCCTCCGTCCCATAATACTTGTCGTTTTAAGGTTATGCACAAGAATTAAGAAAATAGATTAAAGACATTAAATATAAATTATTTTGACTAAAATATCCTTTTAATAATTTAAGCTATTAATTTCTCTCATCAATTATTAATCTTTCTCTCCTAAGGGTATATTAGGAAAAATAATAATAAATTCCTTCCTGATATGTGAAAACGACATATATTATAGGATAAAAAATTTTTTCTAAAGCGACAATTATTATGAGACGGAGGGAGTAGTTATTTGATAGTAAATAACTAATATTTACTATTCTCCATCCCCAAAACAGGTATAGATGGTGGGATTTTATCTCTTTTTTTTTTTAGAGAGGTTATATATAGTGCATTTCAATCGATTTTATTAATAATTTAAATAAATAAAACCATTTTGAAAATTACACTCAAATAATCGGCACCTCATGTATTTCTTTGAAAACCTACATCACATTTTACATGTTTGAAAGCCATAGATTATTCCCTGCTCAGAAAGAATAAAAATAAAACTGTACTAATTCGCAGAAAAATACCTATTATTTTATCTATAAAGAAATACATTAAAACTTATTTCAAAAGTTGAAATGTTTGAGGAATTATTAGCTAATCAGTCAAACTTTGCAACTTTACGCATCAATATAAAAAAAATTTTGTCAAACATTCTCTAGAAGAAGTTTCTCCAATTATTTTTAAAAAATAATTGTTGAAATGACCCCAAATAAAGCCTAAAATTGTTGAGTTGGGGGGGCCGGGTGGGGGGTGGGGCGGGGGGTCAATAATGGAATATAATAAGACAGATATTGTTTGATTGGGCACCAAAGTCAAAAATGAGAAATTAAGAGAGGAAGGAGGGGGGCGCATGCGTTGCGTGAGATGGAAGCCAGAGTTCGATGGTGGGGGCCCACTTTGAGGTGGAGCTCACTTTCAAGCCACGCAAAGTGGGCCATCGCCGTTATTCTATTTGCCACTAGTTGCTCGCAAACCAAGATTTTCTTTTTGTTTCTTTGGACCTAGCTACTTCTTGACTACACCCAAATTCTGATTATTTTGACAATTTTTTTTATTATCATGTTTGCAAAGTTTCGTTAGATTTTATTCATTTATATTATTAAGAAAGTGGGAGTGTAACACATCTATCTTAATCCCACATTGAATTTATAAGTGTTAGAATAGTGTCGCACAAGTCAATGAGATTGACGATACTTTTAAATATTTTTCATAATAAACAACCTTCTAAAAATAAAAATTTATATTTTTTGGTCTCCTTCATCATAATGTGTAAGTTATAACCAAGTATAATCTATACACATATGGTTGAAATTCATAGATCAAATATGGCTATATGACTTGGTCTCGCATAGAGATAGAGGTTTTAAAACAAATCTCTAAGGCATGATCTAAATTACTCAAAGTCGAAGAGTCTAACAAATATCAAGGGCATTAACATGACTCGAATTAAGATTTGTATTTATGACTTGTACTTATGACATATCTCAAATGAGGGAATATCTTATTTCATAGACATTGAATGTAGAGACATTCATATATATAAGTAGGTACTCATTAAAAAATGAGTTTACTAAAGATCCCACCGAAAAATACCTAAATAGGAGCACCAGTTGCACATTAAATTAGGATTGTTTCTCAGCTTATAGTATGCATTAATTAGTCAAATTAGTCATTAAACTTGAGGCTCTATAGTAATTTTAATTTGTACATATACATTTATACTTTGATATAGGTATCGACCTTATGGTGGGTCTTAATGCGCCTATGCTGGGTATAAATCTTCCATGTATGAAGGTTTGTGAGAGTCAATAAAGAATTCATTTACTCACATCGTAGAGTGAGCGAATCTTCTATGTGTTCTATTTTAATTAGTCTATGAAAATCCGTGGTCATGGAAGAGACAATGATTAGAAATTATTTTCTAGATCAATTGTAGAAAAGGCTAATTATAAATAATAATAATAGCATTGAGGTTAAAAAGATTTTTGATAAATCTCATATCCTAAACCTCAATCAGGAAGATTAGATAATGAAAATAATGTATTTGCACGTTAATCGTAAGCGGACAGGCTCATGCATTATACTTCACCTATTGATCAGGGATCGTGGGCTAGTTGTTGGGCATCGACCATGATAAATGTATACTATTGGATTGGAAAGAGTTCTAATTTAGAAGTGATTAATTAAATAAGTTTAATTAATCTATTGATGAACTTATTATCTAAAATATTGCAGCGAGTTGCGAGCCTATTACTAATCGATTGGTGAATCTAAAGGGTCACATATAAATAAATGGATAAACTCCTAAATGTATACGAAACGATTAATAGAGATTAAATCAAAGTGTTGATTTAATTGATTGAAATGGAAAATATATTTGATTGATTAAGTTAATTAATCAATTAATGAATTTAATTGAATCCATGTATTGATTAAATTAAATTAAAGGATTAATTTAATTGGGCTTGAGGGTGCAATCCATTGATTAATTGAATATCATTTAATCAATAAAATATATTAAATTAATTGATTGACTCAATTAAATTAAATAATTAATTTAATTGGACCTCAAGGCCCAAGACCATTAAATGATTTGGTGGGTTAATTCAATTTAATGAAATATATGAATAAATCAATTAATTAAGAATTACTTGATTAAATAAATTAAATAAAGATTTAGTTGATTTATGATTAATATAAAAATAGATATTCTTATCATTATCAAATTAGAAATCAAGTGAGGGTCTATTTTCAAAGAGTTTGAAATAGATTAGAAGAATTCTTCATATATAAATATATATATATATATATGGATATATATATATATATCATATACATCATAAATACCCATACGTATATATGAGATATATATATACACACACCATATATCATGATGAATGTTCTTCATTGGAGGACTTAATTGCAAATATTCGTTTTGGTTTGAATCAATGTGGTCATGTGCATTTTGATCACAAATCGTGTATATTATGTCTTAATGGTATTACCGGCCTTTGGTTTTGCCTTAGGAAAAAAAAAGTGCTTCGTCCTCTAATACCTTTAATTAATTATTTAGCCCTCTTTTGAAGTACAAATATGAGTTATATATATTGTTATTATTAGTAAAAGTATAGATTTACTTATAACAGAAGATGTTAAAAGATATAAAAACTTAAAATATTTGGTTGGCGATGCCAGAATTCATTATGGGATATGAAAGTCCGAATCTTGAACTATTATATATCCGCCTATCATCTAAAGATGGTGAGTGATTTTGTTATTCACAAAAGAGTGCCTTACAACATGCGGAGCAATTGAAATTTAATTATAAGTTGATTAAGTTCCTAAACTCCTTTTAACATGAATAAGAATATCAATATGATATTACCATCAACCTTTTAATAGAGAGACTTCAAAAAGAGGCACATCACCGTCATTCCCAAAGACAATGACATTTAATGCTATTCAAATCCACTGTTGGATATAGAGATCCGATCTTATGAAAGATTATCCTCAAAAATCTTAAACAGTGAGAGATTTTTTTTTTTTTTTTTGAAAAAGATGCCTCATAATCATGTGAAAGTGAGATTGGAGTTTATGAGTTGATTAATTTTCCACACTTCTTTTAATATGAAACAAGAATACAATATAATCAATTAGCATTACTTTTAAAGTTTTCAGGGAAATATTTTGGAAAAAAATGTATTGTGTTTGTCCCCGATATAACACCTTAAAAGTTCTTCAGAAAAATGTAGGAGATCTCCACTTATATTTAATATCTTTGCTATTCATAAATTCAATCATTTAAATTGTAAAATTATCACTGGTAGTGTTTTTTATGTTTCATGATCTTCTTTTATCTAAATACTTAAATAGCATTTATAAAGTTCAAAAATGTCTCATAGGATAAGTTTTATCTAAAGCATCTCATCTTCTTATATGTTAATTATGGATTTTTTTTCAAGTTATACTGTATTAGGTTTTTTTTTTTTTTTTTTTTAAAAAAAGGGTAAAATACGCTTAACCCCCTTCAACTATGCTTATGTAATATTTTACCTCATTGTACATAATAAGTTTCACTTAATCTCTAGTATCATAATAAGCAAATAAATTGTATACAAACGAGCTCAACTATTATTTATAAAATACCTATTATAATCTTTAAATCTTTTACAATCCAAGATTAATTACTCATAAAAAATATAAAATACAAAAAAACTTCTTCAATTAATGATGTTAAGCAAAAATTTATACCTTTTAATACTATGTCACTCATTATTTTGGTAATGAAAATACCAACATCAATATTATTTGCAATTTTACAAGTTTTTTATTATATAATCAAGAACATACATGTAAATTTTTAGTTGTTTATAATTTTCTTTTTTGATTCAAAATACTTAACTCAACTATTGCACAATTTTCAACTCTTTTAACAAATTTATAACTCAACCCCATTGGATAAAATTGCAGCCATTATATTTATGTATAATAAACTTTAGGAATTTGAACGAAGTAAAAGAATGCACGAACTATTAAATAATAATAATAATTTTTGAAGATCTAAAAAAAATCAACTCGATATTTATTAGAAAAAATTAAGTATTGACCAACACTCAAGAAAGTATTGATAAATAAAATAAAATAAAATTCCAACAAAAACTTCGAAATCTATTACACGCACTTGCACTTGCATTATGAAAATGATATAATAGAGATGAAAATATGATATGTTTGTACAATTTATCTTTCTCCCAATAATGAAAAAATTAAAAGAGTGATAAGTTATACTATATATTTACAAGTAATAGTTAATGCTCTATTTGTGTACAAATTAAGATATATTGATTAAGTGAAATTTATTCTAGATTAAACGGATAAATATTGCGTAAGTATAATTCAAGGGTGTCAAATTTATTTTGCACTAAAAAAAGAAGGGGGAAAAAAGGACAGTAGACCTGTCTAAGTTCCACTAATCTCGCTTCTTGTAAAGGTCAATATATATTAATTAAGAAGAATACAATAAGCTCAAAATTAAATCAAGTGTCTTAATTACTATATGTTGTTTTAATTACGCAATTCTTTTTAATTTGTTTTTATCGAGACAGATAAGTAGTAGTAATTTAAACTTCTGACACGAGCTTGTTGCGTTGTAGTGCACGTACATTCAGTTCACACTTTTCCATTAAGAGAGACAGAGAGAGAGACAGCATGTGTATTTTTTTGATTTATGTTGTATGAAATATTTTTAACAATGCATGTGAAGTTTCCACGTGACTTGTCCTTAATCTGTCTCATTAGCTCACGTGCCTTTTGATTATTTTCATGCACGCAAAATAAAATAATAATTATGACGACGACGACGACAATAATAATAATAATAATAATAATATATTATTATTATTATTATTATTGTTGTTGTTTTATATATACATATATTTTTGATAGAAAATTTCATTATATTTTTCATTTGGTGTTCTTGAGGAACTACCCAAGTCTTGTTTGGAAGGGTCGCAAAGGCCATTTGCTCTTTCGTCCTTGGATATAGATATAGAAATAGAACAAAATAGTTTTTTGGTTTTTCTATATTGTGAAATCAGTCAAATAATGATTTTTATTTTTCTTGTCAAAGATCTGAAAATTTAAAATATATTATCATTGCGTAATCAATTAATTAAGTCAAATCATTAATTAATTAGGAATGAGTTTACGTCTTGTATTTTTTAGGAAGCCTTATTTGCGCATATGCCGTGCAGATACGGCCTGTTTTGCGATAACCTTTACTTGAATTCTTGAATTAGTGAAGATTTATAATCTTAAGAACAAGTAGTCGAGTAGAACAAAGTATTATTTAAGTTTGATTTAAATTTCTTATTGAGTTTGAATTTGGTTTGATTATTAAATAAACTGAGCTTGAACGAGATTTAATCGAGCCAAACTTGAGTCGAGTTCAAATAATTTTAAATTTTTACACATATATTAACCGAGTTCAAGTAATTTAAAATTTTTACACATATATACCATATTTTAATTAATCAAGTCCAGTTCGAGCTGAACTTCAAATTTTAAGGAACAAAAAAACTGTATTCAAGCTTGGTTTGTTATGCTTAATGAACCAAACTCAAACAAGCTTTTTACGATCGATCTCAAGTCAAGTACCGAAGAGCTTAATTCATTCTTCAACCCTAATAAAATATCATTAATAGATTTGAAGTTCTTATTAAGAAATAATACTATGACTGTGTTTGGCTAAGTTTGTTTGAAAGATCTCATTGGTTTGCTCTCACTATAAAGATGTTTGAAAAGTTTATAAAATGTTAATTGTGTAAATCTTAAAGTATTTGAATAAAATGTGATTATAAAGTTCATAAAATGTTAGTAATTGTAATTGTGAAGTTAATTTAGCCATTATTGAGAAAAAAATTTATGATATTCAAGATATTTATTCATTTAATCTTATAAACTTCTAAATTTAAATATCTCATTTTAAAAATTTATAAACTCTTTTTTATTATACTTTACATTTTCAAATATATCATAAAATTTAAATATATCTTAAAATATTTTAAAGAATTTATAAACTCATTCAACTCCAACATCTATGTGGTTCATTTCTCAAGAAAGAGTAAAATTAGTTGAGAGAGAAAGGAGGAAGTGAGGACATTAGAAGGTAAATGGATCCGTACTTGGCTTCAGTCTAATCACGTGGCGAGTATTTTACATTTGCTATGATTAATCACAACAAGTTATTTGGGTCCAAAATTTTTTTTTGTTAAAATATGGAATGGGCCAATTCGGGTCATGACGAAAAGGAATAAGAATGGTCCAAATCACTTTGATATGGCATGAGGTCAGCCTATGTCAATGGCCAAGGCTAAAATAAAGGCCATGGCCTAGTCGGCCAAAACTATAATAAAAATAAAAATAAAGAAAGAAATAAACAAGTCAAATTATCCCTTATTTCTAGAGGTTGTTAAGATAAAAAATAACAAATGGTTAAAAATAGGCATTATTATAACTAAACATGTCAAAAATAAAGGTCATGTGATGTTGAAACTTTCAAATTTAAACAAAGTGGCATAACTAACATATTCAAAAAATAAGGACCACCGTGCATTTCGAATGATCAAACTGAATAATCCAATCTACCTCCAAGCATAAAAAAAAAGGCAATTGCAGCCTCAAGTCTATAAAAGGGAGTCAGATATACCAAGACGACCATCATCAATGATCAATTTCAAACAACATAACAATAACTTTTCAATCAAAAAGTCTACGCTTTTTTTTAGTTCTTTTAGTTCAAATTAACAAGATTAGCGTTAATTTAATATGTAGAAAATTGTTATGCAAGTGTTCGTAGTGTAGCTCATTTGGCTTGAGATAAGGTTGTTAATGCATCCACTCCATGATGTCATGAAGTCGTAGCTATCATTCGGGATGAGATCTCAATGCGACCAAGGGTATCCCGCAATAATTGAGCGCATGTATAAAAAGGTATAGCCAAAGTCGGCAATACTCGTAAGATAGTGCAATCTTTCAATGCACTTATGCGTAACAATCATATGGAGTCATCAATGTGTCTTATTTGTAGTCAAAGTTCCTAGCAGTGTTTCAATGCACTTAAGTCATTGATATAGCTTGTATCATCAATGCAAAGTGTTTTGTAGTCAAAGTTTGTATTATCCATGGCGAGTAGCCATCGTCTTTCAATGCACCTTTTCGCTTTAAAAGTTTAGACCCTTTTTGATTTTTAAAGTACTAAATTTTAAATCCTATATTAAATTGTAGACGCGTAGAACCTTATGGGAAATGTTTGCCTATTCCGATACAGTTGTCTTTCTGATACAAGTTTGTGGCGCAATCCATCAAATCAAAACAAACAGACTTCAATTTGTGTATTTTTTACACATTGACACGCCCACACTAATCACAAAACTGATTTGGAAATTACTGCTTCAATATCAAATTCAATGATTTTGAATCATGAAATACGACATATAAAATTGACACACCCAATGAGACTTTTAATTTTTTTAATAGACTCATGAGACAGTGTCAATTCGTTATATAAAGATGAAAAATACTAATTTTTATTTAAATATAAGTGCACTAATAATTATTATATAATTGATTAAATTAGACCAAGTCTCATTAGAATTTTTCAAGGCAAAGAATTCAATCATTGACACCGACCCATTACACTATTTAGCCGGTGTTCCAACAACCCATTAATTTTGCAATCAATTACTCATAAGTGTTCCAATGTGGATCAAAATACATCAAATAGAAACTATTGTTGTCCCTCACAATGATTTGACCTATACGCGCATTTGATTGCCTCACACTTGCAAAAAATCTTATATAACCGTGTTTTTTATTTTACATTTGAATTTTCTTTATTCCTAAAGTGAAGATTCCAAAATATTTAAGCAGCGGGTTGAATTTTCAAAAATACTAGTGTATTGTGCACAATAATGCAGGTGCGAAATAAAAATAAATATAATTTGATTAAATTGTTAAATTTTGATGGAATTAAATTAATTTTTTGTTAAATTCTACGTAAATAAATACATCTTTCTTAATTTTTTTATTATTTATAATATATTTTTAATAATTGAAAATATATTTATTAGATTTACAATGAGTTATAAAAGAAATAAACATAAAATCACTCTTTGATTAAAAAATAAATAAATACTATAAAGGAAAACAAAAGTTTAAAAAGAAGAGTGTGATTGGAGAAATTAGAAGGATATGAGAATAGAAAAGAAAATAAAAAAAAAAAAAACACGATTTTGGGAGGATAGAGATAAAGTGGTTGAAGAGTATTTTAGAAAAATTATAATCACACACAAAAAAAAAAGAAGTGAAAGCCCTCGTACTTAATATAATATTAATATATTAAATATATTTTATGGGTATGCAAAATAAAAATAAATAAATAAAAATGAGATTCTTCAATTCAGACACCATAAATATGAGAGTGAGAGAGAGGGGGGGGGCAGCATTGTGAAATTGTACATGAGCATCGGAATTGGATAAAACCATATTCCCGTAGTGTGGTACTAATACAAAACGATATCTTAAAGCTCATTCTCATCTGTGGAACGAAGGTCCCACATATCAATTTATTAGTATTATCGTCATCTTTGTATGGTCTATATATTGAAGATGTCCTTTTCCACTTAGCATTATTGCCTTAATTAATTAATCGGGCTTATCTCATTTCATCAACAAATTTTCTTATTGCAAATGTCTTATAATACTGCCCTAGTTTTGGTGCCAGCAAACGATGAATTGTTCCTTTGGGCCCACTTTTACAATGTCAACTCTTACAAATATTTCTAAAAACCTAAATACATCACCTAAAATAACTTCCCCCCAAAGTGTGCTAGTTCGGTCACTTTTGGGTGCTGCATCATACTCCACACCTTAACTTTCCCAATTTTTATAGTTATAATCGAAAAATAGAATAAAAACAATCGATGAAACCTTACTTTATTGACAACGCAAAAACTCCATAAACTTTTAAGTTGTAGGTTCAAATTCAAAACCCCATCAGAAAGACAATACATAACCCTTGATAACTTTTAAATGGTAGATTTGAATTTTCATATAGACAAACATTGTTCTAATTATATAATATAATCTAATAGATTGTAATACACATTGCTTTCTTCGGAAAAAAGTGAATAGAATGAAAACAAAATAACATTAGAAAAAATGTCTAATTGATATTTCAACTTCTTGATTTTTTTCATTGAATTTATGAATTTATGAAGCTTGGACTTTTACCACGACTTGCCCTAGAGGGAGAAGGAAAAAAAAATAGTAATTGATAAAGAAGATAGGTGCAGTTGACTTAAAAAATCATGCGACAGTTCAATACAAAATGTATGCACTCATTACTTAGTGGAGGATCCATTATTGTCTAAAAGTCAACATGCATGAACCACAAGTAAGTTAATAAGCCACTTTATTGTATCATATATTTTGTGGTGGCATTATGTAATTCAAGTGCCATTAATAAGATACCATAATTTCTCTTCTTCTGTCTTCCAAGTCAGCTTTACAAAATGAATTTCACCAGTGTAAATAAACTCCAGGATAAGTACATAATAATGGGAGTGCAATTTTTCCAGATTAAAATGAACTCAAAGTGAGTTACAATTTATAGATCATAAACCAGCAACATAAAGATCATATTTTGACTTCACCAATGGTGATACACTCAAATGTTGCATTTCAGAGAGACTACTATGTTTCGAAATTTCGATCCAGATTATGGCACAAGAAAGAGAAAATGAGCAGCAAGACAAGGATCTATATCTAATGTCCACGAAAGGATAGAAATTTCGGGACTGATATAACCGGATTAACAAGCATTACAACGATCAGATGTTTCGCGTGTCTAGAGAAATTTTGGACCCGAGCAATTTGAAAACTAAACTAGAGAGATAACTCATTCTTCTTACAGATACGAGAAGCCTCCCAAGTCGACCTCAATGCTTTTCAGACATCATACCGTTTATAAACTGGAGGTCCGTTTTGCATTTTTCTCTTAAATCGGTCAGTGGTTGTAGTCTAGCTTCCTGCAAAAGTAACAGATTGTCCACTTAGATACTTCTCATGTTATCAATAGGTAATAACTTTAAAAAACCACGAACAAACAGCATATGGTTGGTGAGTTCCATGACAGAACAGCATTTTTATGAGTGTACATGTCCGTGCATTTTGCATGCGTGCTAATGTTTTTCACTGTAATTAGCTAAGCTAAGTCGAGATGAATGTAACTAATTAAAACTAAGATTGGAGAAACAAGATCAAGCTGTTCTTATTAAATGCTAACAAGAGTTCGCCAAACAGTCTCCAAGTATTTTTCAAACTCAGCTTTCTGTTAGACCACAGTGATGATATCATTTTGGTTTTAAAAGATTTGCAACTCCCAAACAATTATGGGCACCGTCAGATTAAATGTAAATTAGGATATGCAACTTTTCTCTAATGAGAAGTGAGGCTCTACTAAACGACTACCTCATCTAAGCATTTAAATTGTTTGAGGGGAGAGAATGTTTCTAACATACCTACCCACATACAAGACTGCACCTTTATTAAACGCCTAGCAAAGGGAGCTTTCATCAATGAAACTTGTCTACAAAGTTTCTTGATTTTTGATCTGACCATGGATTAAAATTTTGTTGCCAGATTGTATTTCGAGTTGTTAAAATGTAAGGAAGTTTGGAAAACATTTTGGAAACACAACAGAAAATTTGTGCAGTTGAAAAGGTGGGAAAAATCATAGAAGGGAAGTTAATCAGATTTTCACTAAAGTGATGGTAATATTCAACATCAGCTCATAAGCATATGTCAAATAGCAACAATGTGCAGTTAAAATCAATTATATAGACCTATATTTAGATCAACTATAAGGACCAATTAATATATTAAATATAGAGCAGATAACATAAGTTTAGTTACAATGTAGGGGAGAGAGGAAAAAAAAAAGGAAAGTAACGCACAAAATTGAGGAGCTCTATAAGAAAATTGGGAAAGAAAATGGTTTGCTAAGAAACTGAGGTAATTTTTTAAAAAATAAATAAATAAATAAGGAACATGAAACCCCCCTTTATACATGAGTTTCTGCTAAGTTGAAACTGGAATTTTTCTATTTCTTGGTTGTAACATATGAAATTTTAATCAACACATAAATAACTGTTCTTTTTCAACCTAAAAGAAAATGATTCTTATAACTGTGCAATTTTATGAGTTTGCATATATATATTTAAACATAAAAGACTAGTAGCATAATCTACAGATACTTTTTGGCCAAAGGCACCCAAAACATGCCTCCTTTCTGCAGTTCTACCCAAGGTACTCAGGTTGGAAGATCATTGATCATTCATTCTTCACTCTCTTGCTATTACGCGAAGGGAGAGCAGCAACCAAAGTGCATATTATCATATAGAAAGAGGCGAGGCATAGTGATTTGTACTACCGGAAACGTTTCGCTAACCAAAAGGCAATAGAATTAGCCGACAAGGTACTTGTTAGATCGATGTACTTATTTGGTCTGATAGAATAATTTTGACGTATCCACACTAATACCAAGCCAAGCCAATTTCATGAATAAAATGTGACCAAAGCAATGAACAAAACTTGTCCTAAATAATATCTTGTTGCATCAGAACATATAAATGTCGACAGAGCCACATAATATTGTCAATGCTTCAAAGGACAAACCTCTATTCAATGCCATGCACAGGCCATGTGTCCTTGGATTGTGTTATCGTAAAGATGAAATTTTGATATTTTAGGAATTAAAGTAGAACCAAGTCCATAGTTGATGCTCTAGAGCTTACTAATGGCATGACATAAGGGCAGTATGCCTTGAAATGTCAATTGAAATGTAAGCATCCTGTTCTCAAGAATGCAGTATGACTTGAAATGTCAATTGAAATCCAGCATAAGGAAGCAGCTCTTAACAGCAAATCAGACATGTAAAAGAAATGAGTGAACACTTACAAGCTGATTAGCCTCTTCTTCCCATATATCTGCCATGTGTTGAAAGAGGGACCTCCACTGGTGCATCAGATCATATTCTAACTTAGAAACTCTGCCAAAGCTTTCAGCAACATGTTTCTCAATATCCTTACCCGTGATACTTCTTTCGGCTAGTATATTTGCCTCTTTCTGGCTCTTTTTCATGGCTGAAGCATTTAAAGCAATAGATAGGTTAGAAACAAGTGGATAAGAATGATCAAGCAATTGATCAATTATTATTTCTGCAAATATTATTTCTTTTCACTGCTACAGAAGTTTGAGATAATAGCTATTGAGAAAAATAGCAGATAATAGCTGTTCTGCAATTATTGTAGTAACAAAAGTGTAACCAAACTACCTGATACTCGAGCCTTGATGTCCTGGTAGTTGAGGTCCAACCATATATATCCAGCTGATACTCAACAAAAAACATGGCCTTATTACATCAATTATTGTATCAATTACTAACAATTGAAATATCATAAACCTCACAAAATTACTACACAGTAAAATAAGTGGCACCAATACCTTTTGTGCAAAAAGAACAAGGGCAATCCTTGATTGACTCTAACCCCCCACTCGTGTAAGCACATTCATCCCCTTTCTTTAGTTCGGTGGGTCTTTCCACTTCAAATGCTCTAGATTCCTGTGACTCAGGTACAAACGTGCAGTCAATAGAGCCACACTGACTCATGACCAAGTGATCACCATTATGATCATCCCCTTCATTTTGATAGTAATTGATGTCACTTTGAGTGCCTTCCAGACTTGCTATCGGTTCATCAGTATCAATATCCTTGCCATCATGAAGACAATCGCCACCAGTTTCACTCACTGTCCTTGAAGTATCAGAAAGAAAACTGTTATCTCCCCTGTCTAGGTCTGTCAAACTAGGAACGTTCTCTCTGTAAGATACTTTTGAACTGGCAAGTGATATTTCACCACCAGCATTTATTGTAAGATCAATCTCATTTTCTTTGAAGGTATGATTGAGACTTGTAAACTTGTTCTCAGAGACTGTTTCGGCAATACCTGGAATCTCATTTTCCTTCGCTAAATCCAACTTGCTGCAATCATCAGCTTCGATGGCTATAGAATTCACAACTCTTCCCCCTTCAGTATCCGTCAAATTAAGGCCTTCACAATTTTGACTAGCCATTTTGTCCATCCTTGGCACAGCATCATCCTCAAAATAATCATTGTGACCACTATCTACCGAGTCATTATCCACATTCAACTCATCAATACTTCTGGGGATAGCAATCCCTCCTCGAAATGAGTTGCCCATTAAACCATTCTTCCCCTTTAAACAGTGACCATCATTAGAATCAGTTTCAATATCATTCGAGCGCTTGGAAAGAGCAAAACCATTGCCTGAATCTGGCACATTGGGGTCCCTATTCTCATTGGGTATTTTTGAGATACTCGATACAATATTCCCTTTCAAAGAATTGATCTCAGTACACGGGCGAGGTGCAACACAAATGCGCTTGGTTATTTCTTTGAAATTAAAAGTCTTGATCCCATTTTTATCTCTTTCAGCAGATCCCCTTTTGCCTAGCCGATTCGTGAGATCACCAAGAACCGACCTTGATTTACTAAAATCCTCAGAACCATTTCCTTCAGCCATTATCAAAACTCACAAACAAAGTTTACAGCCCTCTCCTAACGATTTAACACTTTTTTTTCACGAAAACCATATCACCGATATTTCCGAGCGTCAGTTCATTCTTGACACCCTGATCCACGCACACAAATAGACAGAGATCCCAAGTTATTAACAAAAAGGTAGTACTTTTCGGGAGCAGGGAAATCAACTAGAGAATACCGAATGCAATTAGAGACTTTTTAATCGGAGAAAAGCCATTCTTAGACGCAAGTACATATAAAGAATATAGCAAATAGCTCACCTGTGGAGGAAATTTGGAGAATCCTGCTTTGTTGTTTTTGCTGTGGTGGTGACGAAACTGAAACTCTTGTTGAAATAAGCTTTAGTGTATGAAGGGAGAGAGATGGTGGAGGAGCGGGAAATTAATTTGAGAAAGGGGGAAAAGGTTGGCGGGCGTGCCCTGACCCGCCCTCGCTCGTTTGAATTTGCGAAATTTGGGCGCGTCGCGGCGTTGCGTCGCCGGGTCCAGATCTAAGTCGCTGTGATGTGGCCTGTGAATTTTACATTCAAACATGACTCAATTGTTATGAATGAATAGGTATATATATATATATATATATATATATTATGAATAAATTACACAGCATAGGAATTTGAGCTTGCCCAATTAATTACTAGCGTGAACTTCCAAAAAAAAATGAATTGAACTTAACAATCATCAAGTTAACATAATTTTTATAAATAACAATTGTTATTGAGCAATGCACTGAGCATATACAAATTAATATTTGGGCTTTATTTTTTTGGTTTTATTTTAGTTTGATACTAATTTTATTTCTGTTGATTTTAAAATTTTTAATTATATATTTTATAGGATAATTATCAAGAATTAAATCTCTATGAAATTGAGATTAAATTTTGATATTATTTTATTATTATTGACGTGGCATGATTCCAACCGAAAATCCGACGTCCTTTCTCAGAACGAGCTCCCTTTTATTCCCCGATCGATTCCCCTCGAATCCTCCCAATCGAACCGTCTGGCTCTATTATCTCCTCTCTCTATCGACCCGTACAGGTGGTTATCTCTCTCGGTCCGACACCAGTTCCTCGGCTCTTATAGTCGACACCATTATCGATCTGGACCACGCCGAGTTCAACGGATCCTTGCTGGCATTAAATGCTCCGTCAGACGAGGTATGAGAGTGCCACCTAACCCCATACCTCATTAATGGGATGCCAACTAGCGCCTATGGACCCTGCCCCTAGGTCTACGGGTCGTCCACATCGGTTCTCAACGGCCTACTTGGCCTGGTGGGCCCACAAGAGTGCGATCTACCTGGACATAGTATAAATACCCCCCCATTTATGGTAAGAGATACGCATTAATTACCTACAGTACCCTTACTCTGTTCAAATCTCTCCAAAATCAATCCACTGATTTAAGTATCGAAGGGTCTTAGCCGAGACCTACCTCGACTAGCTCATGTTGCCATTTCCCTTGTTGCAGGACCAACTTCCCATTCGAATATCATCACCTACTCACTCGACCTGTGGAACCGACCGGTGTCGACCAGCATCAATTATAGATTTTTATTTATTGAAAAAAATAAATATAAGGGGCATTTGAGTTTATCACAACTCTTCATGCAATACTTGTATTAAAGGATCGTAAATTCCACATAGAAGAAACTAGAAAAAGAGACACCAAAAGAGAAATATAAGACCTAGGAAATGAGGAGAATAAGTCATCTGGAAAAGCCTTTTGCCAAATTCCACAAACTTGAAGAAGAGGATCACCAAGCATCTCCATAAGTGTTCTTCTAAATCCTACAAATTTCTAATTGCGGTTAACAAGCTCATAAGCTAACTATACAATCAAATCCACAAATTTTCAAGATGTGGTCAATAAACCTTTTAGTTGACTGTGACTTCAAATTCAAAAATCTTGTTGCGGTCAACAAACTTTTCTAAGTTGGTTGAACGATAAAATCCACAAGTCTTCAAGACACGATCTCCAAGCCTTCAAGCCAACTGCACAAATCTTGCAAATCAAATTCACAAAGTTCAACAAGTTTTTATATCCGACAATACGAATTGGTCAACAAACATTTTTCATCATGATCCACTCATCCATCAAGTCATCAAATCTCAACCGCTTATGTCAATCAGGAAATATGATTTTCAAGCCCTTAAAATGAAGAATAAGTCAAGAACCAATGGATGTATTTTGTGGATTGAAATTTATAAATAAATCAGAGGTATTTTCCTACAAATTTAATTTAATTAGTTTTTTTTAATTTATTTGTTCCTCGATTTCAATAAATATTATATTTGTGCGAAATTTTCTTGCAAACAATTTCTATTTATAGTGGATTGTGTTTGTTGCTATTTCATAGTAATTGTTTGTAATAGTTTGTTTTTCATCAAGCATTTCCACTCTTATTTCTATTTTTAATAATTTATAAGAAATTAAAACTTTTGCAAACATCCTCTTTATGACTTTAACAGAATCTCATGCAAAGTAGACCAACCTTACACTAATAATTGAAGGAGAAATCAAACTAGGCCCAATATGCCGATGGCAACAACACAGTATTCATCACATTCCAGAGACTTGTCTGGCTAATATAATAAAACTCCGTTTTGTTGACATTTAAGATAGGTATTTAATGGGCGTCCAATTTGTGAACAAATTCCATAGGAAAACCGAAAGCCCAATAATAAAACTAGGGCTCATACCCAATCACACGTCCAATGTCTTCGATGCAAATAGTCCATTGCTTTTTGATGGTTTAACTTAGACACGTAGATTATCCAAAGCGATTTATTAAATCATACTTCTATTGTACTTTTATTTTTAAGCACGTCAGCAACTTCCATCTTACTCCTTATATAGTCAATGATAAGTTCCAAATTCATAAACTTTCATCTTGACAACATCTCAGAATGATTTCAACAAGATAAACAAGTAAAAAGCTACTTGTCCAAGATTTGCAAGTTTGGAATTCTGTTATCAAAATAAAAAAAGTTTAGTACCAACTTTAATGATGATGTATTCTCGTTTAGGCCACGTTTTCGAGTAGAAGATGATTGAGCCAATGAAATTGTTATACAGGTTCCAACCTGTTAAGACAATGGCCACACATGAGCTCGCTGGAAGTGTCTCCAAAATCTTTCGATACTTAAGTCAATAATGGGTTTTGAGTGGAAAATTTAGAGAAAATGTTAAGTGTAAAAAGGTCGTTAAGTAGACATCTCATACCTATGAATAATAAATATGCGTTATAGATGAAGATATTCGGTGCACCTGTTAGGACTAATGTGGCTCTTCACCTTGATGACATAAGTTGAATATGCTTTCCCTTTTAGTGAAGGAAAGCCATTTTTGTACAGGGTAGTTTAGTCATCATACAAAATCGATTAGTGGCATCAAGCGTGTTGGGTTGCTGGAGACCACTTTCGAGTAGGATGACCAATGAGGGGGAGTCGAGATGGACAATGTGGCATTGTCAAATAACCATTTGGACGAGAACATGCCGGTGGTGGTAAGAATGGAGACAAGCTTCAAAGCTCTCCTCGATGGTTGATGAGACACATTGATTTCCACGTGTCAAGTGTTGTTGACGGACACATGGCCCCAAGTATATTACGCCACATCATTATCCCTCCCACTTCCCAGTGTAGGAGTTCAATGAGGGTATGCCGAGCACACAGGAAAGCAACGGTAACAATCACTCAATCAGGATGCAGTAAGAGCACCTCAAAGAGAAATTACATTATCTGACGAGTGGGTCCTTGAGTGGAGGAGTCAATGTGGACTAGGTGGTATTTTCGATAATGCTTCTTTGATCGATAATGTGCAGAAGATGGTGAGGATGAAAATTAGCTGCAAGGCTCTCCTCAATTAGCCTTTAGTCGAAGGCACTCTAATGATCACATAGAAGGAATGAGTTTCGAGGTGCTCCTCGAGAACCTAAGGAGACACATGACCCCCAATTATCGAGTGTAACCAGTTAACATGTGGAGTTGAGCATACTTGTCATATCAAGTATATAATCATATTAATTCTATGTCGAACTTTCCAAAGGGAGAGAATACTAAACAAGTGATTTAAAAAAAAAACAAGACTTTGAAAGTTAATCAATTAATATAAAACAAAATGAATCATTAATATATAAAAAGGATTTGATTAATATTAACATTTTTATTAGAGGAAGTTATTGAAATCACCAAAACATTAAACTACTAACAATCTGTCCTTTTTTTGGTGATAACAATAAATTAAATTGGACATGAAAGTAAAGCAAATAAAAATCATACTTCACCCTCCCACCCTCCGTCTTGATGCATAAAATGAAACCATAGAACTTAGAAGTTAATTCCACCTCCCATTGACTAATAGAATTTTTAAACATGTAGATGAACTAACAATACCCAAAAAAATAGGTACGCACGGGCATCGATCAAAATAATTAAATTCCAAGCGCTCATAACAACCAAATGAAACCAGTTGAAATCCAACCATAGTCTCGATCAGAATTGGTGTCAACATCGAAATTAGTTGATCCCTTTTGCAGGAAGGACATCGGAACTAATTAATTCATCTCTAACTTGTCCAAGTTTCTTTTTCACCTCTCTTTGAAATGGCTTTTCATTGATCATTCATTTGCACACACATCACATCTAAAAGAACCTTAGGGTCGTTTAACGGCAGGTTAGTTATACCCACTACAAATCACGAGGCTCTGATACTAATTGACGAACACGAGAGAGATTTAAATAAATTCCAAGTAAAAAGCATAAACATAGAAGATGCAAAAAGAGATAATGATTTTATAATGGTTGAACTGAAGCTCACTCCAATATCTAATTGTGTTTCATTTTAGAATTTTGAATATGCAAGAATATTATTGATATTAGAAGTAAAAACAACATGGCAAAAGTCAAAAAATTGGAATGATGTAAAATTGGAAATAGAGACTTACAAGGTACAAAATGGCTAGAAAAAGAAATACTAAAACAGCAGAGGTTGGTACACTACAACCCTAACACTATCATCTCTATATCATATAAACATCTATATCTTACTCAACACTTTGTCAGCTACAATGAATTGTAAGAAAACATTGACCCCTATTACTTACACAAAAAAGAAAGTGAAAAAGACATTTCTTCATTGACTGGGTTGGGTATGTCATTGAGTGGGTGATAAGGCAAAAAAGAAAATTAGTTTACCCAAATTCAAATCCATTTATTTAACCCAAACTCATACCCATTAAAATAATTTCATTTGGTGAGGGCCTGGGTTTAAACTCGAAAAATCCAATACCCATTATCTAACCCCATCCAATATGATTATCCATTAAAACTTAAAAGAATTAATCTATGATATATACCATAACGTCTCTCTCTCTCTCTCTCTCTCTCTCCCCCCCCCCCCCTCCCTCTTTATCCTATCTATGTCGACTCTCTCCACACAAGTTGGAGTTAATGGCCTCCAATCCTAAGACATAGTACGTACAGAATAGTTGAAAGATGTGGCTTAGCCCAGGAAATTTTGGTCTCATCAACCAAATCTTCTTCGGACACCCATTCAATTACTTGTTGAAGAATTTTTGATAGTCTATTACAGTCTTTCTGTCTCCCATTGCTCGAACAAGAATTTTTGATAGTCTGTTTTTGAAGAAATTTTAAGGGGAAGGAACAACTTTTTTACTTCGTATTGTTTAATAACTTGAATTGAAAAAATAAGAAAGGGGAAGAGATAGTGATGTATAGTAAGTATATTATTCTTACAGGTAGAATATGGATTTTTATATTGTATATAAAAAAAAGAATATGGAATTTTATATATTTTTATAATAGCCCAGTAAATTCTTAGTTTGGTTGTGGGCCAATATATTATTAGGACAAATTATGTTTACACCTCTTAAGGTATAGCCTGATTTCAAATTAGTCATTCTAATTTTAAAAATTATAAATACCCCTCTAATGTATGTATCATCAGCTTAACAAAATTTATCATTTATCCAAGCAGGATATAATTGCGAGTTGTATTTCTATTAATTTTGGCTAAATTTTGAGATGAGATTTGCATGATTCCGACAAGTATAATATTTATGAGCTACATATCAAGTCAATTTTAATAAAAAAAGTAATGATTGTATGAAATTATAGATGTCGATTTTCAATGGTGGCGGTGATGATATCAAGTGAAATTACTTTGCAAATTTTAGTGGAATAATAAAATTGATTGAGGGATTTTATCGAGTTCGACGATATGCATTTCTTGATGGATAAATTGACTACTATGGATGTAAAAATGTTATTTTTTGGATAATTGTATTAATGTTTACAATAAGGTTCTAAACCTTGAGGGGGTATTTTTAATTTTTAAAATAAGAATGACTAATTTGTATATCATACCTCAATAGGTATAGATATAATTTGCCCTATATAATAATAATAATAATAATAATAATAATAATAATAATAATTATTATTATTATTATTATTATTATTATTATTATTATTATTATTATTATTATGGTTTTAGATTCGTCAGACCAAAAAAATGTGGGCCAGAAAACTTTCTCCACTCGTCACCTCCATCATACTCAGAAATTAGGTTTAATGATATTTAGTATTCAACTAATTGCATAGAAAAAATCGCGCATTGTATCTGACAATTGAAAGGCATCTAGCCCATACCATTCTAATGGGGTTCGAATTATCTACTAATTATGCTATCAATGTATTAATAAAGTGGAGGAGAGATTTTGATTAAATTTTCACCGTCCTTTATGCAAGCCCTGATCTATTAAACAGAGAGGAGTTGTGGGACTACCTGACCCAGATGAGTTACTGTCAGACATTAATTTTTGGGGGTTTGCATGGACCTAAAAAAAAAAAATCAGGCCTAGAGCTGGACCTGTTTGGGTCTGTAAAATTGATCCAGACTCACAGATCCATTGGGTGCGTCTAGTATTTCGCAACCATTGACAGGCCTATAGTGGATATTGCTCGTTATATAGCCGAAGATAAATTCCAAATTTATGAAGCTTTCATCTTGGCAGTATCTCAACATGACTTCAATAAGATAAACAATAAAAGAAGTGGTTTATCCGAGATCTGCAATATTAGAATGAATTGAAAAATTATTACTAGCACATAATCACATGAGGTCATTCTAAAGTGAAAGGATATTGAACACGTGATGAAAAATAAGACTTCGAAGGTTAATTAAGTAATTTAAAACAAAATCAACCATCAATCTATAGAAATGATTTGATCAAAATTAATCTTTTATTAAAGACAATTATTGAAATCATCAAAATCTCAAAAGGCTAAAACAGTCTCACTTTTGAGTCGAAGTAAGGGTCAACTACTGATTTATAAAGCAACTCAAGGTGGTTAATGGTTAAGAGTCCTACAAAATTTATTAAGCCCTACATAATTAAGAAGGAAAAGTAATATACAAAATCTATCATTTTAGTTAATTTTATCAATTTACTATTGTGAATAACACCAATACACTAAAAAAAAATTGAATTTCAATAGATTTTTTAATTGAAAATAAGATTGTCGAAAACACTTTTGACACTTTTTCTAAGAATTGTTTGTAAAACAAAAATATTGAATTTCGGTAGACTTTTCAGTCAAAAATAAGATTGTCGAAAAATATTTTTGACACTTTTTCGAAGGATTGTTTGTAGAAAGCTTTCAATGGTTAGGTATACGGGAAAGAAACGGTCACAGTTGGTTAGTAAGCCCACGAGCGTTGACCCCGTCAAGTGAATGATATGGCTCCGCCACTAGTGGTATGTGTGCGTGTTTATCAAAATAAATAAGAAATATAGTATTTTCTACTAGATTACTATAATTATAATCTAATGTGCCATGAGTCGACCACTTCTAATTTTTTCAGCAAGAAATGCAAAGTACATAAAAAGTTCAAACCTCATTTAATAAAAAATTCAGGCAAATAAATAGGTTCAGTGCATGTGATGCTGATAATAGTTTGTTCAAACACAGAGCTTATCTTAATCGATTAATAGAAATTGAGCACATAAAACATGTCACCATCTAATTTCAAATATTTTTGGAATCTTTAAAATAGAATATATGCTACTATGAAACTAAATAAATCATTAGCCTAATATGCAACATGAGATATAATAATAATAATAATAATAATAATAATAATAATAATAATCGGACTTGCTGGATAAGAATGCCACACCTCAAAAAATGTAGTCAAACGATATCCATAACCCATATGCACACATCACATGAATCTGACGCGTCATGTGTGCTATAATATTTGATAAATGCCTCCGCTCTCCATTCTTTATCCATCGGCCCATACCTATCTCAACTTCCCTGAAAGGCGCGCCAAAAATAAAATTAACTGCCCATCTAATCACCCAATCACTTGCCTCCACGTGGTGGTCCCACCACACCCGACGTCATCTTACGTCCCGTGTAAACCTTTGCAAAACTCTGATCAAGCGTAAGAAATCTCTTACATACACACACACACACGCCACCGCAAGCCCAGTTCAATCAAGAAAATGGAGTCCCACGAAGCGAAACCCTCCAATCCAACGGCTGAGGAAGACGGTTTATCCAATCGGGATCACGCCATCGTCGCCCGACGGATCGAAAGGCTCTCCAGGCACCTTAGCCCGCCAACCGAATTTCCCGGCGGTCTGGCGCTGCTGCCGTGCGCGGGGCGTCCGAAGATAGAGGTAGACACGGAGCAATTGTCCAAGTACATGCGGGGTAAGTACAGGGACGTGCAGCAGAGGGTGTATGATTACTTCAATTCGAGGCCGGAGCTCCAGACGCCGCTGGAGATATCCAAGGACGAGCATAGGGAGCTTTGTATGAGGCAGCTGATGGGGCTTGTTAGAGAGGCTGGGATTAGTCCGTTCAGGTATGTTGTGGAGGAACCCGCCAAGTATTTCGCGATTCTTGAGGCGGTGGGCGGCGTCGACTTGTCGTTGGGGATTAAAATGGGTGTCCAATACAGGTGATTGTTCGATCTCCTTTCGGATATAATGATGGATTAATATGAATGATTGTGCCCTCTATCATGTTACTGGATTCAATCGTTTGGTTTGAGTTTTGTGATGCACTTGCATTTCTTATATTAAACATTTGATCACAAGTTGAATTTAGGCTCCTTGAAGTGGCAGGTTCTTATCAGAAATTTGGAGTTTTGGACACAATTAATGTTGCTCTAGACCTTTTGCTTCGTATTTGAATTGTCTTTTAAAAGGAATGTTGGAAAATAGTGAAATGTGTTGGAAGATACGGCAATGTGAGCAAATTCTGGATTTCGAATAGTACTAAAACTACATATGCGAACTTTAGAATTTAATTTGTGGTGAAAAGAGATTAAGTTTTGCTGGGGCTTTGGCACGCATGGATTACAGGGAATCTGATGAATGGTCACAGTCTAAAGTAGTCGATGATTTACAGGTGAAGTGTATAACTATGTGATTTGCCTGTGAGAACTGCACGTGATGTGATGGTATGTGCTGTGTGAGCTGAGTAGACATCTGTAAGGTTTGCTCTGTTAAAGCATTAGAAATCTTTTTTTAAATGGAAATGCACTAGCAAATCATTTGGTTGCTTTGTTAGAAAATACCCTGAACTATAAGACTCCATTGTTGGTGGTTTTCCTAATCATTGGTTATAGAATGGAAATTGAAATGCATTTGCGTCTTAAGCTCTACAAGAGAACAACTTCTTGGGGCTAAAATAAATCTGCTCAAGGACCTCTGTTTTCCTGAATTATGTTTTCCTGCTTCATTTACCAGTGGTTTTTGAAACACATTCAATGTATATATGTTTGTTGCTTATATTCTTAATCTGACTTTTCACCTCAGTCTTTGGGGAGGCTCTGTGCTCAACTTGGGAACGAAAAAGCATAGAGACAAGTATTTTGAAGGTATGGACAACGTGGAGTATCCAGGGTGCTTTGCGATGACGGAACTTCATCATGGTATTTTTTCTTCGGCTTTCTGAATTATCTGGATTATTTTCGTTGTTTGTTGTTCTCACATTGACCGAAGGATTTTCTCCTGGTATTCACAATAATGAGCATGTTCTATGCAGTATCATGCTATGAAAGTTGATCTGAAAGAAGATAGCACACGAACTTGTGCATACTTTTTAAAGTTCATTTTGCACCTCTTATATCCTTATTTTGACCTGCATTATCACTGAGGATACAATGTGAATTATCTGGACTATTTTCAGTGTTTATCGTTCTCAAATTGTCCGAAGGATAATATTCATTATTCACCAGATACTTGCAGTGATGAGCATGTTCTATGCGGAATCATGCTATGGGTGTTGATCTGAACGAAGATAGCACACGAACTTGTGCATAGTTTTTAAAGCTCATTTTGCACCTTATCCTTAAGGCTTGATATTTCGTGAAAAGGCAAAGTAGGAAATATGGATGCTTTCAGAAACATCTTCATCCACATTGTATTCATGCTTCTGGCCTGCATTGCTGCCCTTTAACTGTTATTTTGACATAGCTGTTTTCACTGATCTCTTTATGTCGAATGTTCTTGGAAAGGTTCAAACGTTCAAGGCCTCCAGACAGTCGCAACTTTCGACCCAATTAAGGATGAGTTCATCATTGACACACCACATGATGGGGCCATTAAATGGTGGATCGGCAATGCGGCAGTTCACGGGAAATTTGCAACAGTCTTTGCAAAGCTGATGTTGCCTAACTATGATACCAAAGGCGTTGCTGATATGGGTGTTCATGCATTTATCGTTCCAATTAGGGACATGAAGACCCACAAGACGCTGCCTGGAGTTGAGATACAAGATTGTGGCCATAAAGTCGGACTAAATGGAGTCGATAACGGGGCATTAAGATTTCAGTCAGTAAGAATTCCTCGAGATAATCTACTAAACCGTTTTGGAGATGTCTCACGAGATGGTAAGTACACAAGCAGCTTACCAACTATCAACAAAAGGTTTGCCGCCACATTGGGTGAGCTTGTGGGAGGAAGAGTGGGTCTTGCTTATTCTTCTGTTGGTGTCCTCAAGATTGCTGTTATAATAGCTGTCAGATATTCTCTGCTTAGGCAGCAATTCGGTCCTCCAAAGCAGCCTGAAATCAGTATACTTGATTACCAATCTCAGCAGCATAAACTGATGCCTATGTTGTCTTCAACTTATGCTTTCCATTTCGCCACATTGCATTTGGTGGATAAATATTCTGAGATGAAGAAGACTAATGATGAGCAGTTGGTTGGTGATGTCCATACACTTTCAGCAGGACTCAAGGCCTATGTTACTTCTTACACGGCAAAGTCATTGAGCATCTGCAGAGAAGCTTGTGGCGGTCATGGATATGCTGCTGTCAACAGATTTGGCAGCTTGAGGAATGACCATGATATATTTCAGACTTTTGAAGGGGACAACACTGTCCTCTTGCAGCAGGTTTTTGTCGTATCGTATAATCTTTTTTTAAGTCTGCTTTGTCTTATAATTTTGATCAGCTAGTAAGCATTTAATATGTTAGATGTTCATTGTTCATCTGCCTGTATTTGGACTCAAAGGTACAGGTTAATTATCTTGTGATTCAGGTAGCAGGTTATCTGCTGAAGCAGTACAAAGAGAAGTTTCAAGGTGGGACGCTCACAGTCACCTGGAACTACCTGAGAGAGTCCATGAACTCCTATCTGGCACAGCCTAATCCTGTGACTGCTAGATGGGAAGGCGAAGACCATCTACGAGATCCCAATTTTCAGTTGGATGCCTTTAGGGTAGGTAGTGTTATAACGCTTTTACCTAAGAGAGCATTCAAAAAGATTTTCTTCTCATAATGATTTTTCATGCAGTATCGTACTTCTCGATTGCTTCAAAGTGTTGCCGTCCGACTACGGAAGCACTCAAAAACTCTGGGGAGCTTTGGTGCTTGGAATAGATGTTTAAATCATCTTCTGACTCTTGCAGAGTCTCACATAGAATCAGTCATCCTTGCAAAATTCATTGATGCCGTCAGAAGGTACTTCCTAGTTTTACATCTTTTGCTCCTTACTCTTTGAATTATTACCCTTTCAAAAACTTGGCAAACTCTTTGCTCCAGTTGTCCTGATCCAACCTCTCGAGCTGCTCTGAAACTTCTCTGCGATTTATATGCATTGGATCGGATTTGGAATGATATCGGAACTTACAGGAATGTGGACTATGTTGCTCCCAACAAAGCTAAGGTACACCACTTCACCCATTTTCAAAATCTTGGTAACGGGATTATGATCAAGAAATTTGATTGTTTTGTGTTTGATAATGGAGACCTAAATGACAGAAAGTATTTATGGTACTATGTAGACTAGAATAACATGCCTCTTAACTTTGCAGGCTATACACAAGTTGACTGAATACCTGTGCTTCCAAGTGAAGAATATAGCCAAGGAACTCGTAGATGCATTTGATGTTCCAGATTACGTGACACGGGCTCCAATAGGAATGCAGGCTGCTGAAGAAGCTTATTCACAATACACTCAATTTGCCGGGTTCTAAGAACATGCAAGATGTATTTGATCCTACCTATTCAAAAATAAAAGGACTTTTTACATATGATTCTAGTTTTCAGTACTTCACACGAGAATTTAGAGAATGAAAAGTGCCCAATTGTTTCGTCCTCAGGCAAATACTGAATGTTGGAAAGAAAGGTGATTGATGTGACTACTTTCCAACTAAAGGCACAGCTCAGTTTATTCTTGACCTGTAAGTCTCAATATTGGTACTTAAATTTTAGGGTTAATTACAAGTTGCACCCCTCAACTTATACCTATATAACACTTACACCCCTCAACTTCATAACGTAACAATTCAGTCCCTCCACTTAACAGTCAAACTTACTTTATTGACGGCGTTAGAATTTGACCGTTAAGTGTGACGTGTCACACTTAAAGCCAAGGTTATTTATTAAATACCAAATTTACCATTCATTCATTTTAATCAATTTAGCCCTTCAACTTCTTAAGTCTCTAATAATTGGCCCCATTCTCTTCACTTAGACCACAAAAGTTATATTCTCCCTCAATTGTCCCTCAAAATTTTTAGCTTCTACTTAATTACATTTTAAAATATAAATATATTGTAGGTATCTATATATATATATATATATGTATATATTTATAAAAATATGAGAGTTTTTTATAATTTAATATAATTATATTTTTTTAATATAAATATATTTAAATTTTATAAATAATAAATCATGTATACATGCATGTATAATTTAATAAATTCATATTTTGAAATGTAAATAAATTTATATATTTAAAATTTAAATATATTGTAGGTATCTGTATATATATGTACATATTTGTAAATATATGAGAGCTTTTATGATTTAATATAATTATATATTTTTTAATATAAATGTATTTAAATTTTATAAATAATAAATTGTGTAAATACATTTGTTTATTGATTACATATTATTGTAGACCTTTATACATATAATTAATATGCATATATGCGTATTTGAGAGTTTTTTTATTATTTTATACATGCATGTATAATTTAATAAATTTATATTTTAAAATACAAATAACACTATATATTTAAAATATAATACGTACATATTTATACATATATGTATAATTTAACATACTCATATTATTTAATGTAAATATATTTATATTGTATAAATTAAAGATTGCATAAATACATTTCAACATATTCATATACAAAGGGACAAAAAAGAAGCAAGAACTAGGGGCAAAAATGTCCAAATATTTCAACAGTCATTCACAATAGTAACTTTCACTTTAGTCAACGTCCACGTCAGCAAAATCTGACGATTTCGAAAATGGAGGGGCTGAATTGTTACGTTATGAAGTTGAGGGGTGTAAGTGTTACATAGGTATAAGTTGAGGGGTGCAACTTGTAATTAACCCTAAATTTTACCACTACAGGCTATAGCTTATGATGCATGCCCATTTTTTCGTCGTATGTTCGTGTGTTTCAATTGTCATCATGAAGATAATTGATTTTTTGCTGGAATTAGCTAAGTAAGAATAGTTCGAGCGACTTAGAATTATTTTGTGGGACTTTTCCAACATGTTGGATTTGCAATTATCTACTTGGTGATGATTAAATCCATACAAGAAATGAAATCAAACACAATTTGAATGCTAAGCGAACTTGGCGATGGATTGTAATTGTTGTATGCATTTTGAGGTGCTTTACATTTCTGGTGAATATCTTCACACGTATAGTGAGCCTTCTGAGAAACTTTGTCAAACTTGTTTGTACGCAACTTATATTTGATGGGAAGGGCAAGTGATGGTTATTTGCCACAAAAAGTTGGAGGTACTGGGGTAAAAATACAACTCAGGAGCAATGAATGGCTAATTTAAACCCACCAAATTGGGTAGTTAGATATCCCGGGGCTCTGGGTTAGCGGCGGTCATGAGCACCCTCAAAGTAAACGTTTGGAAAGGGGGAGGTTTAATTAAGCTAAACTGCCAATAAATGCCATAGTAAACACCCTTTAGTCTCTGCTTGGTTCTATGGTTTCTTTGGGGTCTTGCTAAATAATGTTGTAATATCCGAGGGAGATGGAAACAGTTTGATAGCACCAGTGACCTGTGAAGCTGGAAATACAGTATTAGTTTGTAATAGAAGATTCAAACTGAAATTGATAGGCCACCAAGATAGTGATAATGACTATCATAGACTCACTGGCGTAGCAGGAACAATTAGTATGGGAACTCCAACCGACACGCAACAAATACCACGAGGCTTAACTTATCTCCTCTTTTAGTTCTTGTATCCCAATATCCCATCCAGGCCACCAACTATCAAATATTTGGACCAAAGTTTGTTAGTCATGGCTTCGGCAGTAGCATGACAACGCCGCACGGCTCAACCTCAACTCACCCTTCCTATAACCAATGGTGAAATTCAGGAGGAAGCACCAGCAGATAATTTGACTTAACCACTTATAAGGAACAGGCAACAAGAACAATTTTGTACTGATAACCTGTGAATAGTGTCTTGCAGTTAATAATCAGGACTTATCAATCTTACTAGATAGCTTCAACTGGGAAATACATATAGATATAGATAAGCAGCTGCTTACTCCAGATTTGAACAACTGACCAGAAACACTTATCTGATTATTACAATTCTGAAGAACAAGATTTAAGGTGATGCATTGCAAGTTTCACAAGAACCAGTCAAGCGCGAATGCATCCATTTTTCACAACCAACAAAATAACAAATTTCAAGTTCATCCATCATTGAAGCCACAAGGTAGTGACCAATAAATTATGATAAGCTAAACACACATTACAATAAAATGTTTCAGTGCCCATACAACAGTGTAACAGCATATGATGATGAAGAAAATAACTAATAATATATTCTCAAATCTTCCTTAAAATTGATCCTCGGTCTCCTGGTACTGCTGGAGGATCTGGGTGCAGCTAGCCAAGGGCGTGTTCTTGAGGAATCCCATGGCATTGGCAAATCTGACGTTGGAGTTCATGCCGTTGTTGCGGGTGAGGATGACACGGGCACGGTCGCGCCCTGCGTTGGCCTTGCTGCATTCGGGATCTGAGCTCTTCACCAGCACTGCATCACAGTAGTCGTCACCGCGGTCTCCCTGGACCAGGATCTTGTACCGTCCGGCCGAGTCGGTCACGCCATGCTTGGTGTAGGTGAGTTCGGAGGTGACCCTGTTCCTGCACTCCACTCTCACAACAGCTCCTGTAAAGTAGCGATAAACATGCCCATTTCATCAAAATGCAAAGATAAGATCCAAACAGTTGAAGACTAATTATACTGCAAAAAACCCCACAAAAGTTACAGCCATTTCTAGCCAAAAACTGAACAGAATTACAAGCTTTATATTCTAACAAGATCAGGAGATTTAACACCGCCACATCCCAGATCTAGGAAAATGCCCTCAAATATGAATAAAGATAAGCATAGATCTGAAGGATACTGTAGGTACACCATAACAAAAAGCATCCCAAAGGTACAGTAGCTAAGTGTGTGTGTGTGTGTGTGTGTGAGAGAGAGAGAGAGAGAGAGAAGGGTGTGTAGTTACCGGCGAGGTATTTGGAAGCGGAGGTCTCGTAGCCGCAGCGGCAGGTGTCACAGTAAACAGAACCCTGTAGCAGGAGCGCGTCGCGCATGAAATGGGAGGCGGTGACAATGGAGGGTGCAACGCAAAAAGCAAAAAGTACCAGCAAGAATTTAGCCATTTTCTCTACTTTGTTTGTTGATATGGGTTTCTCAAGGGGAGAGTGATTATATCATCAGGAGTGATTGGGGGTCGGGATATATTATATGGTGTGTGCTGGCGTACAGTAGGGATGTAGTCACATGGGACTTTTTGGAGAGAGACGGAAAAAGGAGAAAAGCGCGTATCACGCCAATCAATCCCACGCTACACAATTTCTACCTCGCATCGATATCGGTGGGTGGGTCCCACGCGGACAGGGGGTACAGCGGTGAAATCGGCATTTTTTTATTTTATATTTATGATTGGATAAATCACCGTTTATAAATATTTTAAGTAATAATAACTGTGAATAAATAAGTTGATAAATTTTAGTAGTTCGGAATGGTTGTTTTCGTGTGAATAAAAAATATCTTTAATTAGTGGGGTAGAAATATGGTTTTTGGAAATTTAAGAATGTTGGTTTAGTGTCAGAGAGTAATTTATGAGTTTGAGGCTCCAGTAACTAAACAATTTTCAGAAAACCAAAATAATTGTTTATACGTAACATGAGTGTGTGTGTGTGTGTAAAATCCCGGAACCTAAGCCTAGTTTATATATTCTTATTTAATTTTATTTTTTCATGTATGAAATTCAAATATTTTTTTTATAGAAATTTAAATAAATATATTTGTGATTTATATTCAATTATTCATCTAAAAGAATCCAATAATTATCAAGTATTCAACATAAGATAGATTAAAATTTAATTCAAATAAAATAACAAACTTAATATTTTATTTACAATATTTATCATTTACTTTAATAACAATTATTTTTTAGTTATGCAATCTACTCAAAACACTATATAGATGTCAATTGTAACATTACAAACCCCCACAAACTCACCCGATATGGAAGGGAGGGGAACAAAAGGAATTGAAGTCAACCCAAACTTCAATGGTGTCGTGTTCAAACCCTCACCACTAGCTACAAACCCAATAGCAAAAATAATTAAAAAAAATTGATTTTATATATTCTATTATTATACATTTTTCTAAAAAAGTAAATTAGTTTTTTATAATAAAAATTTATCAAAATATACACATCAAAATATTTAAATAATAACAACAGAACAATAAATTATTATTTCATAGGGTTGTAAATTTTTAATTATCTGTGAGTTACTAGAACACAAGTTTTATTCATCCAAAAAAAAAAAAAAACTGGAACACAAGTTTTCGATGGTAAAATGAGATGTATGTTCATTTTGAAAATAATGTTTTTGGTACAAAAATAAAATAGATAGCTTTATTCTGGAAATTGATAAAAGTATACCTATTTGATATTTTATATTTTGGATAATAAAAGAAAACGAAAACTAAAAATAAAATAAAATAAAAAGAAAGAGGCACAACTCCAAGGACTGTATCGCGTAAATTGAAGCTCTACTTGATAGTAAGAGTGTAAATGAATTGAGTTACCTCATGAAGTTCGAACTTGAACTTTTTGTGTTTAGGTTTGCGAATTGCAAGATAGAATATTACTTTAATATTTTTAAAATTTCAATAACATATGTTTTATATTATGAATATATGTACACATTTTTATTAATATATATATATATATATGGTGTGGTATATTTTCGATCGGGACTTTGGGGACACATGCACTTGCACGACCTTGTTCACCGAGAGCACCTCCCGGGCCGACTAGTCGAACGAATTGTCCTTCAACCGGTCGCTCAAAACAACCACGCTGTCCAAGATCGGGTCATGCGGTCGACTCCATATCCGACTGATCCCACACTGCGTCTTGTCACCCCATGCTGGCATTAAATGATATGTCGACTCAAAATGTAGGGTAGCTACTTAATCCCATACATCATTAATCAAGCCACCTAATAACATTAGTAAGTCTTTAGACTTATGGGTCATTCCACATTATCACATAATAGCCTATTAAGCCTATAAGTTCAATGGGACAGATCTATATAGACGTACTATAAATACCTCCCACATTTATGGTAAGAGATATATATTAATTACACTTCATCTACCCACTTTGCTCAAATTCTTACTTAGTCTGATCACTTACCTAAACATTGGAGATTTTTAGTCGAGACCTGATCTCGACTAGCTCACGTTGCCTTTCCCTTTTGCAGGTCTTAATCTTCCCAAATTCGATTACCCATATATATATATATAAGTATGTATGTGTATTACTACATAATAGTGTTATAGTATATTGTTTTATTTTGCATTCTTATGATAAGTAATAATTTAAGAAAATAAAAGGCAAAATAAATTAATTTTTTTATCATTTAATTAAAAAAAAAAGTTCAAGTTCTAATCGAATTTGAATTTGAGTTTGAACTACTTAAATTATTTTAAAAATTCAGAGTTAGTCGAATTGAGCTAAGCCGGGGCCCAATCCAATACATGTATATTTTGCGCTCAAGCTCAAATTTAAACATTTTGTCCAAACTTAGCTGGGCTCTAGGTTTAACCAATAATAGCCTGTTTATTTGACTCCTCTCTCTAGTTAATTAGTACCGTTTTTGCCTTCACATTTTATGTATAATATCTAAGACGGTGCTCAGTGTTGGGACCCACTGAATTTGGTTTTTGTACCCCCTTGAAATTTCAATAATAAGTGAAAAAATCTTTAAACCAATGTATTCACCATTCAAAACTCTTAAAACAAAGAAAATAACAGTAGATTTTCGTTCTTATTTTATACACCAATTAGTTATTGTTTTTGATTAATTTAATGTGACTTGCCGTTGCCCACTCTCATACAACACACATACAAAATAATGGAACCTTGGTCTTTAAGCTTTTGGTTGTTTCCACATTAAAAGCCTCACCTGTCATGCCGCGGTGATAATTCATTGCCTCTCTTCTTTTCTTTTCCCCCCAACTTTTTCGTTTTTTGTTCTTCCTCCTCTCCCCCCGGGATTCCTTCTCTCTCTTGCCTTTACATTACTTTTGTGTTTAACGTAGAGGCCAAATTAAACTACCATACCGTGTAATCATTCACAATTATGAAATACATTCATATGCATTTTATTTCTAAATAATCAATCGTAACCACTTTTTTCCTTTTTGCCTCTGTATGCAAATCTAGATTGCGTTTGGTAGCATAATAGAATTGTACGTGATAACAAAATTATTAGGTACATATACCACAAATATATTGTCAATCCATTGCATTGATGTATTTGGCGACAAGTATTAGTCTTTGGGATATTTCGAAAATTGATTGGCAGTGTTCTTTTACAATATGGAATAGAAGTAAATTGCAAAGGGCCTTTTCATTTGGGTTCCATCGTATGGATTTAAGGGTAATACAATAAATCACCACTCATTAATCCAACTCAAATCAGCTGGATAACAAAAATGGATTATTTAATAAATTGATGGATAAAAAATTAGACCAAAACTTTATCAAGAACCAAAAAATATTCTACAAAAATAATTACGTGCGATATATCCATACAATCCCACAGATAAATTCATATCAAACACAACCTGAAATATATCGTATGCGTGTACTTCTTGATGCTTTGTATGTCTTGTGAGTTTCAAGATATCACATTCCCTTATGTATGAATTCTATGCATAGACCCCATCAATTGGATGCTTGTAATGTCTTCCAACATAAATGGCCCCATGTGAATGACAGGTTTTATGTAATTGCATGGTTATGATGCTTCATAATTAAAGGCTAATTGAGTGCAATTTGGACAATTCAAATTTCAGGCTCATCATAAAACGGGGACCACGTGCATTGCACATGCAATGATGCCTGTAGACTTATAGTGGCCATTCGGAGTTCGGATTCTAATCCGACCAGGGGTAGGGTAAATTCTACCCAGCCCATTGACAGCCCAATATGAGAGGGGCTTCGACCCGATTAAAAGGAGTCCAGACCTTGTTTTGTTGGGCTACTTTTTGGATTGGCATAAGACGTCAAGTCCATGACCATGATGAGGTTGTAGTTTGTGTGTTTTGAAAATTTTGTGATGAAATTATGAATTTTGTCAGCACCAAAAGACAGGAAAAAAAAAAAAAACGACCAGGATTGTTTGACATAAGGTCGCATAGGTTCCGTTGGATAGATTTAACAAGTCGTTGTTTTTGTAGTACAGCTTTTCCTTATGTCAAACAGTTTACGTTTGTATGTAGTAATTAAAAATGTTTTAAAAGCTACTTTATTTAAAATTATTTTGAATAGCTTTTTAAAAAAAAGTCATTTTTTAATTTTTTTTCTGACTTCTAATTTTTTAAAAAAGCCCGAAAAAAATACAATTTTTTTTATTATTTTTTTTTTCAAAAAATAATTACTGTTTATCTTTTTAAAAAAATCCATTCGAACGAGTTGATAATTTAATGGTATGTTGACATGACAAGTGTTATATTACGAAAAAATGCATCACCTTTGGATGCAAGACTTCCTGAATTGACATTGCCCAACGTGAATCCAAACTAAGGAGATACAATTTAGAACTTCATCCAAACTGTTTTTTTTTCTTTTTTATCTCGATCGTCCGTCAATATATAAAAAATTCGTCCGTCAATATACATTTCCCATATTGTTAAAGGTAAAATATAACACTATTTCTTTTTGAAATAAGGAAAATTCAAACTCCCACAACACATTGTTCACATATAAGTCCCTAATGATAAATTGCTTCAATGATTTAATTTACTGCGCCAAAAATGAAAAAAAATAAATAAATAAATAACACCAAGAAATTTAAGCATAACGCCACTCCAATTCACTCCCATCGGAAAACATAAATTGACAACTTTTTTACAGCAGAGTTTGTTAGTTGCACACAGTTTAGATCAGTAGAATAAAGTCCCACATTTAACTCTTAATAACTATATGACCTAAATTTCCAAGAAATTAAACACCAACTCCTAATTCACTTCACACGGTTACATTAATTAACATTGTCACTTTTTGGGCTGTTTGGATGATGACTTTTTCCGTGGAATGCATCTCCCTTTCACTCCCTTATCTTTCTTCACTTTCTCCGCTGCTACTTCAACTTCTCCTAGCCCAGCCTTCAAGCTCCTGATCAAACCAAACATGCCACAAGCTTTACCTTAATCAACCCATGTAATTAATGTTAATTAAGATGTAGTTAACTACTAACCTTTCTTGATTATAGGAAGATGATTTCTTCAACCCTGGCTCATCAGCAGCTAGTCTTTCCTCATTGGTGATGGACTCCACAATGCTCCCACTGAAATATTCCTTGTCCTCGGACTGGAAGCCCCCGAATAACCTCGGATTCTCCGGCATGTAACTGATCATCACGTGATCCTCCTCCGATTCCCCGGCCGCCTTGGCGGCCGCCCTCGACACCACCCCTTTGTGCAGGCTGCTGCCACTTCCGCTCTTCCTAGGCGCCGTGCACGGCGGAAAGAGCGGTGTTGGAGGTGGTGGTAGGGATTCCTTCGCCACTGCCGCCGGCGGAGTGAGCTTCCTGAATGAGGTGGAACCGCCGCATGCGATGAGGCTGAACAGCATTGAGTTTCTGCTCAGCATTGGCTCGTTGGCCACGGGGTCACCATCTTCAAATCTCTTTGATAAGTTGTTGCTATGATCATTGATGTTTGAGTTGTCGGAATGAGTGGATGATGCGGTTGACGGCGGGGATGAGAACGAGTTGGTGTCGAGAGTGGTTGGCTCAGTGGGGGTGTTCTTTTGCGTTTGTTGATGTTTGAATTCTTCGATTTCGTCGGTCGAGACACCCCTCGAGCAGCTCATTTTCCCTTCGTATCCTTCTTCTTGTTCTTCATCTTCTGCTGTATTTTCCTCATCATGATGATACTGGCTGTTCAGCATTTCTTGGTGCTTCGGCTGCTGCTTCAAAGCTAAAACTTTGCGTTTGGGCTGAAAGTTTGGATCTTGATTGTGCCCCAGTGGGAATTGTTGAACATTGCTAACTTGAAGGTGGTGCAATTTCTCTGAAGTCCATGTTTTTCAACCATAAAAATTGATTATCAAGAAAAATACTATGAAACATATCACAATATCGAGTGGCTAAATTGAAACTAAAGAAATTAGAAGAAATTTAATACCGGTGCAGCCCACCACTAATTCTGATCCTTTGAGTACATACTCCGCTCCTTCAGATGGGAAAACGACATCATTTTCAGCCAAATCGTTCCATACGTAGCCATTCTTGTAGCTCCTCTTGCAAGACCACGAGTAGAGCAAAGGCATGCCTTTACCTCTCAGCACCGTGAGCCTGTCCATGAAATCTACAGTACAGAGCAAATACAGTTTCACACACGCATTTTATCAAACACAGCACAAACAAAATCAAACATGCAAGACTTTTTTTGGTTTGTTCATGATAAAAACACCTTTCAAACGCAGGGGTTGATGGGCGAGATGAGTGACTTCAATGTAATGTGGGTGCTCAAGATGGCCATTTCTTGAGAGATAGTACACAACTTGAACTTTCTTGAAAGTGGGCCTCATGGCTCTTGGTTGAACGCACATTTTACCCCTATCTGGGCTCATTTCCCTCGATATCCTCCTCCCTTGATGGCGAACAACTTCCATCACTCTGTTGAAAAAGAACCTAGCGCGCGCGCGCACACACACACAGTAGTCTTTATGGATCCTTTATCTCAAACAGAAGAAAGCACATAGATAGATAGATATAGCTAGAGATGGAGATATAGAGCAAGGACAAAGAAGAACAAGTGCCTCGATCAGCGGATCTACAGAAAAATTCTATTGAATCTAGAGAGAGAGAGAGAAAGACAGGAGATGGTTTTGGTGGTCTGACTTTTGGAGCAGTGGTAAAAGGACCAGGTAAATCTTTTTGCAAGAAATTTAAGGCTTTTTAGCTTTTTCAGCTGTGTGATGGACGTGAAAGTGGTCCGCGATATATAAATGCTGAGATTTTACTTTTTGAACCTTTGTCGTCAACCCCACCTATTATCCCTGTGGCAAATTGAGGGGCCCATGTATACTTCATTAGTTTTCAAACATGTAATAGTAACTTACACAGAACGTTTTCTATTTATAAAAGCAATTTGAGACAATTTCTTTGGTTTTTCTTCAAGAAAATTTTATTTTGTGTCATTGCGAATAAGTAGTTCAAGATTCCAACCCCCCTTCTTTCCTTAACCATCAAAAGAAGTGGTAAAGCCCTCGTTCTTTCTGTAGTTATTTATTGTTGAGAGTTGGACAACAAACTAGAAAAGACATAACTAAACTAAGGAAATAAATTAACAAAACAAAAATAAAATATTAATATATGTGATATTATTGTAGGACAGATCTAGCAATCGTCCTGGAATCCAAGCTCGAGTACCATCCTAGAGGGGTATAATAAACCTTAGACTAAGTTAATATCAACTAGCTCCCTGATTCTATATAAGGCCAGGGCTTCATGAGATGAGATTTACTCGATTTTTCACTCTCTTGTACCCTCTATGATTTTTTCACAATTTCTCTACTAGTTAATTACTTTTATTGTTATTTTATCACTTCTGATCAAATCACTTACACAATTTAGTGGAGTGTTAATTCTTATTTTACAGGTTTCCTCTCCTGAAATTAACTATCCTCTCCTGAAGTTGACTATCCGCATGTGAATTATTGAAACTTGGCTCCTACGCCACAAATTTGAGGTGTCGGAAAAATCGCAAGCATCAATATGAAATTTTATGTGATTGATCAAAATCGAATTATATCCACAATTGAGAAGGACAGAAATACATTGTATTGTAACAAAAGAGATATACAAGCAAATGAAACAAGAATCATACTAGATTTCTTTAATAAATGTTTTTCATGGTACCAAAAGGGGACAAAAGTTAACAAGTCACAAAAGTTCTGCATTCCATACTAAGTAAGAAGATAAATGGATTTGGAGTTTCAAAATCTACCGCTGTAAAAAAATCGACTCTGCGAGTTCGCAAGTTCTCTTGTTGATATGGGTGCCTCCCATTCTTTCCACGTGGGCCGTCTATGAAATGACTCGTGTACTGACCTCCTTGGCAAGATCAAGTGTCCTTGACAAAAAACCTCCTCAGCAAGATTAGGTGTCCTCGACAACAAACCTCCTTGTTGGGAGGTTAACATTCTCGATATAATGCGTCTCCTTGGATTATGAGCGGTCTTGCTCAAGCCTGGTCAAGCATGGCCAGCCGAGACCCTGGCAGCCTCGTATATCACATCTCAAGCAAGGGCATCAATTGTCCTGACATGTCCACCACATCTCAAGCAAGGGCATTAACTGTCCTGATACATCCACCGCTCTAAAGATTTGCTCCCATATTGTGGTCCCCTACATCTCCATACATGGAGATGTAATATTCCCTAACATATAACGAATTTAGGTAAGGATAAAAGGGCTATTCACAACTCAACCCTAGTTGACTCTCCACATCAACTCGAATCATTAGGTGCACTTACCAACCATTAGCTCTAAATACCACCACATTTGCTACACCAGATAATATGCACTATTCACTAAACTAAGCGTTATTCTGTTATATTATTTACTCTCTTCATTTAAATCATTTACTCTCCTCATTTAAGATACTAACTTGAATGTTAGAGAACTCCACCAAAAACGCCTTTAATTAGAGACTCACATGTGTTCATCTATTCATATATTAGAAACTTCAACCAACTCAATTGAACTACGTCATCTCATCCTTAAGACACTTAAACACCAAATCCCGACATCATCGCTTGTGAATAAAGCTCATAAGATATATACTACTAAAAACAAGCCAATGCATAGAATAGTCTGTACAAGTGTATGGAATAACGAGTATAGATACCCAAATGTTTCTATGCAAATTTTGGACTTTTACAACACTCAATGTTTAATCACATGGTACAGCAATAAGTTTCCGCGGGCTATAAACAACATTATTTGTGTATGAGCGGTTTATGTGGGGAGAAATTCTGCGGTTTTATCCCAAACCTATGGTCCTATTTATACAGTGAAAGGAAGATCTGTTTCCAAAATTCTCGTAAGGGTTCAGAAAATACATTTGATTTTTCCAATTTATAAGTGAAAACACCACTTATTTTTATATTTAACTCTTTTCGTACATATCCTGCCATTTTTTTTTGAACACATTTACAATATTAAAACCGAATTTGACACAAAATAAACCAATTTTTTAGCACATCACTTCAAAATCACTTGATTGGGAATATTTTCATCCAACTAATATCCAGATAAAGTTTTCATTTGAAATTAAATGAAAATGCCTGAAACTAAAAACATTATTTTAATTTTGGAGTCAAATATTATCATTTCAATTAAAGTGATGATATAACATCATCATATCTGTGTTAATACCGTTGAATTGGAAATGCATGTTAACGATGCAATTTATGATCTCTTCAAACTTTGGCTCTGTATTATTAAATTCTATTTATAATTTTATATAACACTAGTCTTTCAATCGGTTGCAGGAGCAATTTGGCAGTCCCCTACCACGCGCATATATATTTCCAATCTTGGATTTACTCTCTTCTCCTATGTCCTGATCAATGTATCTTTGTGTAAATTTGTGATTTTTTTTAGCTCAAACTCCACTTTGATGAATCCAACTAATCATATAGCATATGTTATTATAGTATTTGTCGTGTTTTTTTTCCCCCGATTATAAAACAAATATAAAATACTTGCTACGTGATTACAATGATTTAAGCGAGTCGAATTTAAACCATGGGTGCATTTGACAAGTAAAAAGATGGTGAAAAATGTGGAACCCTTGGATAGTTCTAAACAGTTAAATTTGCACCAAACCCTTTATTTTTCTTACTTTTTTTTTTTTTTTTTAAAGTAACCAAACCCTTTAAATTATTATCCCTCACTTTGGTTATGATAGGCTTTGGATTCTGTAAATTTGCACGAACCCTTGTATGATTGGCAATTGCTTTTTTTCTTTTTAGGTTGAAGATTGGCAATTGCTTTACCTTTTTGTAAATTAATTACTTGTAATAATGAGCTTCATTGAGGGGTCATTTCTTTGATCTTACTCATCAAAATGGACGACTTTAATTGTTAGTGGACTTTTGTTTTTCCTTGGATAATAATTTCACACACCGGCTTTACAATTTCTCTTGGAAATTGTCATGGACTTGAATATTGTCCACTCTTAAAAATATATGAAATGCTATTGTCACTAATTATACTACTTCTATTTCACAATATCTATCGTTTAAGTTTTTATTTTTTTTTCCACACAGATTAATGAAAATTTAAGAGCCACAATTGACAACTTACTCCTATTAATGACTTATTCAAATTTTTATAGTCCCAAATAAATGCATTAAATATTGACTTAAACAAGCTACACGTGTATATTATTTATGTGATGGTAAATTCGAAAAAAAAATATATTAAATATTGCATTATTTTTGTGAAATGACAAGTTTTTTGAAACGAAATTAAAATGCTAAAACAACATATATGGTAAAATTATAATTTTAGGATAGTATATTGTACACTTTTTCAATTTGAAAACACTAATTTTTTTTTGTTTTAATTTTTGGATATGAATTTAACCACTTTTGACACATTTAGAATTTTTCCTCGAAATTTGAAAGTTGGCTTAAAATTAGCCAAAATCAATTGGAAATTGTGGTAGGTGGCATTCCAATGATTGTTTTTATTTATTTAAAAAAGCATTAATAGGGCAATCATATAATTGAAAAAATATCAAAATAAATTTAATTTCTTATAAAAATATCAGTATATAATATTTATTATTGTAAATTTATTTGATATGTCAATATATATTTTAAAAATTTGAATTATCATTGTAATTTTAGTTATTTATTAATTTTTCATTTAAAAAAATAATAAAAACATCCTAAACCCCCTAATCCCCCAACCCACCCTACCGCCACAAAACTCTAGCCCCCCCCCCCTCCTTCACCATTGCCGCGCCCCCCCTCCCTGCCGACGGAGGCACCCTCCCTCTTCTTCTTCCACCCCCACCACCATCCAGCCCTCGCCCTACCTCCTGCGTCGCCACCCACCTTCTTCCTCGACCACTACCATGCCATCGTTTCTCCCTCTCTGTCCCTCTTGCTCCCTCCCTCTCAATCTCTCTCTCTCTCTCTCTCTCTGTCGATCTCTCCCTTCTTTTCATTGCGGCGGGCGGCGGGTTTAGCTAGCGGATGGCGGATTTGTGTGTGTATATATGTATTATTTGTGTATATATATTATGTGTATACACATTTATATATACTTATATTGCATTTACATATAAGAAATTTAATTTTTTTATTTATGAAATATACTAATTTTATTTTTATTTTATTTCATCCTATTTAGATTGTTAAGTCAAATAAAATGCCAAATAAGTGACATTGATGAGCCAGGTGTCACCTCATCCCGCTACGTCAGCAGACAACCCTGGCCAACCCAAGTGTGGGTTGTTGAAGCCCTCGATCAGTCAGGCTGCCCTCGAACGAGGTTTTAAGCCTGACTGTCCCTGAGATTGTGATAATGCTCAAGTATGCTATTCAGGGACTCTAGAAATAACCCACGACCTTCGAAGACGTCCATGCCAGGAAACGAGCCTCAGAGCGCTTCACACGAAGAAGCAAACTCCAGGCTTACCCAAGGGCGCCAGAGGCCTAATGGCTTAAGGGGTCATCGAATGCGTTTATGTCAAGGACGCAACCCCATACTTAGCCGCTGCCCAGCTCGACGCCTGACGGGGAGGAATCTAGATGGTGGCTAATGGCAGATCTCACCTACTGCCACCTAACACGCTCAGTGGCACGTAGGTCCATCCCATCGGTCTCCAACTCATTAAATGCCAAGTCATAAATACAATCCTTGACCATAAATGCTAAAGATATACATTAAATGCCAATAAGGCCCCCCATTAATGAGATGTGAGAACAGCCGCCAACGGGAGTTCCAAAGGGGACAAAAAGCCCATGCCCGTACAACTCATGTTAGTAAAGTTAACTGGCTCCCACCAACCATGTCACATCTGGGCGCCTCACTCTCATATATATACCAAACCGGCTCTCCGTCCAAGGGTAAGAAAACATAAGATCCACTCACTTTTGCACTCATTCTTGATAAGCAAGAGAACTTCTCATTTACTATTCATCATCTTCTCCAAATACCCTACAACTGACTTGAGCGTCGGAGAGCCTATACCGGGGCAAAACCGGCTAGTCTCACGTGCGTTCCTCCCTCTTTGACAGGTGAGCCACCAGCATTATTATCAGAGAGCTCGTCAGATCCCGACACGTGATCGAACCAAAAACCGACCGCATCAGACATGCCACATATTACATGTCCAACTTTCTCAATTTTCCAACCAACGACCACATTATCAATCTAATTTCTTTCAATTTTTCGGCAAAATTTCTAATTACGATGCAATTATCCTAAATGTGGTTAATTTTTCAAAATTCATGTCCTAAAATTGAAATGAAAAAATTATGGTCCTAAAATCCGCAAAAGATGTAACATATGGTCCTAAAATTGTAATTTTGCCCAACAAATGTTGCGAAATGAAGATAGTATGTCTTAAGGGACAAAAAATTAAAATTATTTTGTCACCATAAAAAGATTCACAAGTTTAATATGGTAAAAATTGTATCTGGTTGTGTTACTATTGACATTAATTAGCAGTATATAATTGTAATTTCTTTTGGCTAATAATATAATGCGGGTGACAATGATTTTTATGTTATTAGATTGTCAATATCACACACACACACACACGCACGCACATATATATACACGCACAAACATATATATATATATATATATCATTAGTTTTCAACAGTTATAAGTTAAGATTTTAATGTTTATATATTTCTATGGAATCATATTTGTTATTCCCATTTAATTAATATATATCAATAGTTGTAATTTTATTATATATGTGACTTAGTTTTAGGATACAACCCACTTTATGCTATAGTGTTTTCATATATAGACTCTTATGGGAGTAAAAGATTTGAATTAAGTCAAAAATTTATACTGCAGGTGAATCCATCATTACAATCATATCAAAATAATCATTATCAGGATCGGAATTGAAATTCTTTAATTCATTATTATGAAGTAAATTACTTACCAGATTAGTGTTGCATGTTTGGAACTATCATTCATTTAAGGGCATCTCTGGATAATTTATGCAGCCCTCTAGTTCCTTTCAGGCAATTGTGTAATCGATGGGCTGTATTTACTTTTTGGATATTTGCAGTTTGTGTCTCTTCTCTGGTGTTGACTGTTGTGTTTTGAATATATTATAAGGTAATGTCCCATTTTTTTTTTTTTTTTTGGAAAAGTGAATATATAACGTAATGCTGTTGTAATTAAGATTTCATCAAACATAATCTAAACCCCCGTGCATCTCAATTATGATTGTAAAAATGTTCATTTGTTTGCGATTAAGCGTAAGTTTGGGCAATTCGAATCCTTCTTAATTTCAATCACTCGTCAATATACGCGTGGTGCATTATTGAGTGTGATATAAAAAAGCTTTACACGAAAATATTACAGAAGGCCCAAACTATAATTGTTAGTGGGGTACCAACACTAAAAAAAGTAGCTTTTGTTACTATCCGTTCAAAACTAAGTTTTAAAGTTTTTTAATTATTTGATTTTTCGTTTTCATTATTTGTTATGTTTTATAGTCTTATTATCTTTCCATTATATCATGATTTTATTTCAATTTATTATAATTTGACAGCTTCTTTTCTCTTCCAATAATAATAATTACAAAAAAGAGCATCTATCCTTCCTCTAATTATAATTAATTTGACTACATACTGTAGCTTATTTGTACGATATATCCGCAGCTTCATAATTCATTGTATTACTATATAATACACATTTTAATTAATTGAATGAACTAAATTTGATTGATTATATTACTATGTAATGAAATTCTATAATCCATCAAGACATCTACTAAGTATATGATTTTGAGCAATATTCAATCTCATGGGAATGTGTAATTACGAAAGTTGTGTTTGTGGATTAAATATATTAATTATGAATTTATATTTTCCCCTTTTAATTTATTTAAAATTATCAAACTTAAGGGTAAAATAGTACATACACAATCAATACTGTCTAATATCTTAAATTAAACTATATCATCAGTCCATAATATATATTTCATGGATATACAAACTCACAAATTAAATAGGTAACTCAACTCCTATAATACGATCCGACACTCTAAAATTAAATTAAGAAATGTGAATTCAATCTTCCAAATCAAATAAAGTCTAAGCATTGTAAATCTTGATCAATGTAACTCCATTTGATTTACTTGAGTTTTGTATTATCTGTCTAATAGTATTATAGGTTGTGATAGTTTGATTATTAATATTTTTTACATGTAATCACACGTAATATTCACCACACCTCCATGGATCTTTTCAACGTAGGTGTCCCCAAAATTAGGAATTAGTTAAAATGCTTACAAAAGGATGCTCTCAGTGCCTCCTAAATATCTACTTATTCACGAATTTGTTCGCAAAAATCGCGCCACTGTCTCAATCTGATGCATTACGTCAAATCTAACCTAACATGTTTCCCGTTTCGGTCCATCAGAAAGAGAAAAACCATTAATTATATCAATATCATTGCTCGGTACAATGCCCAATCTGACATTATATTTTCTCACGTTACGTTTTTTCTTTTCTTTTTTTTTTAAACCAGGATAATATAATTTTACTTTTCGTTCCATCGACTATGATGAAGTCATATTCTTTTTTCAAATTAAAAAGAGTCTAAAAATTTAATAAGTTTATAAATTTTAAATTCATTCTCATTTTACGAGGGTTCTTTTTTTCAAAAGACAAAATTCTTCGATCCTCAAGTGTAAGTCAATACCCCATGTGTCGAGCCCCCATGTCCGATAACAGATTTAGGCATCATTAGATTACGAACAAGAGCGTAGAAGTTGTCAATTATTTAGGAATATTAATGATTGATTTATACTACCTAATTTGATAGGATATGATTAAATTCAAAGTATATTGATAGGATTGTGGCAATACAGTTGGATTTAATCTGAATAAATCTTAACGAAAAATAATATTTTATGATGGGTGAATTGTCGTAATTTAAAAAATTATATCAAATCTGCCGACCCAATCTTTTAATTATAAAAACGTCGTTCCATCAGAAAATATTAATTATGTCAGTATCCATTGCTCTCCCTATCCGAGGTAAAAAGAACATTGTTGAGCTGTCAACCATAAGACCGTTTGCCAAATTGGCTTATCTGTCTGAATTTTCTGTCCAAGAGAATTTATTACGCCATTGGGCTTTTAGGCCCAATTTAGGCAGGCTACTATTGATTAAATGCTATCTGTCTATCGCTCTTGATACCTTTGAGGAACGCATCAAGGTTATAAAATAAAATATTGTGAAAATAAATATTTTTGATGTGAACATGAGTCAGTGGGCTATTTAAACAACCCAATTAGGCTGGGGAGAGGACCCAATATCAATTTACACGACAAATTTGAGTAGCTTAGCCGAACACCCTCTAAGTAATAAATGACTTTTCGCCGGGGCAACTATGCCGAAATATAATTTGATCATATAATTAAATTTTATACAATAAATTCAAATAAGATTTAATTGTATAATTATGTAAGAAGTAGAAAAGGAGCAAAAGTACGTAGATCGAATAGTGGGACAAAAAAGAAAAAAAAGGAAGGAAATACAGAAAAATGTTGAATATATGAAGAGTATAAAGTATAGATATATATCTACATAGTTGATCAACGAAAACGCAACACGGTAACCAAGAGCATTGGTAATTTTTTATCAAAAAGAAAAAAAAATAGAAAAATGACTTGGTAACATCATTTTTGTTTGTGCCTAAAAATAAATTTTTGTATCAAATCAAAAGGCCCCAATTCTGGCCATGATAAAAAGAAAATAAGGGAGGCCAAGTCGTTCTGATACGGAACAACGCCGGCCTGTGTTAAGGCCAAGGCCAAAATAAAAAGGCCATCATACAATTAGTCAAGGATAAAAATAAAGAAAAATAAAATAAAAATAAAAATAAAAATGAAATAAAATAGGTCACAATTAAAAATTCTTACTTCTAGGGGTTATTAGGACAAAAAATAATAAATAGCTAAAAATAGGTTATAACTAAATATGTCAAAACCAAAGGTCATGTGGGTTTGCATAATTCAAACTTTAGATAGAATGACATAATTGCCATCATAAAAATAAAGGAGGATCATCTATTTCAAATAGTCAAGCTGAATAAGTCATTCAACTCCAAGAATAAAAGGAAGGTAATTGCAGCAACAAGCCTATAATACAGAATCGGATTCAACAAACACACATTAACTCCAATCAACAACAACAACACTTCAATGAAGAAGTCTACACTTCTTTAATTCTTTAGCTCAAATGAATCAAGATTAGCTCAGTTCATAGGTAGAAAATTGTTATGAGATTGTTTGTAGCGATTCCCATTTGACTTGAGATGAGGTTATCAATGCATCCACTCCGTAACATCACGAAGTCGTAGCCATCACTCGCTCAGATTGGGCCTAATTTGAGATAAGATATCAATGCGACTAAGTGGTATTCTGCATTCATTTCAAGCGCATGCGTGAGAAGATGTAGCCAAAATCATCAATGCACGTAAGATAGTATAATTCTCTCAATGCATTCAAGTGTAGCAATCGTACGGAGTCATCATTGCGTCTTATTTGTAGTCAAAGTCCTTGACAGTCTTTCAATATATTTAGGATGTAGATATGACATGTGTCATCAATGCACTTACTTGTAGGTAAAGATTGTATTATCCACGACGAGTAGCCATTGTTTTTCAATGCACTTACTTGTAGATAAAGTTTTTATTATCCATGACGAGTAACCATCGTCTTTCGATGCACCTTCTTACTTTGAGTTTTTCAAACCTTTTTTGATCTTTTGATACTAAATTTTAAGTCCTACATTAAATTGTAGGTGTATAAAACCTTAGGGGTAGTGTTTGTTTACTCCAATGCAGTTATTTTTTGGATAGAAGTGTAAAACACGATTCATCAAAATCAAATCAAACAGGCTTCAACTTGTTTGTTTTTCCCACATTGGTACGCCTGCACTAAATACAAAATTTACTTTGAAGTTACAACTTTCATACCGAATTCAGTAACTGAGAATCTTGAATATAACATATAAAATTAAACCGTATCCAATTTTTAGATCTGTGTGGTTGTCGAAATTTAATGCAAACAATTTCTAAATCAATGAGTAAAAAATTTTCAAAACGAATGAATATGTAATTTGGTAAATTCAATAGTGAGGACTGCAAGTTCTTAACTCAAAAATAGATATATAGCTCGTTAATGTTGCTTAAATTTAGAATTATTTGCTCAAGTGGGCTTTTAAGACTTACATGTAGACTAATTAATGGGTCGAATCTGGATCAAATTAAAAAAATTCGATTTCAAACCTGATAAGCTTCTTCAATACTTGAATCCTATAGAATTTATATTTATTCCTACTAAGTCCAACCCCGATGACAGTTCGAAATTCAATAAAGAAAACCCAATCCGAATAGCAATTTTTTTAAAAATTAAAATTAAAATTTTAAAATAAAATAATTGAGAAAAAATTATCCTTTGTGTAAAATATAAATTAAATAAAGTAGGAAACTATTTTTGAATATGCATGAAAACTATAATTATTTTGTTCAAAAACTTATCTTAAAGAATAAAATATAGTGTATTATTAATTACAAAAATATATATATAGTGTATTATATTTAGAGAGTGTTTGGCTGAGTTTATAAATTTTTAAAATTATCTTATAAGCTCCTTAAAAGTTCATTGATTAAATAAAAAATATTATCAAAATTCGGATTACCTTTAATAAATCGAATTGCATTATTCCTTATTCAATCCATTTATTTCAAATTACGAACATTTATAATTGATCAAATCAATCTAATATTGTAATCGATCGAATATTCTAAATTTCGATTCATACTCGAAGCGGATCCATTACTTGTCTTACATTATTGAATATTGATGCCAACGACCTCAAATTGACTGTCGAATCTCGACCTTTTTTTTTTTTGGCCAAACACACACGTAAAAAGATTATTTGGTAAGTCACTGTTTCATTTCTTTTCATTTTCTATTCTCTTTCGGGTCATTCTATCCATCAGAAACGGAAATAGAATTTTTTGTTTCCACGAATAAAGAAAAAAAAGAAAATTAAATTTTTAAAAAATATTAAAGGTATATGAATTTAAGGGGAGCGACCGCACCCTCTAAAGCACTCACCTTTCTTTGGCTTTGTCTCCGCTACCCATCTAGTCTATTCTTATTAGAGTATGTGGATCATACTTTTTCACCATCTATTTTTTCTTGATTCAATTGTATGAGATACATCACGCGAAAAAAGGTATTCAAATACTCATCATATGTGAAGCTTTCAAAAAGATGTCATTAACATTTTGTGATTCATATCATTTTTAATGCCCATTGCATTATTTTCCTTTTCTTAAATTTTTTTAGACAGAGCGTATTGCCTAATTTCATTGTTTTTTTTTTTTCCCGTATATACCAACTTATGAGTTCCACATATTTATTCAATAGTTGGAACTAATTGGGTTATATATTATACATCCAATTACATATATTATATATGGCACAGTCTCAATCATTAAATATATACCAAGACTAAAACCAAATTCATACAATTTTTTTTTTCCCAATTCATCGAAAATTTGTAGAATTTTGTGATGATCTGTCTGAGTCTTCATCTATACATATATATACACTAGAGTAGCTGTGGCCTAGTTATTCTTGGTATCACTTGTGTAAAAAATCTTTGGCAGATCTAAAGCATACCAACGTGGATAACATATGCCTGTGCGCTAAGTTGTTAGGAAACATCAATAATTATTTTTGAGTTGAATCGAATATCATTGTTGAGATAGTCCATAACAATTATTTCACCCTACTTGTAATATTAGGGAAATAAATAGTAAAACCTGTACTCCTTTAGTTACACAGAAATAATTTGTCGGGTTCGAGGACAAGGTCTAGAAAGATTTTACTTTGATGAGACACAAAGCACCGATCGGGTTCTAATCAGCCTATGATTCAGTACCGATCGGAATTGGGTGCATCACGAAAATATTCAAAATTTAAGATACCTAAACCCGAAAAGTTTTGGAGAAAAAGCGGACTGAATTAAATAGAGAGATAACCAATAGATAAGACCGATCACTTATGTTATATTTAGGCGTGCATAAATATTCATACTTTGCTCTCAAAACAATGTCAATCGCCGCTAAGCATTCCTAACTTGTATGCTCTTTAGTTCTTATTGTTTTCTTACTTTCGAAGGATCCCTATTAACTTAATTCAATTAAGTGTTATTTTTTTTTAAAATTTTGGACATATTCCCTTAAAGTTATAGCCGTTTTAAAAAGGTTAGGAAGCTCTAGCCTCGATTTTCATACATAATAAATTTTTGAATACTCGTTATAATTGGTGCGCATCACATATTTAAAAAGCATATAAGTAATAACAATTTCTTTTTTCACTTTCTCTATGATTTTTTTTCCCTATAAAAGTCAAGACTCACCTTCTCGCTCTCCAGAACCAATAAAAAGAATATATATATATATATATATATATATATATATATAAACTACATTAATAATTTACTAAAGAATCATTTTATGTTAACCTTTTTTGTTCTCCTTTAATGTTTTAGTCGCGCCTATATATAATAAGAATAATTACTTTAGCCTCTTCTGAATTCATATGAAATTATAAATAATTCTGTCTTATTTTAAAAATTACCAATACTTCATGACATATATTAATGTTTATGAAAAAACACTCCGTCGTTAGTGAATTGCCGAAAATGCTCTTAGTCAATTCCTTCATCAGTTTTTGAGGACCAAAATACCTTTAATTGTTCATTATAAAGTTTTGAAACTTAAAGGGTGTTTAATGTAAGTTTCAAATTACATAAGGGTATATATTTAATATCTTTGGAAAAAACACACGCAACGATAGGTGATACTCTCGGATGGAAAGTTAGGATTTGAAGTGATTTTTGTTCAATTAAATCCAAACAGGTGGAGCATTGACAAAATTTATTGAGGGATTTTAATGGGCTTAGGGAGATGAAAAATATAATTTGTAGTTTGACAATGTAGGTGATCATGATATGATGGCGGCACAAGATCTTGTTCATTTTCAAAATAAAAGGAGATTATTTGTAATTTCGCCTAAATTTATAGGAGTTAGTGGGTAATTTTTCCTTAAAAATTATCTAAGGGCAAAAAGGACATTACAATCCCTTTGTATGATTTAGCAATAAAGGGACAAGACTTAAGGGGGTATTGGTAATTTTCGAAACAAGAAGAGGTTATTTGTAATTTCATCTAAATTCAGGAGAAGTGAGGGTAATTATCCTTATGTAATACTTTCTTTGTCCCACAATATTAGTAGCTTTAGGTTTTTTTTAACACAAACCAATTAATCTAATGCATAGCCTTCTTTTTAGCTAAATTTAAAATAATTTAACAAACTCATTCTCCCCAGGCCTCATCAAATTCTAATGAGAAAAATCTTCGTAATTGAATAATAAATGAGGGTAAATTTGAAAAAAAAGATTAATGCTCTTTTGAATTTTTTAAAGTGACAAACATTACGTGATAAGAAAAATTTCTAAAATGACTAATATTATGAAACAACGAGAGTATATTTTATAAATTTGTTATCATTTTTATGTATACATGCGAGCGCGTGTGTGGAACGATTGGGAAAAATAGCAACAAAAAAAGAGGTTTACATGATCCGGTAAAGATATTTACATCCACAGCTGCACTAGAAGATATATTTATTGCTCTCTTGTGTAATAAAATCACTAGAGTTATGCCATAGTTATCTTAAGAAGCTGGGGCACGACTTCAAAATATAACCATCTAACTCGTTTATATTAAAACTCGCACGACTATTTGCGACATTGTTCCTATTTTTTCCAGATTAAATTTATATTTAACTGGACATTATATGATTGTTCAAATAATTACTAAAATCGTGGGCGCGATAAGTAAACCTATAAGGAGTGAGAAAATCGATATGTACGTGTATGGGCCTCATATTATCAATATTTTCATCATTAACTTTTACTGTATATTCAAACAATAATCTCAAAATAATTCGTTGAAAACAAGACGTTCGTTTTTATGCGGGTCTCATGCGTAGGTATCGGTCTATATTGATTGATAACAGCGATTTCTTTGGACCCAATCAATCTAAATATCCCAACGCTATTTTTCACGTAAAGCCACTTCAATAAATTGTCTTTTAAAAGTTCTACCATCAAATTTTTGTTTCACAATATGTATTATTTTATGAAAATTATAAAGTATTTAATACATTTTTTTTTTCAAATTAATTTACCCTCAAACTAAATATTATATACACAACCTCCTAATTATTAACACTAGCATTTAATGAGGATAAAATAATTTAGTAAAGTATAGGAACATAACTATAAAAGTTTTCTTAAATTTAGCGATTATATATGATACAATTTATCCTCTCAACTATATATGCATGTAAGATTTCGTTTCCCCCCTCAACCAAATGTTGAAAAGATAATATGTTATTCACTGTAAAAATCTATTTTTCAAATATTTTGGGAACATATTATTAAGTTAAAAACTTAAATACATTTATATTTAACAATATAAAGCATTACCTTATTGTACCAACTGCACGTGAAATAGTTGATCAGGATGAATAATTTTCAAATTTGAATATTTTTCTAAGTATTTCAAAAGAGGGATAAATGTCATAAATTAAAGATAACATTTTCTTGTCCGAAGTTTGAGAGTGCAAAATGTATAAGCTTTATAATTGAAGGGGCAGAATGTGACATAATATAGTTGACGGGGCAAAGTGAAAGTCGTCCTTGCATAACCAAAAGACATACAAACACACATGCATTTAACACATTTTAATGCATGCATGTCACTTCGATAGATATGTTGTTTTTTTTATTAATTTCCCTAATCCTCAATAATGAACAAATCTATTATATTCGATTCTGTGCAATGTATCAGCACAAAAAGTTTTAAATCTTAACCACAATTTGCCATGATAAATTAAAATATTTACACCATAAATGAGGCCACACAAATTAGCACGCACGCATATAGATAAATAGATACATATATATATATTATTCATATTGTATTGAGAAAACAACTATTGGAATATACATTTTATACTCATAAACATCAATTATGATTCCTAATTCAACAGATTTGTTCTTATTATTCTTCTTTTAATATGAATCACAAGTATCCTTAACTTTTAATTTTTGTTTGTATCAACACATACGTATTTTTAAACGATAAATGCTACACAAGCTCAATAAATGTGAAAATTATTGTTAAACCGAGTGCATATAAAATTTAACCATATATAAACAACCCAACTAAAAGAGATATTCGATAAATGAACTTGAGTTCTTTAACTAAAATTTATGATGAGTGTCATTTTCAATACATTTTTCAATATGGAACATTACATCAAATATTGAACCCAAATTTATTCCATATATTTCATTTACGGGACATACTAAAATAAAGTTTCATTTAATTTCGTAAAGTTAAAATTTCTTTCCCAAAATTATTTTCCACCAAAACACTGATTCGAGACCATTCTGAGCTGACACACAACTTTTTCCATTCTTTTAATTTCTTGCCCTTTTTTCCCCTTGATTATTGTAGCGTTAAAAAGATGACATGTTACAACACTTGGAGAGTCGATGACTTGTTGATGGTGTTATAGGGGTCCCCCACATGACAACATAAAATGCCTTAATTTGTATGGTTGATGTTTAGGCTATCAAAATCATAGGTTGTAATATTTGCTTTATATCATTTTCAATTATGTCAAAAGCACTACTGTGCGGGGTCCCACAAGGTCCCCAATAATTGACACATTTGGTGTCACATAATTATTATCGAATATGATTATTTACGACTTTAGCAGTGCTTAACAAGGTGACCGGCCTAGGACGTTATCTTTTTTATACACAAGTCATTTTCTTGAAAATAAAAATTAAAGAAAAGGTAATATTGTCACACACTTAAATTTCGTGACAAGTTCCACTTAGGGAAGTGGACCAAATTGAAAATAAGATTTGATCATTATGTTATAGTAATATTAAAAATACGAATAGATGAATGGTTATATGCGTTGTTGAGAGGCTGAGAGGTGGGGGGAGACACATGAATCATGATTATTGAGAATTAATCATTATTAGCAGGTTAGATATTTCAGTTTAGATGGTTAGTAGTTCGTACCGAAGTTTTGTTGATCGATCAAGTTGTGGTCTGGAATTTAATTGAAACGCCTTCTGCATGTCCAATTCAAATTGAAATTGTGAGATCGAGTCTGTTTATGTGTACAAAATTTTGAAATAGAGAAGATAATTTTTCGAGATAATTACCCTTACCTTTTTTGAATTTAGGTGAAATTACGGATAATTTCCTATTATTTTGAAAATTACTAGCACTCCCCTAAATTTTGTCCCTTTATTACTAAATCAAACAAATAGATTGTAATGTCATTTTTGCTCCTAAATACTTGTGAGGGAGAATTATCCTCACTTTTCCTTAATTTAGATAAAATTACAAATCACTACAAGAAAAATTAATATTAGTGACATGATATAAAAGTGATAATATAAAAATTGTCACCAATAATTGTATTAAGTGACAACATCTTTTATTTTGTCACTAACTAAATATTTTTAGTGACAACAACTTTTATCTTACCACAATATATACTCAATGGTGACAAGAATTAATATTTTAGTGATAGACACTAACAATTAGTGACACACCTATGGTGACAACTTAGTAACAAAAATAGTTGTTACTATAGGTGTGTCAATAATTATCAATTTTGCATTATGGTAATTTTATTGTCACTAAATGCATTAATTAATGACAACTTTTTTTTTTTTTTTATCACTTGTTATATTATCACAAATTTACTCATTTTCTTGTAGTGAAAAACTTTCTTTTATTTTGAACATAAACAATACCTCAGGTTGCGTCATATTGCCACCACCTAGATGGTGAAGCTACACATCAATTTTTTCGTCTCCCCAAGCCAGTCAAAGCTCACAGTAAATTTTGTCAACGCTCTAACCGTTTGAATTTAATTGAACAAAAACTACATCAAATTCTAACCCGTCATTACATCTCCCCAGCCCAATTACTCCACAACTATTGGCCTTATCCCAAAATGGACTTTACCAATGTGTTGTTAATTGCGATTAGCTCAAAAACCATTTCAAATCCCACCAAAAAACCCATCGGAGAGCACGACCCATCGTTGTGTGTCTTTTTTTGAAAAATATTACAAGTATACCCTTATATAATTCGAGAACTTACAATAAATACCATTCGAGTTTTAAAAACCTTACGTTAAACGAAGGTATTTCAGTCCTCAAAAAAGGATGGAGAAATTGACTGAGGGAATTTTTGGCATTTTGCTAACGACACTATATTTTTTGTAAACATTGATATATGTCATGGGAGTATTGAGCTTTTTTGAAATAAAAAGGGATTATTTACAATTTCGTTTAAACTCAAAAGTGGTGAGGGTAATTATCCCTATTTTTTTTTATCAACGTTGCATAGATGCACAAACTTTTCTTTCGTCTAGAAGTTATTCTTCATATTTCTTCTATAAATTCCTAAAATAGTACTGTTTTCTAGAATAATTTTTGTCCAAAATTATTTCTCATAATTAAAGTAATATGTCAATAACAATATCAATCGCTCCTCTTAAGAGTAACAATATTACAATGTGCGATGTTTCATTCTTACACCTTTTTTTATCTAAACTCATACTATATCAAAACGAAACTTATCTTTATGATCAGAATATATCATTTCGTGTTGAGTTTTCTATTTAAATCACATGGTTCATATTTTCAATTTGGTGTTCTTGCTACGTCATCAAAAATAGCAGACAATTTCCTTTCTTACACAACATAGATAATTTTTAATATCTTTAATATTTAGTATATTTAATATTTTAAAATTTTCTAATTATGATAATAAATTTTTGTCCCACAATAAAAGGAGTTCAAGAATTTGGTTGGCTTATAACCTATCTTCCCTCTCTAATTTTGTGATTTGTGAGATGCCTTTTTATACAAGAGGCAAAACTCCACCACCTTCAAATGTGAAAGAATAATTCATTGGGTAGAGCCTCCTTGTCCAACAACTGATTTGGGCACACCAAATGACGCTGTCAATGGGAACGATTGGCCTTCATTCGGGGCTTGTATACTGTGATACCATATTCTTATCACACATTAAAAGGAGTTTAAGAATTTGGTCGGCTTAATTTACATATGTATAATTTTCTTAAGTTAATATAATACCTAATTAATGATGCGGGTTGGATTTGGTCGAGTTGGTTGATCGAGTTTTGGGGCCTTGTCAAGCTGTAAATTGAGGGGGAAGTTCCCACATAAGGTGGTGAGCAAACATTAGTTAGTCGAGCTGGGTCTCGCCTAAAACCCTTCGATACTTAAGTCAGATGCAATAATGAGGGAGTATCGACCAAAATAAATGCTAGAGGGTTTTGAGTAATAAATGTCAACTTACCTATCTCAATAAAATGATGATATTTATAGTGGACGGATCTTAGCCACTACAAGAAAAAAATGTTATTTTCGGTGGAAATTTAAAAAAATAAAAATATATTGATTTTTAAATTTTTTGATGGAATTTCCTGCCGAAATTTAAAAAATAAATAAAAAATATTAATTTTTAAAATTTTCGGCAAAATTTTGGCGAAAAATTCCGTTGGAAACATAAGTATAACTAAAAATATTAAATTTTAAATTTTTGGCGGAATTTCAACAAGAAATTCAGCCAAAATTTCCCCGAAAATTTTTAAAAAAATAAAAAATATTAAAATTTAAATTTTCGGTGAAAAATTCTGCCAAAAATTTAAAAAATATTAAATTTTTCAATAAATAAAAAATCTTATTATTTGACTTACTATTATAAAATTATTATTATTTTTATTATTATTTTAATTATTATTAATTGAATGGTTGCATAGTATATATATAATAATATTATTATATATATACTATGCAACCATTCAATTAATAATAATTAAAATAATAATAATAATAATAATACTAATATAATATTATTTATTATTTAAAATAATTAAAATTTATTATATAAATTTTTTTAAAAAGTAAAAAATATTAATAATGCTAGCAGGTGATGAAGCATTTAATGCTAGCAGGTGATGAAGCATTTAATGCTAGCAGGGATCCTTTGGATTCGGTATGGCCTTGGCTGCCAACGAAGAGGTGAAGGTTGGCCTCCCCAGTGACCCCAAAATTTGGGATAATTTCGAGAGCGTATATGCGCACGAGTGAGAGCTAGGGTTGAGGTCCTTGGTTTGACTCCTGGATTGGGCAATTAGAATTTCGTTTTAAAAAATATAAATTCCATCAAAATTTCGCCGAAAATAAAAAAAAAATCGATGGATAATTCCGTCGAAATTCTGTCGAAAATTGAAAAGTGAAGGTTTATCCGGTGGACTTGTTCCACTAAAAGTTCACCGAAATTACTTATTTTCGGCGGAATTCTACTGAAAAATTGGCAAAAAATACCGTTTTTTCTTGTAGTGAGCATTGAAGTATTTAGGAAGAAGGTTAGTTACCTAATCAACCCCTAAGTCATGTAGGCACTCATGGTGAGGTATTGTCGACTCATAAATCTAAGGATTTGAAATAACATTTTATGATGGTTGCACCAAATGGGATGTAATATCTAGGTGGCGTGTGGGTGGATGGCCTGACAATGCATTTAATGTGAGTATGATGTGACTCGTATTAAATGTATGAGACTGCATATCCCACCAGTCAAAAGTAGGACACATAGAGGATGATAGTGACCCCTTGATCCATATATAGTTCGATTGGGACCCATGGTAAGGTACTTCCCTTCGACCATTAGCCAATTGGCAGGCCTATTGATGGGAGCCATATGTGGCTCGTGGGGCATTGTAGAGCTGCCACATGATGGCTCCAGATTGGCCACATCAATTAACTATATAATTCACATGAAAATAGATAAATTTATATTTTGCACATTCATAATTTCCATAAAACCAATACAAAGATTTATAATATAAACATGTCAGATTTACATATTAATCCAGTTTGGAGATGACCTTGACTAGAGTTGAGTGTTTTTCTCAAGATTTGCTAGTGGTCCTCTTGCACAAAAAAAAAAGGGATGAACGCACATAAGAGTATTCGATTTTGCCCCTGTGTAGATTCTCTAACGTTCAAGTCAATGTTTAGGCAATATAGGTAAAGGAAAAAGGTGGACAATAAAGTTGCAAAGAAAGTCTAAATTTCCATAACTTACCATCTGATTTGTTTCAGGGTATATTTGTATATAATCTCTATGATTTGACGTGTTTGAAAGGATAACGGGGCATGTCGGCTGTTGTAATTCCTTTTTTTAAGACCGTGCCCAAGATGAGTTTGACATACTTAATATTTAATAAAGTAAAAATTTTACATTAAATGCATATTTCATGCATTTAATATTAAAAGAATTCACCATGTCGAAGTATTAATGGCACCTAGGATTAACATAACTCGTACAATGGCGATAGAGGAAGTTGATGGATATGATTGTGCCTACTTGTCAGGATATAAATGTCAGTTATGTGTTAAGTGGACTTGAAGGAGCCAAATCTGTGGAGTTGTAAAAGGGACCATTGGCCCTCGAATCACCACTACTCCAAGTAACGTGCCTTGAGGCCTTACTCCCCAACACTTAAGAGTTTCCCATGAGTGAGATCCTCATGTCGCATAAGTGTCGCATAAGTGAGTATCTCGGGGATGCCAGAAGTAGGTTCCTTCAAAGGTTTAGCGGGAGTTCTGTCAAACTTGGACATACCCTTTATTTGTTTGAAGGGGGCCGAGGACTCTTATCCCCTACTCAAGGATACTTCGCTATAGGAAAACGTGTAAAATTCGGCCGAAACATGCCCGCCAGAAAAAATCGCCCCGCAGTGACATTTTTTGCCGGAAATCCTTTGAAAATTTCCTTCGAACTGTCTGGCGGAAGTGTGGCAGACTGTTCCGGTGGGAGTCCAGAGGAATTTTCCGCAGGATTGATACCGGCAGAATTGTCCGTCGGACCACCGCCCCACCATAGAGCTCTGCTTGCCCCCGCCCGCCCGCTTTTGGAACAATATCTTCGAAAATGTGCAAATTTTTGTAGTTGAGGGGATTCAAACTCGTGACCCGACCAACCTTGCACCACCAAGCTATTGCAAGAAGTTGTATTGTATTTTGTTTTGTTTTATACTTATTTTATATGTGTTTAACTTTTCTTATTTTAATTTATTAATTAATTTTAATTTATTTTTTTTGTAATTTGGAGATATTTATTATTTGTAATTTATTCTTATTAATATTTGTCTGAGGCTTTTAAGTACTTATGTCTGCTAATAGCATTTCGACCAAACTATTTTGTTCATATGTCTTTTAAAAGTTGAATTTGTTTGTATTTTTTTGTTTAATTTTGATGATACTTGAATTTTTGGGAAAAAAATGTCATAACGGTATACATTGCATGTACATGTAATACTTTAACATTCTTCTTTCAATTTTTAAAAAAAATTCAAAATTCTTTTATTTATGTATATGTATTTGCATATTCTTATTTTGTTAACTTATCTTAATTTTTTAATATATTATTTATATTGTTTTAAATAACAAATATACAACCTACTCTAATATGTATCTTTCTTTCATTTCTATATTCAGTTGTTAATGGTAAAACACATGAAAATATTCTAATTAAAAAATACTTTTGAAATAAAACTCAATAAATTAAATATATATATACTATGTATTAAGCAAGACCCCCTTTTATTTTATAATTTTCATAAATTTAATAAATAAATTATAAATAATTAAAAGATAGTAAAAATAATACTAGTTGATAAAGATATGTATTTACATATAGAATTAGCAAAAAAAGAATTTTAAAAAAATAAAATTATTTTTGCATCCAAATGGGGTTCAACCTTGGACCAATAAATTAAATACGTATATACCATATATTAAGTAAGACCTCCTTTTATTTTATAGTTATCATAAATTTAATAAATTTATAATAATTAAAAGATAGTGTAAATAATTACAGTTAATAAAGATATGTATTTACATATAGAATTAGCAAAAAAAGAATTTTAAAAAATATAATTATTTTTGCATCCAAATGGGGTTCAACCTTAGCCCAATAAATTAAATATATATATATACACACACTATATATTAAGTATATTTTTTCATAAATTTGATAAATATATTATAAATAATTAATAGATAGTATAGATAATAATAGTTAATAAACATATGTATTTACATATAGAATTTAGCAAAAAAGAATTTTAAAAAAGTAAAATTATTTTTGCAAGATATGCTCTACCATCTCAAGCTATCTAACAACTTGTATATATATTTTTGTTTTTTTTTGTATATAAGTACGTTTTCATATTTTTTTTATTTTTTATTTTTTGAATACCAGAATTTTGCTAGATTTTTTTTAATTTTTAAATGTTTTAAAATTTCGTGCTGAAATTTTGTTAGAATATTGTTTAATTTTTTTGCCCTAAACCCTATACCCTAAATTTCGCCGGAAATCTTTTTTCATTTCTAACGAAAATTATTCCGTCGGAATTATCCAACAGATTATTTCCGCCGCAGTTTCGTCGGATACTAGAAAACGCTTTGTTCCCGTTGTGCTTTCGAGGCAAGCCTGTGCCTTAGGCCATCTTGAGACCATAGTTGTGGGTGACATATTTTCTTTGGCTAAATTAATTAGAATGACGTGTCAAACTAAGTGAAATTGTGGCACATCACATATGAACACATGAATTTATAAGTTACATATTTATATAATTTACATACTTCTTGAGTCATATTGTACACACATGATTTTCATATAAAAATAATCTACGTGTATGATCTAGTAATATATATCTATAATATGAAACATTTATATATAAACAAAGGATACAAATATTCTGTCATTTGAAGTATAATGTTTTTTAAATTTAACCGCATAATTTTTTTTTTGTTGTTGATCACCGCCTAAAGCATATGGATTTTTGAACTTCACTACCTAATCTATGAATTTTGATCACCTAAACTTTTTGGTTGTCTCACCACCTAGAGGATATGACTTTTGCAATTTACCACCTAATGTAAACAGATTTTGCAGTTTACCACTTAAAATATACGGATTTTGCAGTTTACCCCCTATTTACGGATTTTGATTAAAACAATTGCTGAATTTTATTGCAGGACACACGCATGGCCTTACTAAAGGCAAATTAGTTAACTATACAGTTTGTAATTTGGGAGAAAGAGATTAATTCTCTTTTCTTTCTTTCTTTCTTTTTTTAATAAAGGTTTACTTTAAAGACAAAGTGAGATTTTTAATTTTTAAAATTTCTATTTTTTTTTTGGATAATTTTCACTTTAATGGCAAAATTGGATTAATCAATGCGCAAAGTCAAACCCTATTGCTAACAATTTTAATATTTTGCTGAGTGCGTATTGAATCAAAAGGATTGATTTGGCCTTAATAAGGTCATGTGTGTGTTATTTGATAAAAAAAATCAGCGATTTTTTTTTATCAAAGTTTTTAAATAGGTGTTCAATTGTAAAATTCATATATTTTACCTGGTAAACTGCGAAACTCATATACTCTATGTGGTAATCCGGTAATCAAAAAAGGTTTGAATGATCAAAATTCATAAATTATGTGGTAAACTACAAAGCCCTTATATTTTGGATGGTGATTAACAATAACAAACTGTTTTTAAGTGATTGAGTATGAAAAAACGTTATTTTTTGGTGGTAAAATATTTTTGTCCCTATAAATAAATACACAAATTAACTTGATTTTCTTGGAAAAGGGAACAGAAAATTAAGGGGTGAAAAAAAAACAGCGTTTACCTCTGACTGGAACAGCCAAGCATGCCTTGTTTATGTAGCATCTACAACTTTTTATTTAAGGCAAATGTCACTTTGGTCGGCTTTCCCTCAAACTTTGGAAACTCTTTTTGAAAAATTAAAAGAAGAAAGAATAAGAATATTGACAACTTTCAACCTGTGAGGCACCCTAGTGGCCAACCGTTCACGTCATTTCTGTATATCTACGAAACCTAAAAAGCATACCTAAACGATCGTTAAATTAGTGGGACTAACTATATATATATATTTTTCTTGTATAATACTCACACACACACACACACACACATCATTTGATTCATTTCCGCAATCACGAATCAGTATTTGTATTCTTGGCGATGGTTCTCATCTACATTTTATATTGCGGTTTTCGCAAATAGTTCAATGAAAACAATTTTTTTTATAATTTTACTAGAGTCTAATTAATTTAGAATATTTGATACAAGGGCTTTTTTTATTTGTTTAATGAGGAAAAGTTAGAAACAAATTTAACCAACTACTATTTATAAACTATGGAAAGTGCTTTTTTATATTTTTCTTCCTTCTAGATATTTCATTTATCGTTCGAACTTTAACTTTTTTTTTAATTTAGATTTACTTTAGGATACTACTAATCTTCATTGTTACTTATTTGTCAATTTTCTTAACAAGCTATTTTTTCCCTAAAAAATTTACGAACAATGTATGATGCCAAAATAGTGCGTGCTTTTTTGATCGGCAAATGGTACATGCTTTTGTTGGGGGAAAAAGGAAGGTAGAAAAACAAGCTACTCTCTTCATCAGCAGGGTGGAGGAAAGGAACGGAGTTAGGGAGACTGGAAAGTGTAGTTGTTCTTCATCAAATTCAAAAAAAAAAAAAAAAAAAACTAATGTTTATATATGTTTTCCCAAAAAATTTAAAACTTTTATACTCCTTGTAAAAATAAAAAGTAGTAGAAATTTAAAATTGCCCCTTATCAAAATACACGTTTTAACTCCATCCCTGATTTTGTGGGAGGCTGGGGAGAAGGTTCATGAAATCCATGCAAAAGGTGTTTATTATTTTTGTTGTAATTCTTTTATAATCTAACAAAATTACAAATTTTCCGAATTGCGAAATACAATCCATTTCAAAATGAATTCCAATCGTTATACCACCAAATCAAATCTATATGTATATCTATATTTTTAGAATTTTGAATTAATTTTAATTGTTAAGAATGAATTATTTGATTGGATTGTATTAATTGTTAATTTATATATCTTTATCATTCAAGTTCACCAATTATCCATATTTAACTCTCTCTCTCTCTCTCTCACACACACACACACACATAAAATTATAGTAGTAACTTTCAATAAAAACATATATAGATAATAAAATTTCTAATTAAAATATTATGTAATGCTATCAAATTAGTTATGATTTAAGAAATATTAGGAATGTAAATGTAACACAATGTCATCTATGATAAATTTCTTCTCAAAAATTTAAAAAATCATTCAATTAAAACTTATATAACTCATACTTGAAAAAATGTATATGTCATTTCACCAAAATTAAATTCAAATTTTAAAAAGAATTAAAAAATTAAAATATAGATACAATATCATCCACAATTTATTATTAATTTTTTTTTATCTTTTTTTATCTCTATCATTTCTTTTTATATAGTTTAACGCTATGTGGAAGTTTGATTATTCACTTTTTTTTTTGTTCATTGTCGTATTTTTATCTTCAATTTTTTTGGTATTAAATTATTGACATATTCAAATTTTATTTATTTATTGTTATTTGCTTCCTTTTGGATTGCATTATATTATTTTGTGGTTCATTAGATGTATAAACTTTTTATATGTACATTACAATATGCTTACATCTAATAAACCACAAAATGCACATATAATAAACCACAAATTGATTTTTGACAGCAATCTTTGACTAAAATCATCTAATAAACCACAAAATGATTTGGATTAGGATCTTTGACAACAATTTGGTTAATTTTGATCAAATAAAATTTCCTCCAATTTTTAAATTTTTTAGTTAAAGTTTTTTTGATTGGCTAGGTCTTTTAAATAATAATAATAATAACAACAATTAAAAACTTTCTTATCCCACTCATCTACTTACTTACCCATTAACATGTCCAATTGCGTGCTCCCACTTTTCTACGATTTTTGATTTTCACTAAGTAAGAGATTTTATAATTAAAATATTCATCAAAATATGAATTGTTATATGAAAGGAAATTATTTATTAAAAAAAAATATGAAAGGAGATTCAAAATATTCACAACATCTAAAATACATATGGCGTAAGTTTAGGGTGAAATGTTTCTGCAAAGATTGTAGAAGAAGATTCAACATTTAAATTACATCAAGACTATTTGATGTTTCATAATTTAATTATTATTTTATTTATATATTATTATTATTATTATTATTATTCTTTTTTGTAAACTACATTCCAATTTTAATTATTTTACAATGATTCACATTCATATATGTCAAAGTGCGTAAAAAAAGTATAGCTTCACGTATTCTAATGTGGATAATAATCCATCATTTTGTGATCTATTAATTTGTAGTAGCTCATAATTTATCATTCATAACTGTACTATATCTAAAATTTTATTTATTACTTTAGTTTTGATCATATATTTAGATTTTTATTTTTGATATGATTTTTTTGGCACGATAATATTTTTAAAAAAAAAAATAGTTAAAAAGTCTCAAATGTGAGTAAAATATTATTTATTTAACTATTGAACTTTGTTGAAAATTATTTAGAGTAAATGTTATTTTACAAAAATAGAATATATTTTTTTTATGCAGTACAATAAATTATAACAAATGTGAAAAGCACGCAGCACATGCTAGTTTCTGAGTATTTTTATTAATATATACTCTCTCCATCTTATACTAGATATTGTTTTAAGAATATCTTTTTGTCTCATAATATACATCTATATGACAGTCGAAGAGCGATTTTTTTTAATTTTTTCCTAATATGTCCTTAAACTCAAATTAATATCTTTTGTAAATTCTTAAAAAATAGCCTCCAACGCCTCCTTAATTATGTGGGGTATGTTAATCAAATTCATTCATAATTAATATTATTAATTCATTTCCTTTTAATCCTTGTGATATAATTTTAAACAACACATATTATGTGATGGAGGGAGTATTGATTATTCTTGAACAGTTTGAAGGTGTAGAATTTCCAATGGATTGTGGAGTTATTTACACTAGATAGTACCGTTCAAGTAATTAACTGATCAACAATAACAAATGACATGATTATTCCAAAGTTGAATTTAATACATCTTAATAAAATTTACCAATTCTTTGTTTCGGCCTCATTAGAGCAAGACCATCATATATATAAAAAAAAAACAGACATGATAATTTTATACTCAACTTTTTAAAATTCTTTTTTTCTACATCAATTCCTTAAAGAAAGAGCCAACTAGTCAAATTACAAATGGCAAAAAGAAACAAGTGAGAAAAATGATTAAAAATGGAAAATGATGGCTGACGTGGACGTCTAGCAATTTGTGCATCGTATCCAACGGACCAAATCCACTCTCACTCTCTCTTTAATTTCCCCAAAATCTCCCAAATCTCACTCCCACACACACACACACACAGTGAGCTTGGCTATTTATGTTGGGTAAGCGAGGCCGGCCTACTTTCAGGAGAACGACAAGCATGAAGGGGATCGCCTTCGATGTGGGGAGCATGGAGGCGGCGGCGCCTCCTTCTCCGCCGGCTGCGGCGGCGATGATCGGCGGCGATCAATTTAACGGATATGATCATCATCATCACTTGTTGTCGCCCAGATACTTTGGGAGAGATGCCCATGTGGAGACGGCTGATTTCTTGAGGAGCTGTGGCCTCTGCAACCGCCGTTTGGCCCCCGGCCGCGATATCTATATGTATAGGTAAGTAATACTTTCAGTCTTCCCGCCGGAGCACCACCGCTATTCATCACTATCACACACACACACACACACACACATAGTAGAAAATGGTTGGCCCTGATCACGAGCCATGTTATCCGTTGCATGAATACCTCATATTTGAATGTAACTTCTTTCGATTAATTATGCTTAAATATTCTCGATCACTTAGGGGGAAAAAAATTATGCAATCGAATTAGTTATGAACCTTTTGATAGCGGTGACATATTCAGGATTTTAGAGATAATTTAAATAAAGTTCTAGTGTTTTTGAGGGAGATTGGAATCTCTTAGATATATATATATATATATATATATATATGTTTGTGTCTCATAAAATTCTTCCAGGTCTTTTATTAGAGAAGCAAATTATTTCTGAACCTATTCATACGCCGATAATGTTAAAATAATTGACTATGAATAAATTATACAATAACTTCTTGTTCTATAATTGAGTAAAATATATTAACCACTCCAATTTTACGATATTTTATGTTTTGGTACTCAATTTTATAGTGCCTAAGTTTTCTAAATATGCGTTGGTGATCCCCCCCCCCCCCCCCACACACTATTTTGATGAAATATTCAAGAATATTCTAGAAGAATCTTCCATGAAATAATAAAAAATGACCATGGAGCACAAATAATAAATATTGGGTACCACGAGGCACACGACCACACCTTCGTACAGGTTGATATTAAAGCGTAAAACACCCTAAAAATTGGGATATTTAACCTATTTTACTCTATGTATTCTCTAGAGTATACGATTTGTATTTAACATTTTAATATGTAGATGATTGTATTTATAGAACACATGAGCATTTTGCCTTTGATATAATTTTTAATTAATGCTAAAAAATTTATGACGAATTTGTTATTACATCAATGATATCTGACCGATTTTCTTCTATCTATATCGGATAATGCTTGAACCATTAATTGTAACGCTGAAGAAATTATCCCAACCATATTACCCCACTTAAAAAAATGTCTATGATAATACCACAAAGTTTTATTTTAAGTGGATATTATAATACTAATGATTTTAGTTTTGAGAGACTAGTAAAAGATTGATTACATACAATTGAGGTATTACCAAAGCGGATTTTATAATGTACAAAGGTACATTATAGTTTGAAATTTAGTTTAGCTTATTGGGAAAATTCTTATCCAAATCGGATTTTGATTGAACCCAACAAATGATTTGGTAAGGGTATTGTACTTGTTAGGTAATTTGTCATTCTCTCTAAATTATCGGCTATTTATGGAACAAGTACAAAATATTTGTAACGTGATTAATACTGATTCAATCGAATCGAATTTGGGCTAGAATTTTCCCGCTTATTGACACACGTTTAATGAAGATATAATTAGACCTCTTTAGTAGCGTTAATTAGATTTTCTTTTTATTCCATGAATTTCTAATATCCGGCACACTTCCAATTAAAATTCGAAGCGAACATTGTGGGGGCTTATATAGGCATCTACTCTCCTATCAATTAGTTCACAATAGTGTTAATTAGATACTCACGCTCTTAGAATACAACTTTTATTTCTTTGTCAAAAAAAAAAGACAAGAGAAAATAAAAAACCTTTTAACTCTTTTCTATGCTAGAATCCTTGCTACTATTGGTCTACATAAGTATATTGAATTAAATATTAAACCCGATTACAGAAAGAATATAAAGCTTCCCCTGTTTTCAAATAGTTTTCTTGCAGGCATCAATAATTGCTTCTTTAGAAAAAACATTCAAACGGTCATCGTATACATATATATACATATATATATATATTATTCAATAACTTTCGCTTCCTGTACTTTAATTAATTTATTTGTCTTATTTTGTTGCGTGATTACAGGGGTGACACTGCATTTTGTAGCTCCGAGTGTAGAGAGCAACAAATGAAGGCAGATGAGAAAAAAGAGAGACGCGCCGCCGCTGCGGCTGCCGGCCGCAAAAAAGGGGGATAGCCGCCCGGAACTACGGTCCACCGCCACGCCGGAGGGGGAGACTGTAGCGGCAGCTTGACACCAAATATAGCAAGTAATTTAGAGAGAGCATAATATATATGGGATGAACATGATAGTGGACGTATATGTTCGTAATGATAGTTTTGCAGTGGCAGTACTATTATTAATTGCTGCCTAAGGTCTTCATCAAAAAAGAAAAAAAAATGATGCCTAAGTTAAATGTAATAAAACTATGGCTGCAAAAAGGTTAATGATGTAATATTATGAACTAATTGCTATAAGTGGCAGTTGGTTTGCGTGATTAATTAAGGTTAGTTAATTAATGGCTTTGAATTCTGATGGCTATCCTACTTTTGTGCAAGTTGATGTCGTATCAGCTTTTGTTGTTTCTGGAAATTAAAAGTTTATGCTGTTGATTATGGCACTGGTCTTTGGCTTGCCCGAAAGTGTTAATTCTAAATTTCCATATGGAATTTTTTTTACTTGGTTTGGCTGTGAATATACCAATTGTTAGAGTAGTGCTCGATAAGCCTGTTGGTGTGAAATTAACAATATTTTTAAATACTCTTTATAATAAACAGTCTTTTCTATTAATAATATAAGTGAAAGTTTATATTTTTTGGTTACTTTTCATTATAATGTATAAGTTATACTTAAATATAATTTATATACATATGGTTGAAACTCTTAAATTATATAATACTATAGGACTTGGCCTCGAATGGAAATTGAGGTCTTGAAACAAATCTTTAAGGCGTAATCTAAATCACTCCAAGTTGAAGAATCTAATAAATACCAAGAGCATTAACATGATTCGAATTAAGACTTGTATTTATGACGTATTTCAAATCGGAGGATGTCTTGTTTCATAAACATCAAATGTAGAGACACTCATTTGTATAAGTGGGTGCTCATTAGAAAATGAGTTCATTGAGAATCCAACCAAGAAATAACTAAATGGGAGCACTAGTAGCACATCGAATTAGGATTGTTTCTCAGTTTATGGTGTGCATTAATTAGTCTTTAAACTTGATGCTCCATAAGAATCTTGTACATGTGCATTTATATTTTGATATAGATACCGATCCTATAGCGGGTCGTAAGGCACCTTATGTTGGATATAGATCTCCCACGTATGAAGGTTTGTAAGAGTCGACAAAGAATCCATTTACTCACCATGTAGAGTGAGTGAATCTCCTATGTATTATATTTTAACTAGTCTATAGAAATTCGTGGCCACGGTGGAGGTAATGATTAGAAATGAATTTTCTAGATTGATTGTCAAAAAGACTAATTATAAATAAAAATCATGGAATTGAGGTTAAAAGGATTTTTGATAAATCCCATATCCTAAATCTCAATCGGAAGATTGGACAATGGAGGGAATGCATTTGTACGGTAATTATAAGCAAATAGGTTCACGCATTACACTTCACCTATTGACTAGGTATCGTGGGTTTGTTGTTGGACATCGACCATAATGGATGGGTACTATTGGATTAGAAAGAGTTCTAATTCATAAGTGATTAATTAAATGAGTTTAATTAATTGATTGATGAATTTGTCATTTAAAATATCGTAACGAATTGCGATTCCATTTCTAATCGATTGGTAAACCTAAGGGGTCACACATAAATGAATGGATAAACTCCTAAACGTGCGTAAAACGTTTAATTGGATTAAATCAAAGTATTGATTTAATCGATTGAGATAGAATATATTCGATTGATTAAGTTAATTAATTAATTGACGGATTTAATTAAATCAATAAGTTGATTTAATTAAATTAAATTAAAGAGCTAAATTGATTGGACCTTAAGGCTCAAATCCATTAATTGATTTTGTGGATAAAATCAATTTATGAAAATTGATGAAGAAATCAATTAATTTAGAATTAATTGATTAAATTAATTAAATAGAGATTTATTCGATTTAGTATTATAAGAATATGATTCTTATCTAATGATCTAATCAAAGTAAAAAATCAAGTGTAGATTTATTTCTAAAGTATTGTGAATAAATTAAAAGAGTTCTACACACACACACACAACAACAACAACAAATTACGTGATAAATGTAATTATACGTGTATATATAGAGGAGATATATTATATAATAGAGGTACATAAGTAATCTGTATATCTATAGAAAAATATATAGATAGATACTATATATATATATATAAGGATCTATGTATATACAACGGATATGTATAATAATAGAGGTATATATGTGATCATAGAGATTTACGTATGTGTGTGGCATAAATTAAATAAAAGAGAAAAATAGTTTTCTCAATTTTTATGCATAGTATAGCACACGATATATTTGTCTTCCCCTTCTTGATTCATTAGATGGTCTTAGTTTTTGATCAATTGATGATCATAGAATTAAGATACAATTAGAAAATAAATCCACAATTATCAATTATTCCTAAAGGAGTTTATGAATTATTCTAAAAGTTAGAATATATATAGTTTCATATACACAAAGACGGTTTTTAATTTGATTCCAAAATAGAATCGAGAATCCGAGGAGATCCATTCGTGTGGACTATCTTTAGAGCGAGAATGATTGGGCTCCTATTCGCGTGGATATTTGGGTTTGTAGATATGATCAAGTTGGGAATTCAATAATGACTTGTATTTGATACGATAATTCTCTACATCAAACGAAAGGCTTATAAGGTACAATTTCATTTGACCTTTAATAAATATGTTTGTTGTTTGCATAAGATCCGCGTTGCAATAGCAACGTGATGCATTTTTACGTAATAGTTATATGTTAAATTTTTATATTTTCACTGCGTAAGTATTTTGGGGTCTATGCGAAACTAACCCAAACAAATTACGTGATAAATATAATTATAGTTTGTATTTTAAAGGATAAAAGTTTATTTTTATAATATTTCAGGAACTATAAAGATTGAAAGATTCCCTCGTCATATGACTTAGAGCATGACATAACAAAGAAATATTCTTTTATGCAAAAAATAGGTGTGTTAAGGCCGTGGGTTCGAATTCTTGTAAATATATTTGTTGTTTTAATTGTATATTAATTTTTTTTAATTTTATAATAATTTAAAATTTGATGATCACATATAGTAATAATTTATTCTTCATTTATGAGTATTGATCTATTCAATTGATCTTAATAGATTACTTTTATTTCAAAAAAAAAAGTGAAAATTAAAAATTTCTAGCTCAAATTGGATTTAGTCGAATTCAATTAATTAGATAGCAAGTGTTAATACTAACACTTATCATGTAATTAATCACTCTCCCTATAATATAATATACTAATTATATAATAAGTGTAAAATATTTATCAAATAATTAATTTCGATCACAAAAATTTCCAGTTAAATTTGAACCCACCACGTCCGCATGGGAAAATGTATCGAAACTGAAGGAATTATGGAAAGATGACAGCAAGGCAATTTCTTTGTAGTATTATTATTATAATTAATTCTTCTTTTTATAGTAAGACAAAGCATAAATTTCAGGCTTTGAATGGTAATAATAGAACTTGATAGATAGGTTGATTCATGCGTAAATGGAGTACTTTATAGTTGCTCCGAAAAAAACCAAACTAGATTCATAGTATCCAAGAAAAATGGGAAATAAAGAAGAACTTGTTTTGGAATGTATAGTTTCAGCACATCATTTTTGATTCGTTCTAAAAATGAGAGCCCAAATCAGTAGAATACACTTGGAACATTATTTTAACTACAAGAAACTAGATCAATAAAACAGAGATACTACACACCCAACACCAGATTTATAAAAAAAAAAGAGAGCCAAGAACAGAAAAATAAAATGAAGATGGGTTTCGTTGCTCAATTTTGTGGAATAAATCTTCTTCCCACAGGCACAAAATATTCACTTGTACTCCAAAATCATGTTGTTCTCCGGAGCCAATCCAACGCAGGCCCTTAAGATGTTCTCAAGCATCGCCCGTTGCTTCGATAGAGCATTTACAACTGGTGTGCCAGGAGGTACCTGTTATCGTCAAGCCCACCCACAGCTCTCAATAAATATACGTACTTATGGTACAATTTACCAAATTCTTGAATCGAATAACAATGATTCAAGTGTACTTACGAGAGGGGCTTTGGTTAAGTAGCTGAGGATGGTGGCCACAGGGTGGAAAGAATGGAATTTGCCCTGTCAATTCAAAAGATAGAATTTTGGGTGTCAGACAAAACTGAAGCGAAATAGATATAACCCGCGGGAGCGCACACACGCACCTCTCCTTCGGCTTTGAGCTGAATGCGGGTGCTGAGTTCAGCAAGGAGGACCAAATCCAAGATGATTGGAGCTGCAAGAAGAGAGTCCTCACAAGTGTTGTGCAACACAATGGTGCTTTTCCCTCCCATGAATATCTCGGATGTGTACTCATCCATCGCCCTCTTACTGTCTCCCACATAAGGCACATACTACACACAAACAATGTCACATTGTTAATCAAGATTCTAAAGAAAATTCATTTATATCGCATTCAATATGCATCAAAGCGCAAAAATGCTCATACCTTGATGACAACAACATGGTCAGGGTGCTCTCCAGGTTCATAGAGAATGCCATTGCTGGCAACCATGTCATCCACCACATTGCTTTTTGAGATCTCCTTGGACCGGAACGTCTGAGGGGCTGAAAGATTCATCCCATCATTGTTCCCCAAATGATTATAGCTCACAATCGATGTTGGCTGTTAATGAAGAAATTCGATTAGCCCCCCATAGAATATATCATATATATACCACTGTAACATAAAAATGTCACATAAAACTATTTTGTACCTTGATACCGGCTCCAACAAGGAAATCAACCAGAACTGATTTCATCTTGGTTTGACCACTCTTGAAATCATCTCCTCCAATCAAACTGTTCCCTTGGATGGCCAAATCAATTAGCCCTGATAAAAATCGAATTTCATCAACCGTGATCAATACTGATGATTTTTCATAAGGGGATTTAAGTGTTTTTTGTTTTGTTATCTTTTTTATTCGGAATTTGTTATCTATAAGGGGATTTAAGTGTAACACTTGAGGGGTTTGCTTTTTTGTTTCAGATTTACCTGGAACAAAAGTATTTTGTGGGCTGCCATTGATGAAGGGGATATTTTCAAGCACACAAGCTATGGCGTATAAGGTCGAAGGAGATATCTCCGCTTCATTTCTCTCCAATGAGGCCATGAGAGTTTCAGAAGTGTCATTTAGCCCAACAACAACATTACTGTATCTCTCTGTATTCGCTGTCCACAATACTACAACCTTGTCCACCTTATTTTTCTCCTTAAAGTCCCTGTTGACAGCAAAACATCCAAACATGTACATATACATATATATCTCCGAATAACTAACTTTAATGTGACAAATTTCTTAACCAGAAAACATAACATCTCACAGAAACAAGAACTGCACAAGGGACTATATTATAGTTTATTTTACCTGATGTCTTTAATGATTTGTTGAACTTGTCCTTTCTTGGTTCCCTTGATGACGTTATTGGCACGCGATCCCTGATTGGCGGCTATGAAATCAGGATCGTAGATTCCAGGGAGTGGGACCATGTGTTCCATGTAGGGCCTGAGCTGCTTCTGTAGATCAATATCTAAAACCTTGGCCCTGGCCATGGCATCAGCCAAATTCATGTTGCTGATGTCCCATCCCCCGAACACTATGTCATCCGGGTTCACCTAATCAATCATTAAACAAACATAACCAAACAATTATTACGATGTCCAACACACTATCAAAAACCATATATATGTGTATAAAAAATTTAGCACCATGGGAAGCAGGCTCTTGAATGGGGCATAGATCTCTTCTCCATTGAAGGAGCCAACTCTGATTGAGGATGCCTGTGTCAGTGACCCGAAATAATTTGCCTGTTGAACTTTGTCCTTTGTTGCCCATGAAATCCCCCTGCCAAAATTTCATCTCATCAACCCCATATCTCAATTTTTGTCACACTTCTCCAAGAACAAAAGGCCCACCAAATAAAAAAACAAGGGAAATTGTCTGTTCCCAAGATTAAAAAAAAAACAAATGTCCAAGAATCTATCTATATCGATTTAATATCCCTAACCCCCACAAATCTTAACCAACAAAAAATAAATGCTAATATAATAGATTGTAACAAAAAACTCACTCCCGATTGGCGATGACACCACCGGTAAGTGTTGAACCATTGTTACCTCCCCATCCAACAAGCATAACCCTTCAAATATCAAATCAAAAATATCAGAAGATGGAATTAAAAACCAAAAAACAGAAAAAAAAAATGAAGTTTTTTTTCATGGGTCGTGTTTCTTGATTGATATTGATAAACATACCCTAACTTGGGGACATGGGCATCAGTTTTGAACTCGTATTTGACAGTCTTGGGCTTGACAATCCACTGATAGGTTCCATTTCGGTTCTCATGAACGAGCTCTGTGGTTTCATAGTTGTACACAGAGTGAATCTCACCCTCGGTGTACTCAACATTCGGGCTGTCAACCTTAAAGCTCTCGATAAACATTTTCTTAACCTTTTGTCTTCGTTTTCTTTTGTTTTAACTATATATGAATGTTACAAAAACAACTAAGATAAGCGTAGATGAATATATCTTGTTGAGCTCCCAGTGCGTGTGTCTTTTCCGCTGGGCACCGAGAGCGTTGCTATATAGGCAAATAAGGAGTACACGTGGCGTGGTGCTAGTGGTGTTGGCCCCAGATCATTGAATTGAATGCTTTGGTGTTAAACTAATAATTATTTTTACAGAAACCTAGAAAACATGCAATTCGGGTTCATTCTCAAGAAATATTTTCTGGAGAAAACTGAAAAGATTTTCAGAAGAAATTTTAGGATGAACACATGTGATTGATATTTTATTTTAGAAAAGAGTTATCTTGGTTTACTCATTGTTTGCAAATAAATTAGTACTTCCCACCTTTGAGCGTCAAATTGATATTATCCCACTAGACTACTAAAAATATTAGAAATTTCATCGACGTGCCAATTTACGTGTGTGCATAAAAATTTGTACACTTTGGATTGATAAAAGGATTGGCATTCCAATGTGTCAAAATTATATGTGAAAATTGGCAACCCCACTCAATGTGCTAGAAATTGACACAATGGCAAATCAATATATTTATTTTGGATTTGAAATCACGGGACTCGATGAGAAAACAGTAATTTCGAAGTGAACTTGTTTGTGCGGGCGTACAAGTGTATAATGTATACACAATGTAAAGTCTTTTCTATTTGATTTCAATAAATTGCGCATTTGATCTCAATCCATAAAAATGATTGTGTTGGAATAGACAAATATTGCCTCAAAGGTTCTAAATGTCTACAACTGAATGTAGGTTTTAAAATCTAGTGCTTAATGGATCCAAAAAGATTTAAAAATATAAAATGAGAAGGTATATTGAAAGACGATTGCTACTCATCGTGGATATTACAGACTTTATCTACAAACACATGCATTGATGACATGAGTCATATCCATGATCTAAATGTATTGAAAGGCTACCATGAACTTTGACTACAAGTAAGATACATTGATAACTCCGTACAATGGCTACACGTGAGTGTATTGAAAGAATTGCACTATCCTACAAGCATCGATGACCTTGGTTACAACTTTTTATGCATGTGTTCGACACGAAATGCGGGATAGCACTTAGTCACATTGATATATCATCCTGAATCGGACTCAAAGCAGATGAGTGATGGCTACAACCTCATGACTCTATGGAATGGACACATTGATAACCTCATCTCGAACCAAATGAGCATGGTTACGAATACTAACAAAACGGTTTTTTACCTATTGAACTATGCTAATCTTGATTTGTTTGAGTTAAAGAATCAAAGAAGTGTAAACTTCTTGATTGAAGTGTTGACTTGTTTAAACTTAGAAAATCTGATTTCCTTTTATGGACTTGAAGCTGCAACCACTTTTTCTTTATTCTTAAAGTTGGATGACTTATTCAACTTGATCATTCGAAATAGATGGTGCTCATTGTTTCTCAGTTATTGCAGTTATACACTTATTTCAAATGTGATCTTTTTCAACATCACATGGCTCATATTTTTGGCATTTTTAGTTATATCAATACCTATGTTTAGCCATTTGTTATCTTTTGCCTAACTACCCGACTAATTTGGATTTGTTTATTTCTATTTTTTTTTATTTTTCTTTTGACAAATTGGGTTGTAGGCATTTTATTTGACCTTGGTCTTGATATAGGCCAGTCTCATTCTGCGTCAAAATGACTTAGACGCCTTTTTTCTTTTTTCTGACATGCTCAAAATTGACCCACTTCAAAAATATGCAAAAAAAATATATATTTTTGGGTCTAAACATTCATATTTCATAAAAATATAATATATATTAAATATATGATTCGAAGATAAGTTTAATTGTAGGAAGCCAAACAACATTACTTTTTTGAAGTCATTGAGTTTATAGTTTCAATGGCGAGAATTTGAATTTGTTAGTATTATATTTATAGAATGTGATGAATGAATTAAATAAAAGAAATTATTCTCTTGAAAATGTGATAAAAATTATTAGAGTAGAAAAATAATAAGGCCAAAAGGCACAAGACCACACGTATAGTAATAATATTTGCTGTGTTACGCGTGGGGAGTTGCTGATTTGTAGACTTGTTAGTGGGCCGTAGAGGAATGGCCGATGGACTATTTTCTGAAGGTACTCGAAGCAAACATTTCTGGAAAGTGACTTGTCTTTTGCCAATCAATCAACGACCTGAGCCACCGTTATGGTAGATGGTTCTCGACTTCTCGTTCTTCTCACCGTTTGACCCGATGTGATCCAACGTTATATAGGACTTTTTACAAATTTGATAAAACAACAAAATGCGTTAGTGTTTTGATAAAAGAATTAATTTTTTTTTAAAAAGTAACTTATACCGATAATGTTATTGTCAACTTCAATCAAAGTCGATAATGGTAATATCAATTTTATCAAAATATTAATTTATTTAATCATTTTTTTAAAAGTGAATAAATTAAAAGATATATTTTTTTAATAAAAGTCGACAACGATAATATCGACTTTTATTAAAAAAAATTATTCCTTCTTTACACGTATTTTTTTTTATGTATTTCTGATGAAAAAAATATAAAAAATATAAGACTCTTATAATTTTTTTAAAAGTGAAAGTAGACAACCATATTATGGACTTTCCTAACCCCATCCCACCACGAAAAAGTGAAAGAAAAGTCAAAAAAAAAAAAAATGCACAAGGCATATTAGATTCATGATGATATCAAGAAATAAAGATGCTCTTTTTAAGAGTGTTTTAGCCGAAAAATAAATTTTAGTATAAATTTAGAGTGGATTGATTTTGATTCTTTTTATCGTGTCAAAATGAATTAATAGAGTCCAGGTCACTTCTACACATACAGGGCAGCACATGTTGGAGGCCTGGGCTGGAATGAATTAAAGGACCATAGCCCAGTTAACCAAAAATAGAAAATAGAAAAATAAAATAAATAAAGATATTAAAGTTAAAATTAAACCCTTACTTTTAGAGGTTGTTAGGATAAGAAATAACAAATAGCTAAAAATAGGTATTGTTATAACTAAAGTGCCTAAAATAAAGGCCATGTGATGCTGAAAATTTTGAAATCCAAATAAGATGACGTAATTGCCATGTCCAAGAAATAAGGACTGCCATTCATTTCGAATGTCCAAGTTTGAATAAGTTATCCAACTCCAAGAATAAAGGAATTCGGTTGCAGCTTAAAGCCTATAAAAGGACACTGGATTCACCATAGGATAAACACAACGTCAATCAACAACACAACAACAACTCTTTCAATCAAGAAGTCAATACTTCTTTGATTTTTTAGTCTAAATGAACAAAAATTAGCTTTAGTTCACTAGGTAGAAAAATCGTTACATCGATGTTTGTAGCCATACCCATTTGACTCGAAGTGACCTTATCAATGCATTTATTCTGTAACGTCACGAAGTTGTAGCCATTACTCATTCAGATTTGGCCCAATTTGAGTTGAGATATCAATGCGACGGAGTGGTATCCTGCATTAATATCGAGTGCATGCATGCAGGGAAGTATTGTAGAAATCAATCAATGCTCATCAGAGTGAGCAGTCTTTAAGCATATCCACGCGTAGATATGACCAGAATCATCAATGTGGCCGACTTGTAGTTAGAGCTTTTAGGAGCTGCTCAATGCATTTTAGTCATAGTTATGACCCGACTCATCAATGCATGTGTCTGTAATCAAATTTTGTAAAGTCTAAATGACGAGTAGTCATCGTCTCTGAATATATTTTCTCTTCGTTTCAAACTTTTTGTCCTTTTTCGATTTTTAGAATACTGAATTGTTAAGTCCTACATTAAATTATAGGCAAGTAGAACCTCAGGGGTAGTGTTTGTCTACTCTGACTTAATCCTCTTTTGGATAGAAGTATTTGGCGCAAAATATTTTCACTTCGAATCATCAAGACTTCAATTTGTGTGTTCTTGCATACTGGCACGTTCGCACTCTGATACAAAACTCACTTCGACTTCAGTGTTTTCTCATCGAACTCAATGACTTCAAAACCAGAGTAACCATGTCGGTGTGATTGTCAAAATTTTATGCAAACAACGAGATTTATTATTTTTTTTTTCAAAAAAGAAAAAAGTGAATCTTGACAGCACAAAATTTGATGAGAAATCAGAAATGCTATAAAACCCCTCTCAAAAAAAAAAATTGCGCCCATTTCATTTTGCTTATATTCATCATTTCCTTGCCAATAACTTCCAATATTTTAAAAAAAAATTAAATCTTCCATTTAATAAAAAATAAGAAAATCAAAATTGGGAATTTTGGTTCTTGAAATGTTATAATTTTTTTTATAATCATAAATTTGTAAAACCATTATGAGGAATTAATTTTTTAATAGAAGTCAACATTGCCATTGTCAACTTCTATTAAAAAAATATTTTTTAATTTATCCCATAAATTAAAAATAAAAAAATTAATATTTTAATAAAAGTCAACAATAGCAATGTCGACTTTGTGAAGTCGATAATGGAAATGTCAACTTAGGTTATTTTTAAAAAGAATTTAATTTTTGTGTCAAAATATTAACATGCACACTTTCTTGGGTCAAATTTATAAAAAATCCCGTTATATAATTATAAATCACTTGTCATGTAATTATTATTAAATCGATCAGTTTTCTTCGAAACAAGTTCAAATTGTATATTATATTTTTACATGATATAGGCATACATGAACCAATTACAAAAGGATCTAATTATCAAAAAAAAAAATTACAAAAGGATCTCATGGTAATAATTTTTTTTATATGTATATGAAAAAAATCTTATGTTAGTTTGTATCTTATCAATTACGTTACCTAATTTTTGACCAAATAATAGGTTACTTAATTGCTACTAAGTAGGGGTTTGTTTGGATGTGTTTAAAAAGATAAAATATTGTTAAGTTATGTTTTTTTTATAGTATAGGTTTTTTTTTTTCAATCAAAGTAATTTTACATTTGAATGCGGTAATTAAAAGCACTTTAAAAAATATTTTTATTTGAAATTATTTTGGATAGTAATTGAAAAAGAAAATCACTTTTGGACTTTCTTTAGGCTTCTACTTTTTTAAAATAGTCTAGCAAAACATATATCTTTTTTTGGCTAGATATAAACACTTTTCATCTAAAAAAAAGCACGCCTAAATTGGATAGAATTCTCTATTTCAAAATAATATTTCATCTCATATTTCATAATTTATATAAATATCATGTGTATAATATTATATTTTATTTATACACATGACGTAAGCCTTTGGTACACATAAATGAAATTCTTATTGAAATTCAATTTAATTATCTTTAATAAATGATATAATAAGCGTAATTCACACATTAGTTTTTTAGTGTGTGTCCTATCGAACTCGACCTGATTAAAATATTCCAAAATATAGTTGACAACGAGTGATTTGAGTAATTGAGAGTGACTAGGCCATGGGCCCTGGAAGGGGAAGAAATGCGAGGCTCCACAACGCAGTGTTTTAAAACCCGGACCGTTCACCGAACCGGAAAATCGACTGGGTTAAGGGTCACCGGTCCAACCGCCGGGTTAACCGCGGTCGGACCGGTGACGTCATAATTATGTCATAAATAATATTTAATATATAAAAAAATATAAAAAATAATAAATAAATAAAAACTCATGTATTTTTCTTATTTAAAATTATTATTTTAAACAAAAAAATGCAAATAATATTATAGACAACAATAGAAAGATAAATTAATGATCAATCTAGTTTATAAGTGAAAAAGAAATAAACACATTCCATTCAAGATAAAAATAATATAAAGTTTGGTCAAGAAATTTTAATTATCCTAAATCAAGGATATCTAACATTCTTAATTAAATCTTAAACCATCAAGATAAAATAACATCCATAGTTCATACAAGCTATAACACCATTAAATTCTAAAAGCATATCATTATCCATTTACATCAAGGCCTTCTTAACCAATCTTCATCTTCTTCATTTATCATACCACCACTTGTGCTACCACGCTCTCCAATTCCGATCGAAACATCATGCAAATTATCAGCAAAGGTGAGATACTCAAAGCTCGAAAAGTCTAAATCATCATCAACATCCACATGCTCAATCTCGTCATCACCAGCACTTTCTATATTTATAAAGTTCAAAAACAAAAATGAATGAGAATAAAATATTCTATCTTAAAATATTTATCATGATTTGTAACTCACTACAATATATAATTTCATACAAACCTTCTCGATGGCGTCGACGTTGTCTTTCCATTCTTGGAGGATCTAATTGTTCGTAGAGCATATTTTCAATCTCTTCATAGTTAAGGAAAGGATCCTCCTCATCATCAACAATCCAAACATCAATTTTGTCAATACTTTCATAATCAATCGGATCAAAACTTTCAGCCTTCATAAACCACCTAAAATTTTCATAAAGTAAAAATGTCAATTTATAATTATGTTATATAAAGAAAAACTAACAAATATTTATTGAATCATTGTTACCTATCTTTTAGTTTCAAGTTGTAATGAACATAAACCAAATCATTTAGTCGTTGATGCTCCAATGTGTTCCTTTTTTTTCGTATGTATACGTTCAAAAACACTCCAATTTCTTTCACACCCAGATGACGTACTTGTTTGACCAAGGATTCGAATAGCCAACTTCTGAAGATTAGGTGCACTTCCACCAAATAATTTCCACCATTCATCTAGTAAAATAGAATAAGAATAAACAATCAATAACAATAAAAAAATTAAAGAATTTAATCACTTTATTAGATGGAAAAGTTAAGAAAATTACCCGATTGAGTATTCTTGTTAGTCTCTAAAGAAAGTTCTTGTCCAAAGCTCTCTAGGCGATCTCGAAACAATCTAGTTTCATGCAACAATTTCGATTTGCTCCCTATTCCTTTAGAGGTGATCACCTCAAGAACGCCATTCATAACCTCTGGCTTTTGACAAAATGATGCTTGGTCATATTGAAATGCAGGATTCAACCAATAAGCTGCAGCATGTATATTTTTTCTCAACTGTCTATCCCAACGACTCTTAATGATATTTGTATACGGCTTATACAATCTCTTTTTGTTCTTGAAAAGATTTTTGATTCCTTTTCGTGCCCTATACATTCCTTCCTAAATATATCCAATAGAAGGTTTCTTATCTCCATCAACAATTCTCAAGAGACGCATCAAAGGCTCCATAATTTTCACAATAATCAAGCAATCATTCCAAAACTTACTATCTAGAACAATTGCAATAAATTCTTTTGTTTTTTTTCCCTTGCCAACCTTGAATCAACAAACTCTTTACAAGTAACCAAAGCTTTCAAGTCATGCATGTGATGATAAACATTAAATAGAGCAATGAAACTAGTACCAAACCTCGTATCACCAGGGCGAATTATTTCTGTCCAATCTTTTCTTTTTCTCAACCAAGCCAACCAAAATACGTGGTTGTACACAAACCGAGTCACTTGAGATGCCTTACCAATAATTTCAGCAACATGATCCAATTTTGCCATATCCTTCAAAACCAAGTTCAAGCAATGGGCTGCACAAGGGGACCAATTTATAAATTTATAATGATCTTGTATCATTTTCCCTGCTGCAACGTAGTTTGCTCCATTATCCGTGACCATGTGAACTACGTTAGACGGACATACCCATTCAATAACTTCTTGAAACAAGTTAAATAAGGCCTGTGCATTTTTCACAACATCAGAAGCATCAACTGATTTCCAAAAAATGGTTCCACGAGGACAATATATTAGAAAATTGATCAAAGTCCTATCACTATTATCTGTCCAACCATCACCCATAATTGTGCATCCACTTTGTGCCCAAATATTTCGAATGCTATCAACCCACAATTGAACTTCCTTTTTGGCATCTTTTAAGAGAGGAAGCCAAAGAGCATGGTAAGTAGGAGCCTTGTATCCTGGCCCTATTGCAATTGCAGCATCAAACATCCGTTGGAAGTATCTAGAATTACAAGCATTAATCAGAATGCATGTATCATAAAAAAACTTAGCTGTTTCCATATGAGCTCTAGCAATTGCTTCCTTGCCTGCTAGAACACTTTTTAAGGTGGGTTGAGAGCCGGGAGTGGTCCTTGGAGCAAAATACTCTCCAATTTTGCTTGGTTGCTTCACTCTGGTACTTTGGCTGGCCTGTGTCTTTCCTTTACCGCTACTAGGTGGCACACTTTTACCTCCATGTTCTTGCCTCTGTATTTCTTCATCATCATCATACACATCAATAGCATCCCTTTCTTCAATAGGAGGACCATATGGATTCTCAATGGTATACCGTTCTTGATTTTCTCTTCTTTTTTCAACAATTTCTTTGAGAGACTGCTCCATTTGATACCGTACATCCGGAGGTACTTTTGGACATACTTTAATCTCTCCCTTCTTCCCGGCAAGATGTTGTTTCATCCTATTTATACCTCCACCAGTTGACATCTTTCCGCAATATAAACAACATATAACTTTTTTGCCATCGACCATTTTTTCTATCACATGATTCCAAGTTATATCACTCTTGCCCCTTTGTGATGGAGTAAGTGTAGGAGAGGAACTACCGGCATCTGTATTTTGTCCAGAAGACATTTTTAACTGCACAATAAAAACAATCCCACATTTAAAAGTTTGCTACTTTGCTCTAATATTGAATAAACTTGAAAATAATCTTTTCATGCATAGAGTTTCAACTTTTCAACATACGTTACGCATACATACGTCAAAGTTAAGATAGAATATATAAATTCTCGATCATTAAATATGCATGAGATCAAAAGTTTAAAATACTTTTTTTCATCTAGCTATTGTTTTAACAATCAAGATGATATCATAATTATATATATTTTAGTTATATGATGATAAAAGTATATGTAAAATAAAAAGCAGTAACAGCAGGTCAGCAGCTATTAACACATTTCAAGATGAAGAAAAAACAGCAACAGCAACAGTAACAGTGTAACAGCAACAGCAGATTAACAGCGTAACAGCAACAGCTACAGTAACAGCGTAACAGCAACAACAACAGAAACAACGTAACAGCATCAATTTGGAAGAAGAAAAAAGACAGCAACAACAATGATTTAACAAAAACAATAACAGCAGCTATTAACAACAACAACAACAGCAGTCAATAGCAAAAAAATAGTGATGGAGCAGCTGTGAAATTGCAGAGAAAAAAAAATTCGCAGAGAAGAAAAAATTCGCAAAAAAATCGCAGAGGAAAATAAATCGCAGAGAAGAAAAATTACTAACCTTGATGCTTGATGTTGATGGAATTTGTGATTTGAGAATTGACACAAAAACGTTGAGGATTGAATCGTAGAGACGGCGTAAGACGAGAAAAGTTGGAAGAGTGGAAGGAGTTCAAGCCTTCAAGGGGAACGGCAGAAAAAAAAATTAGGGATTGGGTTTGTTAAGGCTTAATTTAAAGGGAATTGAGACCCGGCCGGTTTTGTTGACCCGGGACCGGTTCGAATGGGTCACCGGTTGAACCGCCGGGTCAACCGGTTCTTTCAAAATAAAGCGGTTTTGACGACCCTCCGGTTTTTGAGGTTTGCCCGGGCCATTTTCTGGACCGGGTGGCGGTCCGGCTGGTCGAACCGGCCGGTCCGGGCTGGGTTTCAAAACCTTGCCACAACGTTCCTTTTTATTATTATTATTATTATTATTATTTTATTTCTTTTTCCGGCCACATACAATAATTTGGAAACGGGGTTCATTTGACAGCCTGGTAATTAAGAGGGGCCTCCAATAGAGGTGTCAAATGGGCCGGGCTGGGCCGGCCCGGCCCAGGCCCGGTCAGGCCCGGGTACTGTAGCGGGCTGGGCTGGGCCGGGCTTTTCAAGAGGTGGGCCGGGCCTGGGCCGGGCTGAGAGACGTGAGGCTGGGCCCAGCTCGGCCCATGAACCCAGGTTTGGCGGGCTGGGCTGGGCTTTTGCGGGCCCGACCTTCAATTTTTTTTTTTTTTTTACTTTAAAAAGATCTTATCTTACATACTTTATATTTCATACCTAAATATTAATTAGTATTTTTTTATTAAACTTATTCAAGTATTTATTACTTTTATATTATAGACTATAGTTTTGACTTTTGAATAATAAAATGAAAATGAACTTTACTATAAAAAAAATACTCTAATAAATTTTATTAACTTTAAAATATGAGAGTGTACATATAACAACTTTAAAAAATATTGCATAAAGGTTTAACAAAAAAAAATCATTTTTACATCAAGAATTTATACAACTTTAATCCGGGATCATTTGCCAATCGTATATAGGAGGCATTGAAGAACTTCCATATTGGTATTGTGCATTTTGTGGATAGTACATGGCTTCAAAATCGAAATCCTCCCCTGTAGCCGAAGTACTTGCAATTGTTGATATTTCAAATGCCGTTTCATCATCCGAATCATTATTTTGACGTGGCAACCATCTCTCTCCCAATCGATGCAATTCTTCTTTTCTATATTCTTGATCTAGCCAATCTTTCCACTAGATACAAAATTTTATAGATTTTGGGCTTAATCGAGTCCTTTTATCCGTGATAGTTCTTTGGCCTGCATTAAAAGCACTTTCTGAAGCTACACTAGATATTTGAGATGTTAGTAGATCACGTGCAATAGTTGAAAGAATTGGAAAATTATTTTTTTCCGACTTCCACCATTCTAAAACATCAAAGTCACCATTTGTATCATTTAGTATATCAAGATGCAAATAATGTGTTAGTTCATATGAATAGTTATTAGATGTATTTCTACTCCTTTTTAATGAATTTAAACAAGAAAATATAGATTTACCGGATTTACTCGATGATGATTCTTGTGTAGAAGAATTAGTTTCTTGTTGAAAAGATGAAGTAGAAGAATACATTTCAACTAATTTATAAACTATGCTTTGAATTTCCATTTTTTCTTCTTCTATGTCTATTCCACTTTCTAACCGAAGATAAGTATAATATTCTTCAATCAAATATTTACAACCGTTTAATTTGCATCTAGGATCAAAAACGCAAGATAAAAGACAAATGCAAGGAAGTTTAGCATAATATTTATTCCATTTATTTTCCATATCTTTAATAATAGTGCCTACATTATTATCATTTCTATGTTGATAAAACATTTTAACAATTCTAATCATTTGAGGCAACATAATATTAGAAGTTGGATAATATAAACCGGACATAGTATTAGTCACATCAAGAAATACATCTAAAAGAGGAGCAAGGACATTAATAATTTCCCAATCAGTTTCGCAAATAAAATCTTGCAAATCTTGATTAATTAATTGTATTATTATTTTTGCATATGGATATGCTTCCATTAACATCTTATAAGTAGAATTCCACCGAGTTTTAATATCAAGATATGGTATTTTAAATTCCATTTTATTTTTTTTAACTAAACGCCTATATTTTTGTGTTCTTACGGAGGAAGCCATAATACGTGTCAAACATGATCTAATTTTATCAACATACGGAGCTATAGAAGACATACCATCTTGAACACAAAGATGCATAATATGACAAATACATCTAACATGAAAAAATCTACCATCAAACAAGGGTTTAAAATCTTTAATCAAATGTTCTACGGCTTTAGTATTGTTTGTAGCATTATCAAAAGACATGGATAAAATTTTATCACCAATATTCCAATAATTACAACAATCAATAATAGCTTCATAAATATGTGTACCGGTATGTGGATGATCAAGCAATGCAAATTCAATAATTCTTTTTTCAAGAAAAAAATCTTCATTAATCCAATGAGCCGTAATACAAATATAATGTAAATTACCCCTACCTCGCCACATATCCGACGTAAGAGAAATTTTTGAAGTTAAAGTAGAAAAATATGTTCTCAAACTAATTATTTCTTGTTCATATTGTTTATAACCATCCTTATAACATGTATTTCGTGAAATTGGTTTATATTGTGGTTGCAATCCTTTACTAACCCATTTACGCATATAGTGATTTTCGGCAAAAATAAAAGGTAATTCCGCTCCAACAACCATTTGGGAAAATAAATTTCTTTGTTCACTTTGATTATATTTAAAAGTTTGAATTGAGCCACTAGTTGATTGGTGTAAAAATTGTTGTGATGGCTCGGATGAACTATCCATACTATCCCAACCTTGATGTACATTATTTAAATGCCTAGTAATTGTTCCCGTACCACTATTTTTAGTAAATTTAAAATCTTTTTTACAAATATTACAAATAGCTTTTTCACGATCATTATCTTTTGTAAAAAAATTCCAAACTTTACTAGTTGTATTTCTAATAGGTAGTTTAGTCCTAGTTGTAGTAGGAATGTCATCGTCTAAATCTAAAGGACGACTATTGAGAGGTGCATTCGTGTTTTCATAAATTAATTCATGTTCTTCATCTATTGTTTGTGGTGAACATGTGCGTAAATTAAATGGTCTTGTTGAAGTAATTGAATCACTAGTGCTAGGACTAAAATTTGTGTGAGGTATAAGAGGAGGATCATTTGAATTAGTAGAAATAGGAGAAACGGTAAAATCGAGAAAAGTAGTATGCCTACGTGATGGATGCATGGTTAAATGAAATATTAATATTTGATAATAATATTATATAACAATAACAACACCAAACAATAATATAACAATAAAAGAAAGATTAGATTAGAAAGATGTTACCAAATATTGTTTCTCCTCCAACTCCAAATGAAATCACTTAAATACCAAATATTTGTGATGTAGATTAGAAGAAAATTGAAATGTAATTGATATGAGTGAGGGGGACAAAAAAGATTAGGAGAATGATGAAAATAATTTAAATATATAATAGATAAAATAGAGAGAATTGAGAATGTAGAATTGTAGATGAAATAGAAAGGATTGAGAGTGTAGATGAAATAGAGAAATTTGAGAATTTGTAGTGATAAAATCTACAAAAATTCCATATTTATACTAAAAAAAACGGTAAAAAAAAAACAGTAAAAAAAACTGTAAAAAAAAACGGTAAAAAAAACGGTCAAAAACGTTGGGCCGTTGGATCATGTCCATGTGCCTGGCCTAATCCAACGGCTCAAATTTAATTTGGTTTAAAAACTTCAATTCAGATTTAAAAAAAAAAAAATCGAAAATAGGGTCAGAAAGTCAAATATTGCGGCTACTATGTGTATTGGACTATTGGGTCAAAGGGTTGAAAAAGTCAAATATTGTGGCTGTCTTTTTTTATATAATATTATTATATAATATATATTTATATATATTTATATTTATATTTATATTTACATAACCGGGCCTGGGCCGGGCCTGGGCTGGGCCTGTGCCGGGCCGGTCACGGCCTCGGGCCTGGGCCTGGTTCCGGGTTTTTATGGGCCTGGGTCGGGCTGGGCTGGGCTATTATCATTAAGCCCAATAGGAGCCCACAAACTATCCAAAACCCAGCCCAGCCCGCTTGTTACTGTTCCTGGGCCGGGCCTGACAGGGCTGGGCCACCGGTTTCGTGGGTCGGCCCGGCCCGTTTGACACCTCTAGCCTCCAATGAAATTAAAAGTTATGTAGTGGAAGTAATCAAATATAATTGGTCTACTTAGCATCGCCGCAAGTTAAAATGGCCTACCATACGGTTCAGATTGGATGGGGCGCGGAGCTAAATTAATCGGTAAGTATATTTCATTCAATTATCTATATTTTTTTATTATTATTATATAAAAATACAACACCTTTTAATAATTATTTTTGATGTGTTCATTTATTCGGTTTCTCAATTTTATTTCTTTTATCAATTATTAATTGGTCTATAAGGATAATGCACTTAACTCCTTAAATAATATATAGGGTTCGAATTCTGAAGTTGTAACTTGTGAATGGAGCAATTAGGTTGAGATGATCACCCTCATAATAAATCTCTATAGTATCCAATCTAGATTAGTTAGCCAGTAGATTGAAATTGGGTGTTTCAAACAAAAAAAAATTATTTTATTTTATTTTTTATTTTTTGCTTTCTCTCTTATTTCTCCCCTTACACATTCTTTTTATTTTTCTCCCTTTTCCCCCCCTCCCTCTCTCCCCTCTTTCATCTCTCAATATTCTTTAATATCATTTTCTTAAATTTCTTTATACTTGTTTTATTAGTTTTTTATTTTAACTTATTATTAATTTTACAAATTTATTAAAAGTAATTAAAAATATTTTGATAGTATAGATACTACAAAGAAAAGTATGTCATCAAATTAAATTATCTTTTTATTGTGCATACACATCGAGTATGCCATATTACTAGTATTTATAACTCCTATATTAGAATATTATAATACGAAGTAAAAAATCAAACTATTATACAATAAAGATATAAGAACTTACTAGCCAAGTAGAATACGAATTTATAGCATTTCAACAGATAATCGAACCCAATACCTCATAATCTTGGAGGCCTTAAATTCACCAGTTGAATTGGGTCTCATCAAGTAGAGCTAAATCATTAATACCATACGAATCACTTTTGGAGTGAATTTCATTAATTTGGTGAATCAATCCATATGTCAAACATTATTTAGATCGTATATGATAAATTAATATTTTACTTAACTACATCATTATATTTTCATTCAGGGATTTGCGACTCAATTGATATACATATTTCAGTAGTGTTACATTTCATAACAAAATTATATGTTTGGTCCTTTAATGGTCTCTTGATACATTTGGTCAATTATTTGGTTGACACATTTGGTCCTATAATTTAATATACATATATATATATATATATATATATATATATATATATTTAGTTATTTTTTCACACATTTGAAACTTGAGTCTCAAACTTGGTCCTTTATTTTGACACAGTTGGTCCATTATATATTCTCCGACTAAAATTTATAATCGGCCGATGACACCAAATAGTTACTGAACCAAATGTGTCAAAGGCCAAAATTACAAGACAAAAAATGTAATTTTATCATTTTTTTTAATCTTTTTAACTTTTATCGTAGATAATTTTTTTAAAAAGTCAATTACTTAAGTAGTTTTTGTATAGTTTCTTGTTGTACCATAAAGTCGGTTTTCGTTTAGCTAATTAAAGATACTTATATAACAAATTCAGCTTATCCACAATCTTAACCACAGAGCAAAATTTAAATAATGTATTTCAAAGTTTTGAATTAGCCGCAAAAGTACGAAGTGATTTAATAGCAAGTCACAAGAAAAAAAAAATAATAATGACGAAAAATAAAGTTGTGACGACAAAGTATATGCATTAAGTGACAACTGACAAGTTAAATGGTTTCAACTTAATTTTGTGATTTAATATATCACCACTAATTTTCTTTTTTCTTGTAAAAAGTTTTAAATTGCTAAAAATTTTATAACAAAATTTAAATTTTGCCGAAAATGGGATATGAAGTGTTTTTAACTTCCAAGTCCTTCCTAAATAATATGGGATGAAAAAATAAAAAGAAAAAGAAAAAAGATCCAACGACTCCATTTAGCTTATAATCTACTCAAAAAAACTCCAAAATAAGTAATTATTTTAAACTTTTACAAAGTCCTCCTCATTATTTTATCTTATATGGCAGAGCATTCAAATTGAATACAATTGTACCAATTCATCAATCAAATTTCACAAAAAAAAAGGAAAAATTACATCATTGGTCCTATAATTCTGACCTTTGGACACATTTGTTCCGGTAACTATTTGGTTGTATCACATGGCACTGCCCAATCGACTACTAAATTTGGACGGAAAACGTATAAATGACCAAATATGTTAGAAAAGGACCACAATAACACTCAAGGAGCAAATGTGTAAGCCAAAGACCAAATATGAAAAAAAAAATACGACGTAATGTGTGAAGGCATATTAAATTACAAGATAGAATTTATTAAGCAAAAGGTTATTGGACTAAATTTGTAAATAGACAACAATTATGAAACCAAAAATGTAATTTTGCCACATCTCACTATATGGGGAAGAATAACCTAGAAAAGGAGAACAGACTGCTGAAATCTCAAGATCTAGAATGTGGTAAAGAATGCTTTTTGTTCTCAGAATTGATTATTACCAGCACAGTCTGCACATATTTATTACTTGGAACGATGTGCCACCAAAGTCTAGATTGGTCTAGATACAAATGATAACAGGAATTTTGTCTTGTGTTTTGCATATAGTTTTTGTCATGCTTTGTTAAAAATGGAAAGTAAATGCATTTGAGACTTACCTGGAGATCATGCATTAACATTGGTTTGGGCTTTAGCTTTGTTAATTACTGTAATAAACTCAAACCAAACTATTCTTATAATTTGACAAATTTGATTTCAGTTGGCTAACTCAATTAATACGATGCACAATGTCTAAAATTGTGTCTAAATTGATAGATCTAAAGTTAAGAATTTTAAATTCATAGTAACAAATTTATCGAGCTTGCCTGGGTAAAATCATATTAGAATGTCTTTTAAATTATTTAGCTTTCATTTTGAGTTAATTTCCGAGTTATTACAATGAGTTTGAAATTCATTTAAGTTGAAATAATTTGAAGTTTTCCCCTTCAAATTCTTTTAAATTTAAATCTCACAATTCAAAAGCGGTCTGAAATTTTTTCATAATTTGAGATTTTTTTTTTGAAAGAACATAATTTGAGAAATTTCATGTTGATTCGGTGAGCCATCAAAACTGACTCAAAACACTATTAAAAATTGTAGGCAAAGTTTAACATGGTCACGATTTGGACGAATGGCTGTGATTGCGATAAGATTTGTGTTATTTTCTTTCGACCCTTACAGAGAGCCTTTGCAACTATGGATGTCACCATCACATATGTGTGTGTGTATATATATATATATATATATATGACTTAGTCATTTAATTTAATATCTTGGCCAATTAATTCGAATCGAATACTGTATAAAATTATTATGGAAACAATCCTTTCAATTTTTTTTTTTTTTTGGTTTCTTAAAGGTTTAGAGGTGGGTTCGGCGCCGGTTACCACACTAGGGCCAGGGCATGCCCCCAGGCTTATTAGCGCTTACAGGGGTACTTACAGATCGCCCACCAACAAAGCCCTCACGTCGGCAGCGGGAGTCGAACTCGCGCCCTCTGACAGGTACAGCCCGCTTCTTACCAAATGCGCCAACACTTGTTGGCATTTTTTCAATTCACTTGCTCTATTTACAACTGTAAGATTCGAACCCTAAGCGTTGTTTTAAAGGAACTAACATTTTATTTCGTTAGATCAACTATCAGTTGGCATCACATATATATATATATATATATATATATATATGTATATTCGAAGAAAAAGATGAAGAATAAGACGTCAAAAATAGTGAAAAACTGACTAAAAAAATAAAAGAAAAAAAATCAGGTACCACGAAATTTTTTTTGTGGCCATATGTTCAGGGGTCATGCGTGGGCAAGATTGGCTGGCCATCCCATGCCTGCGAAAGCACAGGATAACTACCCTCTGATTGTTTCTTTTTCCATTTCAGATCATTGCACCATCCCTCAATTCTTTGCGGCTTCTCAGACCAAAAGATTTTGGGTGAGATTATGACTCTCAATTTGTGGGCCCTCGCTAGTCAATTGCATTATTTTATACAACTTGCAATTTTCTCGGCAATTAAAAAAAAAAAAATATATATATATATATATTATTTAATCATATTAATATATATTACGAATTAAAAAGTACTATTAAAGTAAAATAAATAAACCACCCTTAAAATCGAAATAAATTCCACAAGTTTCAATGAGAAATCATACCCGAAAAACCTCATAGTATTAGGATTTTACTAAAAAGTAAAAACAACCTTAACTACAACATTACCAATTAAATAGCAATATGATACATACAGTGATGGAGTACAATAAACAGAAATTAAAATATATATTTTAAAGAGATGTACGACTTCGAAACAAATTTTCAATGAATATATTTTCTTGTGAGATTAATAGAACATAAATATACACATACACAAACCGTGGGTATATTGACGATATTCTATGAATTAAAGACGATAATTTTCTTAGGATTTGATTTGAAAGCCGCAACCATAACAAGTCCTCCAAAGTAGTGCCATTTGACATTAGGTTAACTTTAGGGGTTTGTATTATTAATCAATGTTTTAAAATTCAGAGTGTTCATTGAACAGGAAAAAAAATCGACTGATTCCCGAGTTATTGATTCAATATTTAGCACAACCGTGGTCGAACTGGTAACGTATTAGTTATTTTAAATATAATTATTAATATATCAAAAATAATTAAAATAATAAATTATAAAATTATTATTAAAAATCTAACCTTTTTGCATTTTTCATGTTCAATCTCACTATTTAAATGTAATATATTTATAAACTTTTTAAACCTAATATGATTATATTCAGAATAAGTGAATAAGTATGAAGAAAATCCAAAAAATGAAAGGAAAATGTATAGATAAATTATCGGGTAAAATGCAATGTATATCCATGTGTTATGCCTAACTAGCAAAAAAATCCTTGTGATAAAAAAAATTAACATAAAATGTCCTATATTTTTCAAAAGTAGCTCAATACCCCTTAAGGCTAACTTTTAGTAAAATAAAGATAATAAGACAATTTTACCCCTCATTTTATATTTCAATATATCAACTCAAATTTATAAATACATATATACATAATATATATGCGCAAACGAAATTCTAAATACATTAGAAACAAAAAGAAAGTTACAAAAATATTTAATAAAAACCATTATATAAATACACACAAAAAATACGTAATATATATATACACACACCTTCAAAGATATATATACCAACCTAGCTAGTAGAATTGACCGCCGCCGCCCACCGCCATAGAGAGATCGGGAGAAAGAGAGGGACAAAGAAAGAAATCGAGAGAGAGAGAGAGAGAGAGAGAGAGAGAAAGAGATCGAGAGGAAGAGGGGAAGAGAGAGAGGGAAAGGGACAAAGATGGAGATTGGGCTGTTAGGGTTTGGAGGAAGGGGAACGAGAAGGGGGTGTGTGAGGGCTGTTCATGCAATTTCATTTGAAAAAATAATAGCAAAAAATTGAACAAAAATGCAAAGATCGATAAAATTAAGGGTAAAAAAGTTATTTTTGTAGTCAAAACTAGCGGTGGCAATTGGTCGGGTCCGGTACGAGTTTGGTTAGACCCGAGACCAGACCCGTCAGAAATTTTTGGACCCAGGACCTGACCCGACCTGCCACGCATAAGACCCGAAGCCGACGGGTTGGACCCGTTGAACCCGCTGGGTTCATAAACCCGTCCTAACCCGCAAAACCCTACCCACGAACTCGTCCTAATAATTAAAATTTTCATTTTTTAACAATTATTTTTGAGACAACAATTTTTAAATTGTACAAGAAACTTAATAAAAGAAAATATTCAAATTATATATAAAATCTAATAAAATATATTCAAATGAAATAATAATAATCAACTTCAAATTTAATTTGTAAGATTTTTGTTAATTATATTTATTTATATATTTTATATTATACATATTAAATATATATATTTATATTTACGGGTTGGGTTCGGGGCGGGTCCAAGTGAACTCGAGACCCGACCCGAACCCGTGCGGGTCTAGAATTCTAGACCCACAACCCATCCCAACCTGATTTTTCGGGTTCCAAACTCGCCCCGAGCAGGTCGGGTCCGGGTCGGAGACCCGCGAAACCCGACCCATTGCCATCCCTAGTCAAAACACAGTTGCAGTCAATGCGCATATTACACGAGGATTTTTTATGCATATTTTGAAAATCACAGATTTTTTAAGTTAATTTTTTTTATCATTTTTTTTTGCTAGTTTGGCATAACACAAGGGTATAAATTGCATTTTTCTCATAAATTATTTGGAGAGCAATTTGTAGATGTGAATTGAAGTTTAGCCTTAAATAAATTGTTGGATTATTGAGATTTGGATAGCAAACAAAAACAAAAAGGAGAGAAAAAGAAGAAACAATATAAAAAATGAGAGAAACAAAAAAGAAGAGGGTTTTGTCCTTCAATTTTCAAATTCCACCTGCCCATCTGGATCGAATGGACCAGCCTCAGTTCTTACCGTCCTGCTGTCCAACCTCAATTTTTAATGATTTTAAGCAAATAAAGCAATTTCTTCTGGTTTTGTGGTTTAACTTGGGTGTTTTGTGGATTGGCTAATGGTTTAACCTAGGCTTGTCAATAGGTAAGGTTTTACCCTACTCTGACACTAGTCCTAAAAATACCCGATTAAATATACTCTATACCCTATCCTACCCTATTCAAATATTTATCCATTGGGTATGTGTATTGAGCCTATCCTATTTTTAGGGTAGGGTCAGGGTATGGACCCTATTCAATCATATTTTTCTTTATTTGCCTTTTTTTGATATTGTATTTTTTTTAGCTCACACACACACACACATAACACATACACACGCATTTACACACACTGCACACACACACACACACATTGCGCACACACATTTTCACACACTTTCACACACACACACACACACACAATTTTCCCGTGCACACACACACACACTACACACACACATTTTTTTACGCACACACTGCACACACTACACGCACACAAATACACACACTGCATGCACACACACACACACACACTGCACATGTACTGCACATACACACATACACAACACACACACACACCGCACACACACATATTGCACACACAGTGTGTGTGAAACACACAGTTTTGACACACAGAGTGTGTGTGTTTGTTTTGTGTGTGTGCAATGTGTGTTTTCACACATACACACACAGTGTGTGTGTGTGTGTATTTGTTTTGTGTGTGTGCAGTGTGTGTGTGTGTGTGTGTGTGTGTGTGTGTGTGTAGTGTGTGTGTGAAAATTATGTGTAGTGTGTGTGTGTGTGTGTGTGTGTGTGTATGTGTGAAAATTGTGTGCAATGTGTGTGAAAAATGTGTGCATTTAGTGTGTGTGTGTGTGTATGTGTGAAAAATGTGTGCGTTTAGTGTGTGTGTGTGTGAAAAATATATTTGCATAGTGTGTGTGCAGTATGTGTGTGTGTGTATGTGTGTGTGTGTGTGTGTGTGAAAATATATGTGCAGTGTGTGTGTGTGAAAAATGCGTGTGGTGTGTGAATACCTATTGGGTAGTAATGTATGTAGTATGTGAATATCTAGTGGGTATCATTACCCAATGAGTAGGAACGTGGAAGACCATACCCTAACCCATTCATTTGTAGTAGTATGAGTTAGGGTAGGGTATGGGTAAATTTTAAAATTTTAGGGTATGGATAGAGAATAAATAGGTACAGGTAGGATAAAACTTACCCATTGATAGGCCTTGTTCAACCGGCTATTCCATTCGGATTTTAAAAACCTTGTTATTTATATGTGCTATATATATTACTAATATACGTGTATTACATATATATATATGTATGTATGTTTCCTGTCATATTATATTAGGTTTCTTACTCTTGATGGGAAACAAATTGAAAAATGAAATTAAATTTGGGTTACCAAATTGTACCGTCATGTTACTAAATTGAAAAACATTTGAGCTCGAATTAGTGCTTGAAGTAACAAAGAGATATAGTTGGGCTTCAACATTGAAGTTGCTCCGCTAGAATTTGCTCTAGATAGGGCTATCAATGGATCGGATCTGGAGCAAATCAATGCAATCCGGATCCTAATCCGATTACAAGGATCAACTACCGAATCTGACCCGAAATCCTATAGGATCTTTAGTCTTTATTCTGAATCCGAATCCGGAATAAATCCGAGATTCAATAAAAAAATACGATCCGATCCGATATGACAAAATTTTTTTATGCTTGAACCAAAAAATAAATAATAAAAAATTCTTTAATATATAAATATATAAACGTGTAAAAATATATTATATATATAAGAGATCTTTAATAATTATGCACCATATTTAATTTTTCATTTAATGACAATATATATTTAGAATTATATATAAATACGTTTATGTATAATATATTTAGTAAGGATCTCTAATAACTATAGAGATTATTAGTTGTTCATTTAATAATAGTATATAATAGATATCTCTAATAACATATCCTATATGTGTATATATATGGTGTATGTAATAGAGATTTTTAATATATAGACTAATTAATTAGTATTCTATAAAAAAAAAAACGCCTCTTTATGTTAAAAATAAAATTAAATAATGTAGAAAAATATTTTAGAATATGTATGAAAACTATATAATGTTTTGTTAAAAAAAAAGTACCTTAAAAATTAATAAATAATATATTATTAATTACAATGACATATACATTACATTGAAGTATTTTTATTACTATTGTATTATATATAATGTATAAATTTAATAAAATATAATATAAAAATTCGGATTCGGATCTTTAACGGATCGGACTCATTGAATTCAAATACAACCCATTTATTTCGGATTACGGATATTTGCTATCGGATCTGACCCATCGAATATTTTAATCGGTCGAATATACTAAAATCCGGATCGGACTCGGATCGGATTCGGATTAAAATCCGCTCCATTGACAGCCCTAGCTCTAGAAATGGTAATAGGGCCCAATTTGGTAATACGGTTCAGTCATTCGGCCTAAAGAGAATCTACTTCTTTCTCTTTTTATTTATTTATTATTATTATTATGATTATGATTATTATTCTTTTTTCATTCTTTTGATAACATCTTTCTCTTTTATCATTTTCAAAAGAACAGTGATCTATATATATAATTCTCAGCAAATGTCGTTATCATAAGCTTTAGCAACACCACAAGAAAATTAAAAAAAAAAAAAAAGAGACAAAAAGAAAGAACCAGTAGTAGCATTGAATTTGAGAGGGTGAAAGACAAATTAATTTATCGATTAATATCATCTTAACGACATGATTTATCAAATCCCGTCTTACGTTCAATTCATTTGAGAAAAAAAATATTAATATACAATATACAGTATAAATAATGAGTACAAAATATTAATATAAATATATAGTACAATTTGAGACTACTCAGCGCACACGTAGAACCAGACAACTGGTTTATATAACTCTTTTTTTTTTTTTTGTCAAATGAACAGAAGAATAACTATAAGCAATATAACTCATTTTATAATAACCATAAATATACTAAAAGAGTGTTTGGCTAAATTTATAAATTTTTCAAAATATCTTATATTTGAGAGCTTACAAATTTCTAAAATTTGTCATGCAATTTTTTAAGTAAAAGAACTTATGAGCTCTTAATAACTTATTTTTGAAGCTTATAAGCTTCAAATAATAAATAAAAAAAAGGTAAGCTCCTCCAATTGTTTTTGAAACACTTTATAAATTGTCCAAAATCAAAAGATGAAATGACATAAATATTTATTTTTTTTCGAATATAACATTTCTAATATCTCAAAAAATATTTATTTACATGAAATTACTTTTACAGTAATATTTTCTATCATCATTACACTTAAAATAATTTATAAGCTCGGATTTTTTTATCAAATAGAATGACAATTTATAAGTTCCAAAAATAAAACCTTATAACTTATAAGATTTTTTTTATCCAAACACTTTGATAACTTATTGTTGAAATAAGACGTGCGAGCTTATGAGCTATTGATTAGATTTTGGGCGAATTACACTGACTATTCCTGAGGTTTGGCTAATTTACGAAAAACCCTCTACTTTTTCAAAAATTACCAAAAACCCCCTAAGGTTTCAAAAATATTACAAACTTATTCAAATTTCCGAAAATACCCCTTCCCTTTTTTTGGGTGATTTACACTGACCACCCTGAGATTTGGTTAATTTACGAGAAACCCCCTATAGTTTCAAAAATTACCAAAATCCCCCCGAAGTTATACCAATATTACAACTAGCACCTATTTAGGTTGACTTATTAACAATATTAAATTTTTTTTTCCCCTCTGTAATATTGTTATCATAAAATTTTCATGTAATAGATTTAAAAAAAAATGTGATTATTTATTCAAATAAATATTATGAATTTAATGCATTAAAGGTATTTACCGACACATCAAGTATGCTATATTATCGCTAATACGGAGTAAATTTTAAGAGAAATGAGTTAGAGTCCTCAAGCTAAATAAAGTTTTCAAGTGCATTATTTAATTTTAATTTTTTATTTCAATCAATGTTTATATTTCTCATTTCACATAATGGATATATACGATGCATATAATTATATTTTTTTCAAATATAAATTTAGCACATATTACGTATATTTAGTATAAATTCATAACATTAAATTCGGAATATTTATTGAATAAGTAATCATATTTTTTTTTCCAAATCTATTAAATTAAAATTTTATGATAACAATATTACAGAGGGGAAAAAAAAAAGAATTAATATTGTTGATAAGTCAATCTAAGTAGGTGCTAGTGTAAAATTAGTATAACATCAGGGGGTTTTTGATAATTTTTGAAACCATAGGGGGTTTCTCGTAAATTAGCCTAATCTCAGGGTGGTCAATGTAAATCATCCAAAAAAGGAGAAGGGGTATTTTTGGAAATTCGAATAAGTTTGTAATATTTTTGAAACTTTAGGGGGTTTTTGGTAATTTTTGAAAAAATAGGGGATTTTTCGTAAATCAGCCAAACCTCAGGGGTGGTCAGTGTAATTTTTCCTTAGATTTTTGTACAAAAATTTTCATGTTGAAGTTAGTTTTGTTCTTTTGTACTCTTATTATGATTCCGGTCCTATCAAAAATTGCCACCGGAATTCGTTCTATATCATTTCCCCCAACCCCACATCAGTTCACAAATCTAAGACTCGATCAAAATTAATTATATAGTCCAAACAAAAAAAGGACAAATCAACCACTCCTCCCCTCTACGTCGATCGAGTTTATGATTCCAAAACTAGGGTCCAAATGACTTGAAACCAAACCTAAGCTAACCAAATAAACAAAATACATTCGAACAACACGCTTATAAAAAAAAATAAAATCCTAACATAGTTTTCATCACCCAATAAACTAGTACAAACAAGCCAACCATGTATTGATTTTTGTTTTGGTTACTATATTTATCGCGAGTATATATAGTCCTAGTACTTTGGCAACCAAAGTACCTGTAGTGTGTGTCATAAAAATTAGCAAAACAAATGTGCTTTAATTTGCCATACAAATTGAAAAAGGGAAAATTGATAATTATCAGGAAAGGCCATGATGAGGAGAAGGAAGATATAGGTCTATTAGTGAAGGAGATTGAGAAATGGAACAACAAAAAAAGAGACATACAAGGACAAGATGATGCTGCTGGATTTAGTGCTCCTTCCAAGCACAAAAATTGTTGATCATTTTTGTTCTTTCTCCATTTCGCTCTATTGATGTTCTTGATGCTGTAAGTGATCGTATTTATCATTTTGTTATCGAACACGAATATTATCTTATAAGTTTTTGTTATCAAACACGATAATTTTAGTTCAAACTTGATTTGACTGAATGAAACCAATCACAGGGTTTGGTTTGATCAAATCGGATGTGAATTCAAATTAAAATTTTTCTATTTATTGCTAATTATATCAAACCATGACAAGGATGAAATAGAGATGGAACGGGAAAACAAAGGAAGAGCCCATCATCTTTATAAAACAATATACGTTAGTTCTGTACATAAATTTTACATGTTGATCGTCACTTGGCAAGATCAAATCTATACAAGGTTTCATCTAATTAAGATAACCAAAGAATGAATGAATCTTGGAAAAAAAGAATGAATACTTGAGCTATACATTTATTCCCCTGGAAACTTATTAGTTTGTTCTTGATCATCATCGAATCAACGACTGTGAATGCTTCAAGAAATTGTTTAGCGGCCGGCTTTTTGCGTAGCACAACATATCCTTCACTCTAGCCGTCACCTATCAGAGATAAATTTTCATATTGGCAACAATGTTAACATTATCTGAATTCGGAAATATTGTGGATAAAAAATGAAACTTGGTAAAAATTTGACCTTTCCAAGCTGAGATTGTCTTGCATAAGGGACAGCCCTCTGATGCGCAGCAGAAGTGGATGGAGGCGATTTCCGGCTACTCGTTTCTTCCCTGAAGCTCGATTTCCCTCTGATTGCTGAAGGCCTTTCGCTCAAATTATGGTGATTCAATTTCTGGGAAAACTTTCAATATCTTCTGTTAGAACATGTACAATACACTTTTGGACTAATATCAATTCTTGAAATCATGTATAGAAAGTCGGTTTATGTATATGTACAAGTAAGCTTCTGCTTCTTGTCGTCACACTTGTGCTGCTCTGCCATTGTGTGTTCAATACATTTGGTGGCAGGCTTGATTCCTGAAGTTCAAAATTGACGCCACAAATGTAATTATAGTACTTTGTCGTACGATGAAATGTGAAGTAAATTGTGGAAGTGCATATATATATATATATATAGGATTGATACCAGAAAGAGTACAGTTGCACAATGCTTCAACACTTCCAAATTCATTCTTGCATCATCCAAGCTCCTGATAATCATGACAAGAAATATATGTCAGTAACTTGCTGAAATTAAAGTCGAATGTTATATATATATATATATAGACACGCACACGCGCACACGCACACACACATACGTATAATATACCTATGCTTCTGCTCTCCGAGACCAAAATAAGTTGCCAAAGTTGCCATCTGAAAACAAGTACAAATAATTAAAACTCGTCGTCAAAATTATTACCACATACTGCTCGGACAAGATTTTAGATATTAATGAATCAAGCAAAATGACTTCTTATCAGAAAGGAGACGGAGCAAAGTGTGCTCGTAGGGGCAGTTGCCTCCTCAGGTCTTTGTATAACTCTATAAATATGTATTTTTTCCAGATTCAAAATCTTGCCTCTTAACTAATAAGAATGCCTTCCATATTTTTGCCACAATTGCGCCCTCAAAATAAAAAATTCCGACTTGGCCCTTGTTAAATATTATGACATGATCAGTTTCAACTCATACCTTCATATTTCCAGCTCTCCTGCCAAATTTCTCAGTGAGAACTCCTAAAGAATCAATGATCCCAGCAGGGGCCGGCACAGGTCGACTAATCTGAGCAAATGCTTCTCTAATCCGAACGCAATCAAACCGTTGAATATTGTGGCCTGCCCAAATTCTTCCATCAAGAATGCTGAAAATCTTGTCAGCAACTTCCTCAAATGGTGGGGCCATGGCCACGGCCTCACGCGTGATCCCATGGCTGCGCCCTGATCGAACCGGAACGACTGACAAGTCCCCCGGCCTGATCAGGGTGCAGTAGCTCTCGAGCTCAACCAGTTTTCTCGGGCAGACCACCATCGCCCCAAACTCGAGTATGCAGAACTTTTGCCCGATCCTGCTGGGCACCGTGGTTTCCAAATCGAAGAACACAATCTCCGAGGCATTATTGTTCTCATTGCCTATACTAGAAATAGCCATTTCTGTGTTTTATAGGTTTAACTATTATTTGATGAATCTGGTGCTTTTGGAGATTATCGCGACAATTTATTGGTGTTTATGCATGGAGAAAGGGGAGGGATTATTTCAAAGAATGCATGGCGGATGGCTCAAGAATATTCTTAACATGCATAGGAGATTGATTGTCTTGTAATTCAAGTTAGATTTAGTTTAGGTTTTTGGACAAAGGGTCCCGTCTGATAACTTCTTGGTCAGGGCCTAGTTAAAAGGCAATCACGGCAATGCAAAAATCCTTTCTTTTGGACGAGGGAGTAGTACTACCATTACAGGGATTTTAATTTTCAATTGATCACGGAATTTATTGGGGTGAACAAGAAAGTGTTATATATTTATTTATTTATATTTTTCACATTAAAATTTAAAGTCAAAGAAAATAGAAATGGTAGATTCCTGGCGAAGAAATGTAAGTCTTGGTTGGCTTACGTAAACGAATAGGGAAATACCATTACTATCAAAGTGGGACACGCATATGCATACATGGCATTACAGTACACGTTAACTCCTTTTTGACTTGTTAAATTGGTTCCCTTTTTCACTTTTTGCTTTTTGTTTTTTATCATTATATATGGCCTGCTGTTCTTTAGAAATATATACCTCATATTCTTTATCTCCACACCCCCCACATGCCTCATATTTACACACACACACACACACACACACACAAAATATATATATATATATATATATATTATACACATATGTATTCCAGTCAAAGTTCTCTTGGGAGCACTTGGAAGTTTGTTATACAGGGATCTCTAGAATGAAAACTTGGGAACTAAAAGTTACAACAAATACTGGCAAGAACTTTCCAAGGGGAAGGTGACCCAAAAAATAAAAAACAGTTTCAAGATGTTCAAATCAATTTCAAAGAACTAGATTCATTTCAAACTTACCATCTTCACGCTATGAAATCTAAAACTACCCAGACATCCATCTAAGGTGTAATTACAGGACAACTATAAATTTCTTATCTTTCTACAAAATTGTGCAGCTTTGAACCAGACTTAACAGACACAGTAGGCTTGAGCGAGACGAGTGCTGACTTGATTCTATCTACTGCTACCTGCAGGTTGGTGAGGGACTCTGCATACGAGATGCGAATGCAGCTATGCCAAACGCCTCGCGCGGGTCGAGAGTGACCTATAAACGAACAATAAATAGCACCACAAACAATGTCATGAAAGTCTACCAACCTATGTAAAATACCAAAATCATCAGTAGGACTCGATCAACCTAGATGACTTTTTCAAACACTGTTGTCCCAAAGGTTTCCATGGATGACAATTTTATCCATCTAGACTGTCATAAATTGCAGTTGGGTAATAAATATCACTTGTTCTCAAAACTGGTGAGAGCGTATAACATTGTAAAACATTTGGATTTCTTATATGAGCTTTGTAGAGCATATATCTGCACAGGGACTTGGAACCACTGATCTCACCAAACTCTCCTCTCGTGGAATGCTTCAACCATAGCCGAGACGGATTCTCCGCCAGCATAACCTAATTCTAAAGCTGCAATAGCTGCTTTTTGAGATATGCTGCTGGCACCTGAAGTGGACTGGAGCAACAAGGTAGAGAAAACAAACTTATTTATGGAAAAAAGAGCCAGACTATAATTCAGCTTTTTAAACAAAAGATATTCATTTGATAAGAAACAGCAACCGATGATAAAATATTTATATTTGTCCATTAAGAGAGTGGTTAAGATAGAAAGCACTTCATTTGTGCTTTACAAGGCATGTTTAACACCAAATGGGGAAACATACTTGACTTTGTATCTTCCCACATGCAGCAACAAAGTGTTTTGGACCAGCAAGATACCCACGTCTCCACCCAGTCATGGCAAAGGCCTGTGCAAGCAACATAGAATAATTAAGTCAGACATCTAAAGGTCTGCTGACCATGTCTGCAATATATAATTGCCAAACAGAGGAGATAACAATAGCATTATCCAGGACTTGTTCATTCAAACCATGAAGATGCATTTACCTTTGAAAAGCCATTTACAGTCAAAGTTCTATCCCCCATGCCTGGCAAGGATGCAAAGCTTGTGTGAGTTGCTGGTGCATAAATGATATGTTCATAAATTTCATCAGACAGAACCTGGGGCGAAAGGCTAGAAGAATTTAAAAGCTAACAATATGAAATCAAATCAGTTAAACCCCTAATCCAGTAGATTTTCAGAAAACAGGTAGATATGTAAAACCCACCAGAAGCCTGGGATGCTTAACCACGATTTGAGCAATCTCTTCAAGTAATTTACGCGGGTAAACAGACCCTGTTGGGTTCGATGGAGAGCAAAGAATCAACAGCCTTGACTTCTCAGTCAGTCTAGATTCAAGAAGCTTTGGATCTAAAAGGAAATTTCCTGACATGGATGTGGGAAGGATAACAGGGGTCGCACCAGCCAACCTTGCCATTTCTGGATAGCTCATCCAAAATGGAGCTGGAATCAAAGCCTAAACAAGTGATTAGCAGTGATCTGGCCACTTTCAGTATTTAAGACTTTAAATAAACATTTGACCTGATTTCAACAAAGTTCAAAATTTATATCCATATAGCCTCGCTTCTTCTGACATATAATGGCCAATTTTGTACATATTTCTCCAACTTTCCACTGTGTTATCAATTAACTAATTGGAAACCCCTTAATGACATTCTATGTGGGAAGTGGTCACCACAGCGGAAGTTTGACATGAGCCAAAACCAAACACAAAATGCAACCAATCGAAAAACCAAACCCAATGATCAAAATTTCCCCCTTAGTGTAATCACAACTGGGCCAAAAACGAGTAGAGAAAGCAGCAACAAAAATCAACACAGCAAGATTTATGCGGAAAACCCATGGGACAAAGTTCTTCCCTAAAAACCAAGCTAGAGGGATAAAGCACCAACAAACCATCAAGAAACATATATTCTTGGCAATCACAAACTTACATACATCACTCAACCAGAGTAGAAACCAAAAAAAAAATGAGCAAGGCTCACTCAATACATCAACCAAACAGGGTTAGAACTCCAAATTGTACATTTCACTATCCAACCATTGGATCTTCAAGCAAACTAGACAGAATCCAAATCAACGTGTTTAGTATCTGTTTGCAAAGTTTGAGCTCGATCGCAGAAGGAATCACCGTGCAATTTTGACTTGATCGCGGAGGGCTGGGAAGAAAATTGCATTGTCAGCTTTTACAATCAACAATTGTAATTTCCGAATAACTCAAGATCCAACAATTGGATCTTTAAACCCACCAGATGATTTCTAGAATAGGATGTCTAGAAATCGTCTGTAAAATTTCACATTGATTGAAGAATGCTTGCTTGTCTGATCAGCAATCGATCTCTAGTTGCCCGACAAGTTTTTTTTTCTCTCTTTTTCTCACTCTCTATTTTTTTTCTTCTCCTCAATCTCTGTCTTAATCAATTTTCTGCTCTCACGGCTGATACTTCAATTTTCTGATCTTATTTTGTCTCTTGGGAGACAAAATCATTTAATTTTTCAAAAAAATAAGTGCTGACATTTATTTTCCTTCCTCCTTATGGACGGCTAAGTCAACAAATCTCCCCCTCACGACTATACGGAGGAATCAACTCAGGGGACGAATTTGATGAAATATTTTAACCAGTTGTGCAAATGACCTTTATTTGGACCGTGCTCGGTATAGCTTGGAAATTGAGCAAATAGATGTCAAAACTGCATTTTTACACGGAGAGTTGGAGCACCAGATCCACGTGGACCAGCCTGAAGGTTTTAAAGTCAAAGGAAATGAGCACTTCGTGTGCAAATATAAGAAAAACTTGTACAGGTTGACCGAGGCAATGGTGTAAGAAGTTTGGAATCCTTTATGGGCGAGCACGGATGTCACAAGACTTCTTCCGACTATTGTGTATTCATCAAAAGGTTTGATGGTGGTGAATTCTTCGTTCTCTTGTTTTATGTAAATGATATGTTAATAATTGGCCGTGATATTAAGAAAATCAAACGACTGAAAATGAATTTAAGCAAATCGTTTGCAGTAAAAAATATTTTGGGCTACTAAAACAAATTATTGACATGAAATTACTTGAGATAAGAAGGCCACAAATCTGTGGTTGTCGCAAGAGAAGTACGTTGAGAAGGCGCTTGAAAGATTTTGCAAGGAAAAGGCAAAACCGATTAGTACACTCATTGTTGACCGCTTTAAATTGAATTCCTCACAATGTCCTTCAAGTCAAGAGGAGAAATATAAGATGAAAAATGCTCCAGTCAGTGGTTGGAAGCTTGATGTATGCAATGACTTCCACAAGATTGGACACAGCTCACGTAGTTGGTGTGGTGAGTAAATTTCTTTCTAATCCCGACAAGATGCATTAGAATGTAGTGAAGTGGATACTCAAGTATGGTACTTCCAAGTTGTGCTTATGTTTGGGAAATAGAAAACCTATTCTTGAAGGCTATACTGATGCCGACATGGCCGGAGATATTGATTCAATAAAATTTACTTCAAGTTGTTTGTTAACCTTATCGGGGGGAGTGGTGTTTTGGCAATCAAGATTGCAAAAATGTGCCGCACTCTCTAGTATAGAGGCTGAATTCATTGCAACAATCGAGGCATGCAAAGAGATGCTATGGATGAAACTTTCTGGCAAGAACTTGGGATGAAACAAAAAAGGTACGTGTTGAATTGTGATAGCCAAAGTACTATCCATCTTGTGAAAAATTCCTCTATCCATTCGAGGTATAAACACATAAATATTAGATATCATTGGATAAGAGACCTGGTGGAAGCAAAAGAAGTTGTGGTTGAGAAGATTCATACCAATGATAACGGTGATGATATGAAGACAAAAGAGTTTGAACAAAGGGAAGCATAAAGCTTGTTGTAGTATTGCTGGTATGGTGATTCCTCCACATAGTCGTAAGATGGAGATTTGTTAACTTATCTCTCCTATACGGAGGAAGAAAAATAAATGCCAGCACCTATTTTTCTGAAAATTAAATGGTTTTGTCTCCCAAAAAACAAAACAAAATCAAAGAATTAAAGTGTTAGCAGTGAGAGGGCACAAAATTAAGAAAGAGAGTTAGGAGAAGAAGGGAAAAAAAGAGAGAGAGAAAAAGAAAACTTGCTAGGCAATTGGAAATCGGGTGTTACTCAGATCATCAAACGTTCTTCGATTAAGGTGAAATTCTACAGAGGACTTCTAGGCATTCTAAACTAGAAATCGTCCGGTGGGTTTAAAGAATCAACAGTTGGATCTTGAGATATTTGGAAATTATAGCAGCTAATCAAAAAACCTAATAGTGCAATTTTCTTCCTGACCATCGGCGATCAAATTAGGATCGCACGATAATTCCTTCAACAATCGAGCCCAAACTTTGCAGGCAGTTACTAGACACACCGATCTAGATTCTATCCAGTTTTCTTAAAGATCCAACGGTCAGATATATAACTCAGAGTTCCAGCCCTATTTGGTTGATGTATTGATTGTCTTTTTCATTCTTTTTTGTGGTTTCTACTCTTTTAGAGAGATTGTGAGTTCCAAGAATATGTGTTTCTTGATAGTTTGTATCCCGTCTAGCTTGTTGATTAGGCAGAAACTTTGCCCCATTACTCACCGAAATCCGATATACCTCATCTCCAGGGGAACACACAGCAAGAACCGCTTGAAAAATGCTCTGCTTTGCTCCATTACTCACCGAAATATGATCAGGTGTATAAGATATCCCATTCTTCTCTATTACGAAATTCAATTAAGATTGTGCACAAGATACTAGACTAACTCAGCAGGTGTCACAAAGTACCTTTTAGCTTTTTACAAATAGCTGTCCGGAGTTCCAAGGTCCCCCTATTAGGAGTATATACCTCGTGTATCCATTACAAATAGCATTAATTCCCGCCTAAAAATTGGTAAAAGGACCCCCCCATACAAGTAACATCCCATAGCATTTGTTAGAAAGAAAATCTCTACAAAGAACTTAAGTGTTTGACAAATCACCTCAGCAATTGCTGCTGGAGTATCAAAATCAGGCTGTCCTGCAAATAAACGAATAACAGGCACACCAGCTTGTGCAAGCGCAGTTGCTTGATCTGTAATAGCCTTTGTCTTGGCGGGCTTCACTGAATTTACTCTAGGGCTCAGAGTGATGTCAAATTCCGATGTGTCAGAGCTGTTCACTGCCCTCACAACTGCACTAACTCTCTGCAAATGCCGTTTTCTTGTATCAAATGACCTACCCAGAAATACAGGTGAATTTAGAATCATAACAATAGTCAATGGCAGTATGATCTTGTTTCCAGTGTCAAATACAGCATACAACGTAGCCATGATCTTTTAATTGGTCTAGAAATCAAGACACGAATAAGGGGAATATTTTCTCCCGTAAATTTTCAACGGGAACAACAGTAATTGGAGTTCATTTGGCAGACAAAGATGAGAATCACACAACGTTGGCATTAAAAACTAGTTTTTTGTATATAAGCAAATCTTACATTCATCATTCCACATTTTATTTCAAGAAAATAAGGGGTTTCTTCAAAAAAGCACCAGCGATCAAGAAAAGATAGAGTTTAGAGTAGAGTAGTAAATGGGAAGTCCATCATACCAATATAAAAAAATTTCTGGACACGATTGAATCTCCGAAAAATTATTTCACACAATAAATAAATAAATAAAATCACTAAATAAAGAACCACTCGCAAAATGCATTCTCCAGCTAAAATCCTTGAAACTGCATAATCTAATACAGCATAGATCCCAAAGACACGGCCAATTCGTTATTACAGCGAAAATCCAGAGCAACAAAATGGCAGCCATTATACCCGAGAAATGACCAAGATTAAGTATAAATATATAAGTAGAGAAGAGTAGCTTACTTGAGGGAGAAAGACTGTAATTGAGAAGAGAAAGACAGTAATTCAAAACCCTGTGAATCTAATTGAGATTTAAGCAGAGTCCCCAGAAAAGTAACCCCTGACGAGGCCCGCAGAGACAACAGGCACTTGCTGCCATTTTCCACTGAAACAATTGGTGGGTTTGACTTAGAATAATTGTTCAAATAATGGAGTACAAATTTTTGAACTGGGACAAAGTGAAACCAGAAAATAAAGCTATTTTTTTTTTTTTTGGTTTTCGTAGGGTGTCCTGGGCCTTTTGACCCAGACTAATCCCCACTGCAGCACTGTCGGGCCCAATTGGGGGCGCTGCTCCCAACAAGGTATTACGGCGTTTTCTGGGTCTCGAATCCGAGATCTCAGGTTAAGTCAAGAGAGTCCTCTTCCAACTCATCTGCACCTTCTTGGTGAAAATAAAGCTAATTGCTATGTTGAGAAGAGGATAAGTGATTCCAGCATGCAACAGGAGTTGGATTACTGAGAAATCCTTTAAATAAAATAGTCAATGCCCACATTTCTTGGATGTATTAGATTGAAATTTTCTCCCTTGGATGCTACAACTAGATGTACCTCAAAACACTTCTATGTCACTGATTCCTAACTTATATGTCAAAGCAGTTCCACTTGGTAGCCTTTAGTTCAACTTGATTTACCCTCAAGAAACATCTCATACAGCTCCAAATTATGCAATTGCATTATTCATAATTATCTCGGTTCTTCACCATCCAAATTTCTTTTGGTAATCTCTATGTTTCACTTAACTCCCCCATATATAACTCCTCTTGTGCACTTGAACTTTCATATTAAGAAAACAGAGATCGAATGCTTTACAGTTTTCATATATTTAGTGAAAAGTCTTTATCTTTTTGATTCCTCAATGAATTAATTATATTGTATTCTGAATACAATTATATATGTAGTTCATTGACATCTCTTAATAAATAATTATACAATTTGGTGAAATAATTAAATTATGGAGATGTTTTGAACATAAAAAAATACAAGACAAACATGATTAACATAAATATTATAGATACTACGTTTTGCACCATGAAGTAAAATACGAACACAACCAACATGATTCCTAAATGTACATCTTTGCAAGTGCACACATTTACGTCCAACCATACTGTTTGGACTTTTTACTATTTTAACACAAAAAGGTGTTTTTATTTAATATTCTGACACAAATTTAATATTTTTTTAAAAAATAGCATTAATTTGCGCGATTGTCGACTTCCTGAAAAGTAGACGTCCAGGATGTCAATACTCAATAAAATATGTGTTTCTTGAGATTTTATTTAATTATTCTTAAAAATTAAAAAAAAAATTCTTTTCTGAAAACAAAAATAAAAGAAAAAACTAAAATAAGGGGTCGACTCCTTCCAATTTTTTTTTTTAATTGTGAGGTCGCTGTCACCAACCTGCAAAGCAGACTCATGCCACACTGCATGTAGCAGTCACATCCCACATTTATGTAGGAATTTAGGAATATAATCGGATTAGGAAAAACATACGTGTCTTTTAATTATCATTAGTAATTGGATTAATATATGAGTGTTCTAATTATCATTAGTAATTGGATTAATCCGATTATTTTCCTAAATTCCTACATACATATGTACGATTTTACATATTTTCCCATTGTTTTTTTTAAATTAATGCTAATGATAATTAACCAACATAAATACACATAATGCTATTAAAAAACTCCATCATATAAATTTCTCTAATACAAATAAGACTATATATATTCTACAAATAACACAAAAAATTACATACTACATTATGTTTCAAAACTAAAACATACATTTCTCAACATGATAATAAATCTTCTAAGAAATTTCTCTAACACACATAATTTATATACATCCTATAAATAACACGAAAAAATAGGTAACTACAATGAAAAATTCATAATTGACTCTAATACACAAAAATTAACCTACATAAATACACTTAAAATGTTATTATTAAACTAACTCTAATACATTTCTCTAATACACATACAACTACATATAACAAATTATTCTCAATAAATTTTTCATAATATACCATAATTTTTCCAAATAAAAACTTATATACAACATATATCATCAAAAACATACTTAAGAAAATTAAGATATATAAAGTAACAAAGTAACGCATACCTCGCAAAAAATCTTCGAACAAATACTCTGAAAAATAAACACTAAATACACTAAATGATAATTAGAACACTCATATATTAATCCAATTACTAATGATAGTTAGAACACACATATGTTTTTCCTGATCCGATTATTTTCCTAAAATCCTACATAAATGTGGGATGCGACTACTACATACCGTGTGGCATGCATCTGCTTTGCAGTTTGGCGACAACGACCTCAATTTTCTTTTATTTTATTTTTTCAGAAAATAATTTTTAATGGAAAAATCTATGTTGGCAACACCAACTTCCTTTTAAATTTTTTTTCTTTTTTTAATTTTTCAGTGTCGAAAGCTTGGACGCCGACTTTTCATGAAGTCGACATTTACGATATAAACTTATGCTACTTTTTAAAGAAGTATTAAATTTGTGTTAGAATATTAAATAAAATACTTTTTGTGTTAAAATAGTAAAAAGTCCATACTGTTTGCTCATGTTAGAAGGTGGTATTTGGTTAGAAAAGTCGAACCCATCTGGTTGTATGGATTATACACAAAGATTGTGATCATGCTTCCAACAACCATGGGGAGCACAGTATTTGCGATATTCACATTAAAAACATCAAAAGCTTTATTTTTCGAGCACCACCAAAAATTACAGAAATACATTGTATTAAAATCGCCGTACATTTTTTTTTAATTAATTATTGACCATGCCGTGTCTGGCACCTGACAGACATTGACTGCGTTCAAATTCGAATCGAATTGACCACTTAATTGTAAAGCCTTTCCTTGCTACGGCAGTTCTAGATTTGCAAATATTTTTATTTCTGAAGAAATACAAATATTAGAGAACAATTTAAGGGCAAAAATGTATTCTAATTCCCTGTGGTTTGAAAAAATAACACACTAAACCCTAGAGTTTTTTAATTATTATAAAAATTCTATGATTTTAAAAATCAAGTTTAATGAATTTTTCTGACCATTTGTGAAATACACGTGCATTTGGTGTGATTTGATTTTTATTTTCTAAAATAAAATGACACCTTTATCCTTGCTCATTCAAATTATTTCAAACCCTTTTCTTTTATTTTTGGGCAATTTGCACTTTGCACCCTCAAAACAAACAAAACGAACATTTTGCACCCTTAAATAAGAAAAATAGTATAATATACCTTCGAATTGATATACCTACAACAGATTATATCCTGACCTATTTTTAGGCCAAAATACCATTAAAATGTAGGGTAAACTTGTCCATAAAATAAAGAAAAACGATCCCTTTTATATTTTAGTGCAAAGTGTTCATTAATTATTTAGGATAAAAAATGCAATTCATATGTCTATTAACTTCAAAATAATTATCTTAATTTGAGTTTCTATAAATGGTCATTTAATTTTTTAGCATTTACAAAATAAATAAATAAATAATGTTGGTGGTTGAATAAGAGTAATAGCTAATTATTCAAATTTAAGTCTAATATATATATATATATATATATATATATATATATATATCTGTGTGTGTGTGTATTGAACACTATTACACTACACCCACCATATATATACGATTCCTCTTCCACACTTGAACTTCATAATTCATATTAGAAAAAATACCATATAATCTGCATGCGGTTTCGCAATAGGGCTTATAGTTTAAAAATATGTAAAAAATCAACCATGTTTTTACAAAACTTGTATGTCAATTCCCTTCTGTCCATAGATAACGGATCTTGTATTACACGTGTTTGATGTGTGAAATTGAACACTATTACACTACACCCACCATATATTTATGACTCCTCTTCCACACTTGAACTTCATAATTCATATTAGAAAAAATTCGATATAATCTTCATGTGGTTTCGCAATAGGGCTTGTAGTTTAAATATATGTAAAAAATCCACCATGTTTTCACAAAACTTGTATGTCAAACCCTTTCTATCCACAGATAACGGATCTTGTATTACATGTGTCTGATGTGTGAAAATTAATGATTTTTGACAGCTTTTTACTAGTATATTAACTAATATACCTGCTTCGTATATACCTTTTAACATACTTATCAACACCCCCTTCATATATACCTTTTAACATACTTATCAAATATGACAAATAAATACCCTAATTTATTAAAATTTTAATTAAACCCTTTTTCTCTTTATTTTTAAACTACAAAATTGAAAACAAGACCCTTTTTATTTCCTTGTTTTATTTATAGATAATCAGTAAAATAATTAAATATTAAAAAATCTAAAAAAAAATATTGTTTCTTTAAATACGAGTACACAATATATTATTACCTTTTATAAATATATTCTAATAATATAAGAAATTATTTGTGTGTTGAATATTTTAAAAAAGTTATAATAACTTTTTTTCAATTATCTTAAAAATTTTGATTTTTTCTTACAAAATAATCTGTTAAATACAAAATTTCTCACCACCAACATGTGCCGTTGTTGAAGTCTTTACCCACCGTTTTGTTCTCCACGACGAGAGGATTTCGATTTTTGCTTCATTTTTTAAATTCGTGGACTGAAAGTGGAGTTTTGTGAGTGTGTGTGTTTGTTTAGTGTTCTTGTGTGTGTGTTTTAATGTCTTTTCATTCTTTTGCTGTGTTTATGCTTGTGTGAACTGTGTGTATCGTATCATATGCGTATAATACATAAATATAATTTATATTTAATTAAATTTTTATTTACTTATGAATTTTTTATGTTTAACAATCAATCTTAACCGTTCATTTTTTAAGTTAAGATTTAATGGCTCTTAATAACAAGGGCATAACGGCATTTCAGCATAAAATTAATGCCGTCATACTTGAATGAACAACGAGGACAAGTGAACAGGTTTATGAAAACATGGGGGACCTTTGCATATTTTTAAAGCATAAGGGGATTTTCAATCCTATTTCGAAACGACAAAGGATTATATAGAATATTCTCTTCACACTAAGAAAACCGAGAACGAATGCCTTACAGTTTTTTCATATCTTTAGTGGAAGGTCTATCTTTTTGATTCCTCAATGATTTCATTATATATTGTTTATTGAATAAAATAATATATATATATATATATATATATAAATACAGTTCATTGACATCTCTTAATTAATAATTATGCAAATTGGTGAAATAATTAAATTATGGAGACGTTTTGAACATGAAAAAACTAGGAAAACAAGAATGATTAACATAAATATTATTGATACGTTTTGCACTTCGAGTAAAGTAGAAACACGATAAACATGATTCTTAAATGTGCATCTTTGCAAGTGCACATATTTATGTCCAATCATATTGTCTGCTCAGGTTGGAAGGCGGTATTTTGTTAGAAAAGTAGAACCCATCTGGTTGTACGGACCATACACAAAGATTGTGATCATGCTTCCAATCATCAACGCTGTCATGGGGAACACACAGATTATTTGCGATTTTCCAATTAAAAAGCTCGAAAGCTTTGTTTTTTGTGCCCCACCAAAAATGACAGAAATACATTGTACTTTGGGAGAAATTAATCCAAAAATGCCAATGGTGATCAGCATGCAAAGGAAGGGTACCGTTCATAATTTCATCATCTCTAGAGGCGCAATGAACCCATAATCTAGAGTTTCCTGGTTGAAGATTATTTATCACATGAACATCAAAACCTGGGGAAAAAATATCAAAGGAGGAAGATAAAGTTCTCGTACATTCAATTGCAGCAAAGTTGATCAATGATGAGAGAAACAAAAAGAAAATATATTTTTTTAACAATGAAACCCATGTTTGAGAACAGTGTTGGTAGTTCAAATGGTGTAACGGCATTTATATAATTATTTGGACACTTGAATTGATGGAATATTATTTTATGCCCTTGAGATTTCCACAATTTAAAGTCACAATCTAATTTTGTAAAGTCATTTTCATTTCATAAGAGACCTAATTAAGATAAGTTGTCCTTTCACTATTTTGTTATGTAAGATGTTCTCCATATTTACATTTTCATTCTTTAATTCACATTAAACTCTTTCTATAACTAAAATGATCTAATTCTATTAATTTCTAGCATATTTATGCTCAACTCCTTAAATTACTCTTTATTACTTAATTATTTTTTTAAACATAATTTATAATTATATCCATTGATTAGTTTTTCTATGATTAACTCTTTATCAATTAGTGCAAATTTTTAGATTTTGTGCGTGCGTGCGTGCATGTGTTTATATATATATATATATATTTATTTATCTTTTACCTTAACTACTTTTCCTAAATCAACTCCTATTATGCCTATACATTATGAAGTATCTATATATATAATGTTATGTGTGTATATGTATATAAGATTATACTCATTATCATAATTACAATTTTAAACTCTTTGATTCCTTGATGTTAGCCCAAATTTATATTAGTCATCACTCATGAATTTGGCCAGATATTTCAACCACATGTATATATCCACTTTTATCTATATGTATGTCTCTATAAAAATAAAAATAAAAATAATAATAATAATAATAATAATAATAATAATAATAATAATAATTTATTTATATGTCATAATTTCCTAGCACGTGCATGCACATACCAACTTTTATCCAGATGTGCATCTATGTAGTAGCAGCAGCAGCAGCAGTAGTAGTAATAACAATAATAATAATAATAAGTTACTTATATGCCATAAATAAATTTATATAAATATTCTATATAATAATCTACCATAAACTTGTTTGTATTGTCTAATGTTTCATGCATATATAATATGTATATTCCATAATTATAATCAATCAAATTATACACATATAATTGAGTCATATTAGAACACCATTAAATACGTAAATCATGCATATAGATTGTGTAGTTGATAAATTTAGCAGTTCATTTTTTATGAACTTTATTTATCTATGTGGATTATAATTAATTTAGTTTATTAAATTAAATAAAAAGTCCATTATATTAGTTTAAACTAAAAAATGCAAAAATATTTAAATACATAGAGATCAAATAAATTTCATACCATCTTCATACTATCATTTGTTAAGTGAATTTATTTTCTTAAAAATGTATTACGCTATTTATATTTGTTCTCGATTATTGTTATTTTTTTGTATGATTTTGAACAAGGTTAAATTTGCAAGAAAATCTAAAGGCTTTATTCAAATAAACATTTGTAACTCTTGATTTTGTGGTAAGTCTATTTCACTTAGGTTCTCGCCACTTTTCATTTTGTTCGTTATCTATATGTATTTTTTTTTATTTAATTCGACGATACATGAACTTCTAGAACAACTTTGTTATAATGTCATATATTGCATGTAGGTGTAACATTTTAATATTCCTTTATTAGTTATAAGAAGATTCTGAAGTTCTTACGTTGATGTTGTGTTTTTGTCCTTTTAAATATGAATCACTGTAAATGCATGATTTCGTCTTTTAGTATATTCAAAATGTAGAAATCTTAATATATTATATTTTTTTCTGACTAAATCATTGTCACTTTTGTTTTGGGTTGGAATCGAATTGGTTATTGCAATATCTTTCATAACATTAATCTTCAATATTGGATTATCTTTTTCTGTATGTATAGACCTTCTAATTTGTGGGTTCGCATAAATTTTTAAAATATTTTTATTTGTAAATCTTTTGATATAATCGTATATATATATATATATGTATGTATATATATATAATGATGTCTACCTTTCGAGTGTATCTATTTTATGTAGGAAATGAGGCGGAGAAGTTAATTTTACTCCATTTGTGGCGTTTATACTTATTTTCGTATTTATATTATATGAATATTTTGATATATGTTTTAAGCCATTCAATTCAATATCTTAATTGAAATTTTAAACTCTTTCTCTTTTTTTTCCCTCTTAATTTTGGACCAATTCCATTTTGCCATTATATATATATATATATATATATATAATTTGTGTTTTGTATATACTGTCATAAATAAATTCATATAAATTGTGTATTTGTCAACCTATTAATCTAATATATATATATATATATATATATATATATAATGATGACCACCTCATGTATCCATTCTGGGTAACATAGACAATGAGGTGGACTGGTTGGTCTTTCATTATTTGCCATATAGGACATTTTTCATATTTACATTTTAACACTCTAATGCACATTAAAATCTTTTTATAATTAAAATTATTTAATTCTATTATTTTCAAGCATATTTATATTTAACTCCTTAAATTACTCCTTATACTTAATTATTTTTTAAGCATAATTTATGATTATATCCATTGATTAGTTTTTCTATTAATCTCTTCATCAGTTAATTAATACAATTTTTCAGATTTTGTGTGTATATATATAATTGTCTTTTACCTTCACTACTTTTTCTTGATCAACTCCTATTAAACTCATTATCATACTTACTATTTTAAACTCTTTGATTTCTTAATGTTGGCCCAAATTCAGGTTGGTCATTACATATGAATTTGGACAGATTTTACGACCACATGCAATTAATAATAATAATAATAATAATAATAATAATCTAATCTCTAATACATATTTAAAATGGAGTTCACCTTATGTGTCCATCCCTTGCTTATGTGTGGATAATGAGGTAGAAATGTTGTTCTTTCACAATTTTTCCACATAAGATGTTTTTCATATTTATATTTTCGATCTTTAATTCATATTAAAATCTCTCCATAATTAAAATTATCTAATTTCATTAATTTCAAGCATATTTATATTTAACTCCTTAAATTACTCTATATTACTTAATTATTTTTTAAACATAATTTATAATTATATCCATTAATTAGTTTTTCTATGATTAACTCTTGATTAGTTAGTGCAAATTTTTAGATTTTGTGTGTGTGTATATATATATATATTTATCTTTTACCTTGACTATTTTTCCTAAATCAACTCCTATTATTCTTATACATTATGAGGTATATGTCCATATATATAATGATATATATATATATATATATGATTAAACTAATTATCATAATTACTATTTTAAACTCTTTAATTCCTTGATGTTAGCCCAAATTTATATTAGTCATCACATATGAATTTGGCTAGATTTTTCAACCACATGCATATATTCACTTTTACCTCTATATAATAATAATAATAATAATTATTATTATTATTATTTATTTATTTATTTATATTCCTTAATTTTCAAGGCACACGAACATACCAATTTTTATCACATGTATGTTTATAATAATAATAATAATAATAATAATAATAATAATAATAATAATAAGTAGTGTATATGCCATAAACAAATTTATATAAATTGTCTACATTATCATCTACCATATATATATATATATATATTCCTTGAATATAATCAATCAAATTATATACATATAATTGAGTCATATTAGGAGACCATTGTATATTTAAATCATGCATATCGATTCTGTAATTGATAATTATAGTGATTTATTTTTAGTGAACTTTATTTATCAATCTAGATTATAATTAATTTAGTTTATTAAATTAAATAAAAAAATCCATTAAATTAGTTTTCTAAAAAAATGCAAAAATACATTTAAATACATACAGATCAAATAATTTTCGTACCATCTCTATACTATCATCTATTTGTAAGTGATAATTTATTTTCCTAAAAATGTTTTACGCTGTTTATACTTGCTCTTAATTATTGACATTTTTTTGTATTACTTTGAACCATGTTAAATTCGCAAGAAAATCTAAAGTCCTTATTGGAAAAAACAATTGTAACTCTTGATTTAATTTGTAGTAAGTCTATTTCACTTATGTTCTCGCCTTTTTCATTTTGTTTGTACATCTGTATGCATTTTTTTTTTATTTAATTCAATCATACATGATCTTTTAGAGCAATTTTGTTATAATGCCATGTATTACATGTGGGTGTAATAGTTTAATATCTTTTTATTAGTTATAAGAAGATTTCAAAATTCTTTTGTTGATGTTGGCTTTTTGTCCTTTTAAATATGAACTTTTAAATATGAACCATTATAAATGCATGATTTCGTCTTTTATTATATTCAAAATGTAACAAACTTAATAAATTATGGTTTTTTTTTTGACTAAATCGTTGTCACTTTTGTTTTGGGTTGAAATCCAATTGGTTATTGCGATATATTTCATAAAATTAATCTTCAATATTGGGTTATCTTTTTCTGTATATATGGACCAGTTTCGCATAAATTTCTAAAATATTTTTATTTGTGAATCTTTTTATAAAATCAAAGTTTATATATATATGTATACATATATATATATATAATGATATCCACCTTATGTGTGTATATTTATTTTATGTGGATAATGAGGCGGAGAAGTTATTTTTACTCCATTTATGCAATTTATACTTATTTTCGTATCTATATAAGGGCTAATTACAATTTGCACCCCTGAACTTTACTCCTTGGAACATTTACCCACCTCAACTTCATAACGTAACAATTCAGCCCCTCCATTTAACAGTCAAAGCCAAAAAAGCTAACGACGTTAAAAATTCCGTTTGCTAGACCTAGCCACATCATCCATTTTCTAAAATACCTAAATTACCCCCTGGCCATTGGAGCGGAAAGTATTGACCTTTAAAAATAAAAAGCCACATCATTTTTTTTATTTATATAGTTTAATATATATATTTACAAATATTTATTTTATATAAATATTATAAATTTAAAACTTAAAATAGATATTATTTTTTTATATAAACAAATATATTATATAAATTTAATTAATTTAAATAAATAAAAAATTTAATGCAATTACATGTTAAAAATTAAAATAAACAATTTAATGCAATTAAAATTTTCTAACTTTTTCTAAACATAAAAATTTAAGATTAATATTAATTAATTAATTAAAAAAAGAAAAAAAAAATACTTCACCTTTAACACTATTTTTCATCTTCTTCACCACCTTCTTCCCACCCTACCCCACCCCTTTCGTTCCCTTTTTTCCCCACCCCAAAACTCCCACCCCCAAAATTTCACTTGCCCCAAACCCCTACCCCCCAAAATCGCACCTGCCCCCATCTCCAATTCCCTATCCCATCCCTTTCTTCCTCCCAAATTTTCTTCAATCCATCCCACACCCTCACGTTTCTCTCTCTCTCTCTTACTCTCACTGTGTGTATGTGCACACCAAATATATATATATATATATATATATATGTATATGGATATGTATGTGGGTGAATAGTATAAGGGTAAAATGATCTTGCATATTACAAAAACCACTAACAATAATTATAATTGATTAAGTCAACGACCAAGTTAGCTTGCACAAACAGTCTGCTTAATGGAATGAATTCGAGGGACTGAGTTGTTACATTATGAATTTGAGAGGGGTAAATGTTACAAAGGGTAAAGTTCAGGGGTGCAAATTATAATTAGCCCTTCATATTATATGAATATTTTGATATACGTTTAACGCATCAAATTCAATAGCTTAATTGTAATTTTAAACTCTTTCTTTTCTTCCTTAATTTGGCCAAATTCCATGTTGCCATTATAAATAATTTGTGTTTTGTATATATTGCCATAAACAAATTCATATAAATTGTGTATATGTTTAGTTGTATATTATCAACCCGTTAATTATTTGGTATATCCTGATGTTCTTTATATTAGGCCATAAATATATTCAATCAAATTATGCACATGAAATTGAGCAATCATTGAATACCTAAATTTAGGGTATGGGTTGTCTGGTTGATAATTTTGATGCTTCATTTTTTGTATACTTGATTTGCCAAACTTGATTATAATCAATTTAATCAAATATATATATATATATATATATGTGTGTGTGTGTGTGTGTGTGTATATTTGAAATGAAGTTCAACATATATGTCCATCTCTTGTTTATGTAGATAATGAGGTGGACAAGTTGTCCATTAATTATTTTGTCATATAAGACGTTTTACATAGTTAAATTTTCTCACTTTAATTCACATTAAAAAATCTGTCCATAGTTAACATTATATAATACCATGATTTTCAAACATATATCTTTTACTCCTTAAATTACTCCTTATACTTAACTATTTTCTTAAACATAATTTATAATTATATCCATTGATTAGTATTTCTATTACCAAATCTTTATCAATTAAATCAAAATTTTAGAATTTGTGTGTGTGTGTGTGTATATATATATATATAGGTTTCTCAATATGACAACTTTTACATTGATTTTAATAATGATGTCCTTGATTATTACTTAGTCTTTTCACAATTAATGTTATAAATTATTATTTTTATATTTTGATCAATTAAATTCAACTACATGTATAAATAAAATTCTTATAAATTCCATATATAAGCCATTTCCATTTTTTAATATCCATGCATCGTAATTACCTTTTACATTAACTAATTTACCTTAATCAACTCCTATTTATTATTTCTATACATTAGTGCTATTTGTCTATATATATAATGTTATATATATATATATGTGTGTGTGTGTGTGTGATTAAAGTCATTAGCTTAATTACTTTCTTGATTTTTGCCCAAATTCATATTAGTCATTACATATGAATTTGGCCCGATTTTCCAACCACATGCATATATCAACTTTTATGTATATGTATGCCTATATAATAATAAGGGCAAAATACACCTAACCCCCTTCAACTCTGCTTATCCCCTTGTACTATAATAAACATTACTTAAACCCCCCATCTTAATAAGTAAATAATTTGTACACAAACATGACTTAACAATTATTTATAAAATAACAATCATAACCTTTTAGTCTATTTAATTATTGATGTTAAGCAGAATTTTATACCTTTTGATATTCTATCAATAATTATTTGGCAATGAAAGAGCTAACATCAATTTTATTTTTAATCTCACAAGTTATTATTAGAAACCACAATTGTAAATTTTCAATTGTTTATAATTTATATTTTGGAACAACTCAAACCTTCCAACTCTTTCAATGAATTTTTAGCTCAAACCATTAATATTTCTATGTAATAAACTTTAGGAACTTGAAAAAAAAAAAAGAAAACATGAACGATTAAATAATAATAACAATAACAATAATATAATAATAATGTGCAAGGATTTTTAAAAAATCAATTTTGATATTTTTTAAAATAAAATTAGTACTAACAAACATTCAAGAAAGTATTAATAAATAAAATCAAATAAAATTCCTACAAAAACTTAAAAATCTATCATTCATATTTGCATTACATTATAATAGAGATGAGAAATAAATGTGATTGTACAATTTATCTTTCTCACACTAATGAGTGTTTTATTATTTTATTATCTTTCTCACACTAATGAGTGAAAGGTTTATAATAGACATTTTTCAAATAATAGTTAACGTCCTGTTTGTGTACAAATAAAGATAGATGGGACAAGTAAAACTTATTATAGTATAAGGGGTAAAGTTTGATGTTCTCCTCTTAAACAACATAGGCTTTCAAATAATGTGGTCATTTAACATGGTGTCAAGGTCATGTCAAGTAAAAGATCTTGTGTTCAAATCTCATTACTACCCATTTATGAAAAAGAATTTTACGTGTAAGACTTGATACAAAAAGAATCTACTTGAACGTGCAGGGGCATATTGAAGATAAATACTTAATGATTCTCCTCTCTAACAACTTAAACTTTTAGATGATGTGGTCATTTAACAAAGGTTAAATGTATTTGCCCTAATAATGATGATGATGATGATGATGATGATAATAAGGGCGAATTACAAATACCTCCCCTGAGGTTTGGTAAAATTACAAAAAAAAAACCCTTAACTATAGAAAATTACCATTACCCCCCTGAGGTTTGCATAAATCATGTAATAGTTAACGGAGGGTTGAAACTTCCAAAATTACCATTAATATTTTATTTACAATAACCTCCTTGAGATTGGGCGAAATTATAAAAAAACCTCTTGAGGTTTGCTGAAATTACAAAAACCCCATCAGGTATTAGAATTTACAACCACACCCCCATTGTCGACGACGGTGGCGGCCTCCCTATTTCGAAAATTTGTAAAACACACATCTTAAGAATCCCCTACTCCAGAGTGATGGCTGACCAACATCGTTTGACCTCATTTAACTATTGATCAACGTGTATTGATTCTCACATTTCTGACGAACTTTGTTGGAATTCGACGATGTCAGCACTATTGAAATTATCTCGCTTCAAAGATTCCAAATCTGTAAGAAACAACCACGTCTTAGCCTTCTCATGGTTGGTCAAAGGGGTTTCCCTCCTCCGGTCATTGGTTTGCTCGTCGATAGTACCGTCAATCTAACATTGACACCCTTTCCTAGATCTCAATCATTGCAACAATTATAAAAGCCTTGAGGGAAAAAAAAACCTAATCGTTTTCTCCCCTCTCAACCGTGAAATTAACAAACCCTAATGATAGGAGTTTTTTGTTAGATGAGCAAACCTTAGGGGGTGTATTATAAATCCTGATACTTGAATGGGGTTTTTTTTTGTATTTTCAGCAAACCTCAAAGGAGATGTTTTAGAAAAATTACATATTTTATTGACGGAATCCTAATGAAGCATTAACAAAAGGTTTTTTTTTGTTAATTTATACACATATCCGAGGCGTAATGGTTATTTTCAATAGTTGGAGGGTTTTTTTTATCATTTCGCAAAACCTCAGGGGACGTTTTTGTAATTCGCCCTTATTATAAAAATAATTTATGTATATGCCATAAATAAATTCATATAAATTGTGTACATAATCATCTGTCATAAACATATTTGTATTGTGCAATTTTTGTTTTTTTGTGTATATATATCTATATATGTCATAAATATATTCAATCAAATTATGCAAATGTAATTGAGTCATATTAGAAGCCCATTAAATAGGTGAATTTTGCATATGGATTGTGTGGTTGATAATTTTAGTGGTTCATTTTTAGTAAAATTGATTTGCCAAGCTAGATTATTATTAATTTAATTTGTTAGATTAAACTCAAATTCCATGAAATTAGTTTTACTAAAAATAAGGAAAAAAAATACATTTACATACGAATATATAAACTAAATTTTTGTATAACCTTTTTCTCCATCTCCATACTATCATCTTTTGGGGTAAGGACATTTTCTCAAGCATGAACACAAGTTATTAGTTTTTGAGGTAGGTCTCCCTATTGAGTCCAATTGAATAATAGAAGTACAAATCACTAGAATGTAGGATGACATTCTGTTAGAAAAACAATGATTTTGAATATCACAAAAATAGATATTCACATGGATATTTTATTCGAGAAATATAAATATAACGCAACAACAGTTTTTGACAAAACACGGTAGCCAAAAGCAACTAAACAATGCCAAATACAAATAAATAAACAAGAAAGTTCAGTAAACTTATCAGTATTTATTTGATATTCCCAATGTCTGAATCACCGGGTTGCACCGGTTTGCCTTAAAGAAATATTCACCCCATTAATCGATGCAATGGGCCAGCGATAATTCTTCCAGGATAAGACAGTCTAGAGATTCATTCCAAGCCACACTACTACTTCGAACTTCACTTCGAAAGCTAATCAACTTAACATGTCGTATACAAGCAGATGTACACCAAACACGAAAGTACACAATCGATATTATAATCTCACTTAATCAGAGGTGTACTCAGAGAATTGTATTCTTACATTAATCAATTCAGAGAAATCTCAAGTGTTTTCTGTTCTTTTGTGTGTCTTCTGTTGGGGACCGGAGCATCTATTTATAAGGAAAAATAACATAGGATATTAATACCGAGAATTAATTCTAAAACCGTAACTACTGTAACTGCTTGTAATCTGTTAGATAATTAAATTTGAATTTGTAACCCCAAGTAATAGCCATCAGTTACTCAAAAATCAATATCTTGCATTAATACTCTGTAACCATTAACTGTTTCAGAGTTAATGATGTGCATTAATATTCTACAACACTTGAAATTAAGTTTGAATTTAAAAATTCAAATATTATTCCAAGGCTAGTTTAATAAAAGATAAAACCAAGACTGTGAAAATCACCCCCAATGTTTGCGGTTGCGTGTGAGACTACTCATATGCGGTACTTAGTTGTTAGTTCACACTACAACAACTCTTAACCACAAAAATATTCGAATTGTCAAAGTTAAATATCCCATATAGGATTTTGCACTTATCTTTTAACGTACAGACATGGATTAGATTTCGCATTAATATTTAATGAAACTTTATCTATGGATTTACACCAAAAATGGCTTCATTCTAGATTAATCACTATAAATGTTATCATAATTAAGCCCATTTCCAACACACTCATTACATTAGTGGCAACACATTGTTATTGGATATGACTCTATTGCGAACAGTTTTGTTTTCTATATTATATGTAATGGCACACAATTCAATTACTCTCCCAACTAAGCTTGATTGTATATCAAATTAAGCTTGACTCATCATGGTTCTTCTTTGACTTCAGCCTTCGGTGTGTCTTAGAAGCATATGAATTTGGAAGGATGATTTTTGTTGTAATTAACATTTCGATGACACTTTTTTTCGATGGGAACATCTCAGGGGGGAAGCCCTGGTAATTTTATTTCTCGCATAGCACTCTATCTTGGTGAAGAGACTCTGAAATACAATCCGGGGCCAAAGTCCCCCACAACTCAAACTCTAACAAATTACGAGCTGCGTTGTGTGCTAATGTGTGCGCGACTCTATTCACCGTGCGGCGTATATGGCAAAAGCTAACATTCCTAAGCTTAGTTGCCAAGTGTTCCACCAAATCCAGAGTTGTGCGGTAGAAAGAGCTGCAGGCCTCCTCTCTTTGGATAAATCTAAAGATTTGCAAGCAGTCACCCTCCACTTTTACCGAGTTTACTCCAGCCTCAATAAGCCATTTCATTCCCTGCACCAGTGCTTCAAACTCCATTTGCATCGGTTCACACGAATCAAGTCTGTACCAAGCTTTTGCTCCAATAAAGTTTCTCCCAGCATCACGAACTACCACCCCAAAGCCACGCTGTTGTGATTTTTGAACGAATGTATGCGAAAGTTGATTTTTGAACTTTTCATTTTTCTATTGTTATTTTTCTTTAATTGTAAAGTTTATTATTTTTCTTTTTGATGTTGTCTTGCATATTATTTTCATAATTTGACTAATCAATTCATCTACATGTATATATAATAATCTCATAAATTCCATATATAAGTCATTTCTGTAAATTAGTCATACTCATTCTTTTCCTTTGAGCTTTATATGCTAAATAGCCTAATCTCATGGCATCTAATATTTAATTCTTATGTTCTCAAAGTATTTTTCATTTTCTTTCTCTACTAAATTTGTTTGATAATTTGATTCTATTTTATTTCGATTTTAGTTAAATATTTTCAATTAGCACTTTGTCATATTTTATTTCGATACGCAGTTTACTGACATGGAATCAAATGTATTATATACATTTTCTATCCTCGTGGTTGTTTTTATTTTTTTGTTTTTTTGAAAAATAACATATTCCTTATGAATTGTATTTGCATAATTGATTTTTTTAAAATTTTATATATAGTTCTTCTTATTATAATTGTAAAAAATCATAAATTTCTCAAATCAGTATATTTGTAGAAATCATGGAATCTAGAATTCAAGGCACTAGTTACTATCACATTCATGGTTTTATTCTTACAATGTGTCAATTGTTATTACAACATTCTATAAATTTTTCATATTCGATAGTTAGTTAGCTTCATCTAATTTTATCTTAAATTTGGTATATAGTTTTTTTCCTTTTATGTGCCACAATATCTAAGCATTTATTCACCTCGAATTTAGTATTTTCTTATGTTATTTCATAATTCTACAATTACAATGTTCCTTTTTTCTTTTTTTCTTTTTCCTTTCATCATAATTCACATAATCTTCCCCCAATCCCCATTAATCAGTCCAATTACTCTCCGCCTTGCCCCTTCCCAAATTGAGTAACAAATTCAACTTGATTTATCATTGCCCTTCTTTGATTTGAACCATCGATGTATTTTGCAGGCATATCTAATTGTGAGGATAATCTTTGTTTAATTGACATTTCGATGATATATATTAGCATGCAAAAGTTGAATTTTGAAAATTTCTTTTTTCTATTGTTAATTTTTCTTTAATCTTAAAGTTTATTATTTTTCTTTTCAACGTTAGTCTTTTGCGTTTAGCCCATATTTGATTAAGTTAATTGCAATGCTCTAAAAAATATGGCAGAAGATTCATCCACAAATGTCTTACAAGATAATAAATCACTATCGATGGAAAACTAGAATCAGAGGCAATTATGCTTAACCAAACTATTTTAGAATAGATAAATACTTTGGAAATTAATTTATCTTTGTATTATATTATCCTTGTGTCATTATGTCATTGCATAACAGATGATCACAATCAAATTTAATTCATAATGGGACCAACCATTATAATAAAATAGTTGAGCTTTTTTTTGTTTTTTTTTTTATCACATTGGTCCTGTTCATATATGTAGATAAATTATCAAATTTATAAAAGATAGTGATTGATGATGCAAGTTACCGAATATTTGTAAAAAATGTGCATTATGTTTTGTTTTTTTTTTATCCAAAGCTAATGCTAAAATTAATTTAATAAATATTCTCTCTTATTGGACTTTTTATTTTTAAAAGTTTGATTCTAATCTAAGTCTACGTGATACTAATATTTAAAAATAAATATATCAATTATTTTATATGTGATCGTGGGAAAATTTAGGCTTCGTTTGGTAGGGTGGAAAATGGGAGGAAGGGGAGGGGAAGGAAGGAAATTGGAAAGAAAAGGTATATTTTCCTCTGTTTGATTGTGGGGGGAAAAGGGAAGGAAAGAAATTGAGGATGGAAAATTAAGCATGGGGCCCACCAATTTTTTTTCCACCCAAAATCGGACGGAAAAGGAGAGGAAAATAATTCAAGGATCTCTATAAAATAAGATTTCCAAAATTGCCCATTAATTTTATGTATTGTTTAGGTCTCAACTCTCAATAGCCGTTTTCTATATTCTTCTCAAACAACGATCATATGTCCTAAGCTCTCGGCAGCGTCTTCTCTGCATCCACTGTTCCTAGGTAATCTCTTCCTCCCTCACTTCCTCTCTCCCTCTATGTTTATGTGTTTGAACTGCCTTTATTTTTATAGAATTCCTGCGAAATTCATTCTTTTTATATTAAATTTGACTTCGGTGTAGCTTTGGATGATAATCAATTCAATTTTCTATGTGCAATTGAATATTTGATGTTAAGGTTCTTGATTCATGTTTTTACTTGTATTCACAATAGTTCCTTGGACTTTGCTAATATGACAAAAAGCTCTCAGATTAAAGCTTACGGTTGATTAACAATAGGTTTCTTTCAACTTGTAACATTATTTCTACTTGAGTGTATCAAGTGTCCGTATTTATTAAAACACCTCAAGCCAATATTAAGACAACACACGAGTTTAGGTGCGAACTTTACACCGATTAATTTTGCTCGAAATGTGTTAGCATATTTGTATATTATAATTTTTTTTTAATATTGTGTTGCATTTCTATGGTATGTTCATTTGGAACAACAAAATGTTTGATAAATGGACAGCGATAATCATCACGACAATTCTATTGACAACACCATGGAAGATATTTTGGATGGCGATTTTTCATTAAACCAAATATTTGATCTTGGTTTTGGAAATCAAGGACATATGTTAACACATTTGAAAGAGGAATGGGAAAGGCGCAGGCCAATATGCACAATAACACTGTTATGCTATATTGCGCACATGTTACATTTCCTCAAATTGATGTCTACAAGGGTCAACAAACCCATAAATCATGGAGTTATTGGGCGAGAACAAATACGTACTAGTTTAATGCAACGGTTGAGTGGAACTGATAAATGTCGTGATATATTGCGGAATGGGCGGCATTTATTGAATTATGTGAGAGATTAAGAGCAACTGGTCGCGTGAAAGATACAAAACATGCTACAGTCGAAGAGCAAGTAGCTAAATTCCTATATATTATAGCACATAATGTCAAAAATAGAACAATATCTTTTTTCTTCCATCGGTCTGGAGAGACAATTAGCCGCCACTTTCATGCTATTTTACGGGCTATTATTTCGCTTGAGGATGAGTTCCTTCAGCAACCTTCCGGATCAAATGTTCCCCCAGAAATTCTCAACAATGATAGATTTTACCCTTATTTTCAGGTATTGATAATTTTATGTTTATATCAAAATCATAAATTAGATGCATTTTAACACAAACGTTAATATACTACTACTTAACCAGAATTGTATAGGAGCTATAGACGGGACACATTTTCGTGTTAAAGTGCCATTGGCAGATCAACCCAGATTTCGAGGCAGAAAAGAGTGGCCCACACAAAATGTATTAGCTGCATGTGGTTTCGATATGAAATTTGTATATGTATTAGCTGGTTGGGAAGGAACAGCATCAGACTCCAAAATTCTGAAAAATGCATTATCAAGAGAAGATAATATTAAAATTCCACGAGGTTAGCCCATTGATGACTTGCCTATTGGCATAAATATAATATATATATATATATATATTTTTTTTTGTTTTGCTGAATATATATTAACTGGCTAAAAATTTATGAGATCACTTAATTTGTAGGGAATTTTACCTTGGAGATGCTGGTTTTATGCTGGTTAAGAGAGCCAATGATGTTCATTACTTTGCTACTATAAAAACTTTATGGTTGTGTTGATGTCCTAGATTTTTAGATGCCTAAATATTTTGTTATTAGACTTGGTAATTTGATTGCTGTAGTGGAATATTTTGATATTGATGACAACTATGGTTTGTAGAACTTTTGCGTCAATTTTTAGAATCAATATTTATTATAAAATTTACTTATGGTGAATGACTCAAACATATATATATATATATATATATATATATAGATATAAATTGCTCATATGTGTAACAAGATGTTTAAATAATATTGCATATTCTATTAGCATGGGTCCTTGTATTTTTTAAATAGTAAATACGAATTGTTCATTTGTATAATACATTAAAAATATATTTCAGATATCTATTTATTTTATTTTCATTAAATTATATACGACATAGTTATATTTGTAATTTAATTATATTTATAACTATATAAGATTGTAGGTGTTATTTGACACAATGTAAACAAATATTTCATTATATTAATTTATATATTTTATTTATATTATACTTATTTAGTTTAATTTTATTAATTGATTTTAATACATGAATTCATAACATAATTATGATTTATAATGATATAAGGGTAAAATTGTTATTTAGTACATAGATCATTTTCTTTCCTTCCACTTTTCCATTCAAACAAACAAGAGAAAATAAGTAGATTTCTATTTTCCTTCCGTTTATTTTTCTTTCAACCAAACATACCTGTGGAAAATTAAAATCCACCCATTTTCGCGTGCCAGAGTTGAAAGAAGTTGTATTTTAATGTAAATGAATTCAATTACATTGGGTAAATTTATTTCTAAAGAACCAGAGAAACAAACAAGCCAAAGATAGTAAGAAAATTCCTATTATTACTCATGTCTCAAACTTTTTACTCTTATTATTTAACGTGCTTTATTCTTAGGAAGTGTATAAATAAGTTTTTGAATGATAAATATTGAAATTTGAGTCTTAATAGAATGAGAAAGTTATTAAAATAAGTTCATGGCTTAAGGTAAGTGTCTGTGTGTATGTGTCTAACTTTTAGCTTGACATATGTAAGGTGTCTCGAGTTGATTGTATTAAAAACAAAAAAAAAATTCAACGCCTTAATTCTTACCAAGATAAACTATAATTTTTCCTACATTCCATAATTAGTTAACTTCATCTAATTTTTTCTTAAAATTGGTATAAAATTTTTTTATTTAAAGTGGCACAATAACTAAGCTAATCATTCCCTAAAAATCAGTATAAATTTCTTATGTTATTCCTATAATTACCTTTTCATTAATTACTTTCCTAATTTTTCATTGAAAATATCTCCTTTTCAGTTTATATATATTCTAATTTTTTTGCGTTTCACAATATCTCATATAATCTCCTCCTATCAAACCCCACCCCCAAACTCGATATGAAATTAATTTTGATTTATCATAATTAAGCTCTTTTTTTTTTTGTTTTCAGCTAGAGTTGTATCTGGAGGTATATGTAATTGTGGATTGTCTTTCATCGTGATACTCTAATTCACATTTTGAGAAATTATTAATGCTCGCAAAAGTTGATTTTTGAAAATTCTTTCATTTTTCTTCTTTGCTATAGAAAACATATTGTATGAAGCATTATTATAATATCCTTTTCTCTTTTTAGTTTCTTTCTTTTTAACGTCAAAATTTATTATTTCTCTTTTTAGTGTTCATATTATTTTATAATAGTTTTGAAAATCAGTTGGTTTTGTATTCATTTGTTCAATAGGTAATTCCTGATATCAAATGCATTTGGTATGTGTAACATCTAGATTATTGATTTTTTTTCAATTCGATTATGTAGTTATGTAATATGAGGTGCTTATTTTATTATATTTCTTTATGTATCAAAATGTTTGATGTGAATACTATATTTTATCAAAACATAGGGAGTTGTTCAATGGTTTTTTTATTTATTTATTAATCTTAGTTAGGTTGAAATGATGATGAATTTATATGCATTAAGTAATAGTTAATTGTTTTGCTTTTCTGGCATCTTCTTATGCACGTTGCATAAATGTAGTCAACTTATTTCAAACTTGTAATTAGTGGGTTTTTTTTCCCTTCAATTAATAATGATTTTGTTTAACTTCTTTAATCCCAATATATCCCTATAAATTATAATATATTATTTAGCTTTAAACTGATTATGAATCAAAAAATAGTTTAAATTATTTAGGTAAAATATTAACCCAATTTTACTGTCAAAAAGTATAACAAATTATGTAAATCATTATGCAAAATTTCTAAATGATTAGATCATACGTACAAGTACAAATATATCAAAGCTAAAGTTTTAAAATTTGTATTAGTTCTTACTAAATATTTATGATTATGTACAACAATAGCTAACCCTTTATAAATCAGCGCGAATTTTTATATTTTGTGTATATATGCATATAAATTTCTTAATATGACAAGTTTTGTATCAATTTTAATAATGATATCCTTAATCATTGCTTAGTTTTTCACATTTAATATCATAAATTATTATTTTCATAGTTTGACTAATCAAATTCAAACACAAGTGTAAATAAAAGTCTCCTGAATTTAATATATAAAACATTTCCGCTATTCTATATCCCGCAATGTAATTATCTTTTATCTTGACTACTTTTCCTTAATTAAGTTCTATTTATTTTTCCTATATATTATGTAACACACACACACACACACACACAATGTTATATATAAATGAGTGAATTCATTGTCTTAATTACTATTTTAAACTCTTTACTTCACTGATTTTGTCCAAATTCATGTTAGTCATTACATATGAATTTGGCTCGATTCTCCAAACACGTGCATATATCAACTTTTATCTATACGTACACCTCTCTCTCTGTCTCTATAATAATAATAATAATAATAATAATAATAATAATAATAATAATTTGTGTATATGCAATAAATAAATTCATATCAATTGTGAACATAATTATTTGCCACAAACCTTTTTGTATTGTGAAATATTTTCGTAATTTAGTCATATTAGGGCCCATTAGTTACATAAATCTTGCATATGAATTGTGTTATTGATAATTTTATTGATTCATTTTTCATAAACTTGATTGTCAAACTAGATTATCATTAGTTTAATTTATTAAATTAAACTAAAGGTCTATAAAATTAGTTGTTACTAAAATAAGATAATAAAAGTACGAATTACTAGAATATGGGATAACATTCACTAAATAAGTGGCGACACATTATATATGTTATGAGTTGTCAAATTTGAATAAAGTAAATTCATAATTAACTTTTTGTTCATAAATGTAATTCATAATTATAGTTAATTACCATTTAAAAAATGTGATGAGCTTAAAATCATGCAAACTATATCTATCTATTTTAAAAAAAATGTTGATCATCCTTTTAATTTATTTTTCTTCAGAATGTAGAGAGTCCATAAACCTCCACTTATTATTTTCTCTCTCCCCAACCCCCAATACCAATACAGGAAGAACAAAAGTGAAGAAGTGTGACACTTTTCTCAAACCTGTTTTTTCTGATTAGATTCACTTTCTCATTTTTTTTTTTTTCAGTCCAATTAGATTTATAGATTGATTAAGTAAATTGCCGATTTCCTCTTTCGCAGTATTGACTTCTTTTTTTGTGAATTAGTTCCTTTTCGTTTGGTTTTCTTTTGCAGTTAAATATACGCACGTGTGTGTGTACATATGCATGTATGAATATATTATTTTAATAATACTTCTTTCACTTATTTATAAATATTTAATTTCTATGGACATATTTTGATATAGATATATATTTTTAGTGATCTCCATTCTTTTTATATTTTTTCTTTGTTCTTACCTTAGTCTTCAAGTAATTTATTTATTTGATTGTTTAATTTTTTTAGTTCTTTTTTGACTTTGTTTTTTTCTAATATATTGAGGAACTTTGTTTTATTCAAATAGCTAAGATTTTTTTTCATCTTTCAAAATTTAAAATGTTAATCATTTACTTATTATTTTTGTTCGTTATATTTTTTCGGTAAATGTTTTTCAAATTGTATCCTTTTTACTTTTTTTTTATTCATGTAATATTTCTCCTATTTTAATATTTCATTTATATGATCATATTTTTAGATATATTTTGAATCAATTCTTATGTGCTTAATATTTTTCTTTTTCTACTTCATTTCTTTGTTTCTTAAATTCTTTTTTAATATTGATTATTTAAATTTGAAGTAAATTTGATGTTTTGTTGTTCATAGATATTTCAGTGACTGAGTTTTAAATTGTTTTATCCCTATTTTTATTAACAAGACAAATCAATTTTAGTTTTATCCATGTTTAGATTTATAACTAGCATTGATTATATTTTTCTTAAATATATTGATTACATTTTATGACGTAAAAGATTTTTCCTACTTCATTACAAATGCAGTTACAACTAAAGATAAGTTTTGTTTGGTAAAGAATATTCTTAGAAAGTATATTCTCAAATCATATATATATATATATATACATATATATATTAAAAATGATGTCCACTTATTTGTTCACTTCTTTCTTATTTGCATAATGAGTTGGACAAGTTATTTTTGATTCATTCCAAATATACTTATTTCCTTAGTTAGTTTTAAGTCATTAGATTCATTATCTTAAATTATTCTTAATTACTGTTTTAAATTGTTTTAACTTCTTGATTTTGGCCCAATTTCATATTACTTAACTGAATTGTGAAAGCAAATTAATGCATATATCAAAATATATTTTAAACTTTTTTAATTCCTTGATTTTAGCCCAATTATGTATCAAATTTTCGTTGATTGAATTTTCATTTATTCCAAAAATCATATAACTACACGTCTTAATCTAAGCCATTGATATTGGGTCATTAATTCTATAATAATATTTTTGCTAACAGTCATTCCATAAAATCATCCACAGGGACCACACATATTATTGCTACTTTAACTTTTTTAGTTAAATAAATTACAATTGATTTAATTCCTTAAACTAAGCAGAAAACCCTAAAACTTTAAACATATAGTCACGTATATATAAATGAAAACAACCTATATTTTCCTATTTTATACTCACAGCATTGATACTATCCCTCTTGGTATGAAACATTCAATTAACAAGTTTTTAAAAGAAACATTGATAAATATCGTAAACAAAAAATTAGCAAGGTTTAATAAATTTATTACTTAAATATTTTATACTAGAGAGATAATCTATATAACAAAATAATTTATATGTTTATTTGTTCAACACTTTTAATGTAGTTTTGCAAATGCATTTCTCTTAATAATAATTGATGAGTATGAATAAATATTGAATATCCACAATAACAAACTCAAAGCATATATGGTAAGTTTTCTTCTTTTTCTTTTTCTTTCCCCCATAAATGTTACATTTTATATGTTGGATTATCGATATTAAATATTTTTTATTCTAAATATCATTATTTTAAATATAAATATTTTTCCTATTGGCAAATATGAAGATTTCTGAAAAATTCTGCAACCATATCATATTTGATCTAATGAAAATAAGTTACATGTATATGAAATATTATTGTGATTTTCTTATTCCAATAATTGAATTATATTTAGTAAATTTTTTTATTATTTGATTTATAACATATGTAGAAGAGTTTCTTTGTTTATGATATATCTTAAATTGAATACAATTTTTTTAATTGGCATCCCGTACAACACATGGGTTAAAAAACTAGTTCTAACAATTAGAATAGAATTGACATGTTTCTAGTCATTCAAAAATAAAAAATGCCCCATATATATTAAGTGAAACGCTAGGTATTTTTCTAGAAACTGAAGACTTTCTTTAGTTATATATTCACTAGCGTAGAACCCGTGCCATGCTCGGTATTAGTTTAAAAGTATAATATCGTAAAACACTTATTAATATATATTAAATTTGATTGTTATATACTTATAAAAGATAATATAAAAAAATAAATAGAGCACAAATATAAAATAAAATTATATTTTGACCACTAGAAGGGATGAAAAAGTGACTGTATATTAATATAATCATGAGAACTCCTTAATTTTTTTTTAAATATATTTACTTTCAAATTTCAAGTTAATTTTTGAAGATAGACTATAGATTCAAACTTAATAAAGTATAATAAAGAAAATTTTCTCCTGAAACTTAATTATAAAACTTGTAATATCTATTAATAGGCACACTATTCAAAATAACAAAGGAGAAAGTAATATATTTAATCTATGTAGTTTGTGTCTTACTATTATTTAAATTATTGTATTTTTTTCACTATTATTAATATAGTGTTTCATAAGACAAAAACAATGTAGAACAAATAAAGAAAAATAAAAATAGGAGGAAAAAAACAACATTAAGATGAAATAAAAAAAATTAGTATTGTATTTGTATTCAAACTTAGATTTTCCTCAAGGAAAACATTTCGAAACATGATGAAAAAACAAAAATATAAGATACAATTAATTAAGAAATCCAATTAATTAATACAATTATTTGATAAAAATTATCAATATCAACAATTAAGAACAATCCATCAAAGTTAATAATTTAATACCAAGATAGATCGAGAGATACCAAGAGAGAGAGAGAGAGAGAGAGAGAGAGAGAGAGAGAATTTTCTAAGATATTAGAGAGATATCAAGAGCGAGAGAGAGAGAGTGAGTGAGATTTTGCGAGAGACTCACCAAAGAGAGAAAGAGAAAATCCGAGAATCGCAGTGGCGGTGAGAAGAGAGAAGGGGAAGAAAGGTAGGAGGAGGATAGATCTAAACAAAGAAGAAAAGAGGAAAAAGGAAAAAAGAAATTAAAGAAATTAAAAATGGATATGAAACAAGAAAGGAAATGGAGGGGGGGGGGGGGATGAAGAAAAAAAAGTATTTTTAAAAAATAAATAAGAGTAATTTGGTATGTTCAACTAAAAGTATTGACAAATTTGGTAGGAGGGGTGATGCATAACCTTGATAAATCATAGGGTTTTCTATAATAATTACAAAACTTTAAGATTTAGCATGCTAGTTAAACAAACCACAAGGGATTATGGTGCATTTTATCCATTTTTTTAAAGTTAAATAGTAAAAGCAAGTAGTATTTGAGACAAAAAATAAAAAGCAATTAAAGTTTGAAAAACTAACTAAAAGGTAGACAAATATGCTTAAAAGTTGCTTCTAACTTTGAGCGTATTTTAAATTTCTTTTTGATAGAAGTAGGAAAATAAAACACTCACACTGTGTTTGACAGATGAAAAAAAATAGAGAGGAAAGAAAATGAGTGGATTTAAATTTTTCATAGGTATGTTTGGTTGAAAGAACAATAGATGAAAAGAAAATAGAAATCTACTCATTTTCTCATGATTGTTTGAATGAAAAAGTGAAAGAAAAGAAAATAACTTTTGTACTAAATGACAGTTATAACATTACTAGATTAGTAGTTTCAAGCAAAGCAGATAAGTCAATTAAGGTAGAAATTGATTCTTTATTTTGTTTTCAGGGCTAATTAAGGCGACGCCGATAAAATCAATTGAGTAATTAATGAATATGGGTTAAAGATACCCATTTCATATATAAAAAGACAAAATACACTTAACTACCCCCGCCCCCTTTTTTGGTAACATACCTGACCCCCCCAACGATGCTAACATAATACTTTTTTCTCTATATTTATGTTGCCTTGTTTTGTTTTAGTAAAATCAGTTCGTGCCTGTTAGAGGGTTTTATATGGGAATCTCACTCCTTTATTGATCAAAAAAAATTATTACAATAGAAAGTTTGTAAAAAACATAAAAAGAAGAATAAAATGTCTTAAGCGCCTAAGAAAATTTAAATGAGGATTACTACTCTCTTGATAAGTGATATTGAAAAAGTTAAAACTAAGGAAATAAATAATACTATTATCACAATCAATCAGAAAGGAATTAACAGTTTACCGTAAAAAAAAAAAAAAGGAAAGGAATTAATAGCAAAGTAGTCGAAGCCCAGATTCCATGTATGTTGGCAGAAGATGTCCCTTGACTCGGTCCATGCCTGACCTGTAATGACATCCAAAATTCCAAATTGTTGTGCCAAAATTGCACGAGCTGGATAGGGCCGTCAATGGATCGGATTTAGATCAAATCTGAAAAATTTTAATTAGAATTCGATAAGGCTCTTTAGTATTCAAGTCCGACCCGAATCCTATAGAATTTATATTCATTTTAATTGAATCCGAATCCGAATTCGAGAAAAAAAATACTAAATCCGATAGAAAAATCCAACCCAATTAACTGTTAAAAATTTTGAAACTTTAAAATCAAATAAGCAAAAACAAAATTATTTCTTATGTAAAAATTAAAGTTTAAATAAATAGAAAATTATTTTATAATATGTATAAAAACTATACATTATTTTTTGAAAAAAAAATTACTTTGAAAAATAAAAAAAAGTATATTAAAAGTTATAATGGTTTGAATATTGCATTCTATTTAAACTTCTTCACTAACATTATATATGTAAGGTTGCTAATATAATAAAAAATATTATTAAAGTTCGGATCCTGATCTTTAATGAATCGGACTGTTTGATTCCATATTCTATCCATTTATTTTGGATTACAGATATTTATAATCGGATCTAACCCATCGAATATTTTAATTGATCGAATATGCTAAAATTCAGATCGAATTTGAATTAAAATCCGCTTCATTGGCAGCCCTAAATATTATCTCTGAAAATTAAGTCTAATTGGGCCATTCATGAGTTTGTAGGTCTCCGCCCATTTCCTGTATAAGGCTTTACATGCTTGCTGCCCACTTGTAGAGGAAATGACTATATTCTATGCAAGTAATAACGCGCTGCATTTCGGCCCTAAAGAAAGAACCCGTGAATAGGTAATGAATTGGCCCATAATCTGATCATCTTCTCGCCTCTTCAACAAGCTCTCCTATCCAATTAATTTCCCATTCATTTGAAATTAATTTTGAACAATTAAATATATTTTTCATATCTACTCGTGACTTAGAATACGAAAGTTCAATTTATTTTTCCAAATAATAAATGGAGTTAAATAAAATTATTGGTCAAAGTTAATCATTTACCAACTTTATAAAATCAATTTCTAACAATTATAACTCTGCAGACAAACCTGCACTTATCAATCAGTTTTTAATTAAATTAAAGAATAATTTAACAACACAAAATAAGGAACTAGACCCGTGATTAATAGAGAGGACCGATTATCAAATCCATCCCCACTGACAGTGCCGTCTCTCTTCTCTAGCCACTTAGTTGAAAATTATATCCAACTTTGGCTAATAAAAACAATACTCCAACTTACAAGGAAATGCATGTACATGTCAAACTTTGAATCCATTTCTGTCGATTCTTGTTATGAGAATAAAAAATAAACCATTTAACAATATTATAATCATTGCCAAATATTATGGACTAATTAATTAATGTAAGGCAAGGTAAATCGATGATTTATCCATCGAATGTTAGCAGCAACACCAACAAAACCAATTAGTCATAAAGTATAAAAATGACGATATAAACACTATCATCAATAATAATATTTGATGAAAATACCTTGATATCTCTATAGCGAGACTTTGATGATTAAAAAAAAAAATTGTTACTATAATTTTGTGATAAGGTCTTCATTATTACTAAATCGTTACTATATGTGTATTATAAATTAAGAAAAAATATCATTTTAATCCTCCAACTATGCTCTCAAATCACATTTGGTCCCTTATTTTCACTCGCATCAGACTTGATCCCTCAGCTTACTTTTTTTTTTAATCAAATGTGGTCCTTCCGTTAGTTTTTCTATTAAAACTAACGGAAGTTAGCTTTGGTATATTCTAAAATTACACTCACCTCCCCTGGTACTTTTTCAAAATTACCTTCACCTCCCCTGGTCTAAAGAAATATTGTCAAAAGCTTAGAAAAATGATACGAGCAAACAAAAAGAGAGCTAAGCGTGCAAATTCAAACTCACCTCCTCAAATGATTCATTGCAATGAGCTTTTCGTACCATACAAGAGGAAAATAGCTGCTCAAAAAATAATGTTGATGGTCATGATAGCCTTATCATAAGCTATCATATAGCTGCTCAAAATCACTTCTCCATGCGGCCTAACATTTATCTTTGAGAAATAAAAGAGGTCATATATATCGAAATTCTCTATAGCTTATTCTTGTTCAAATTCATCTCATGATCCTTCTTTTTCTTCGCCGCCGGCCGCTCCGCGCTCTATTCAAAGAGGTTATCCTCACCCACGTATATTTACACATATAAACACACACGTGTATGTGTGTATATATATATATATACAAATATATTATATGTATATATATAATTCTACTATACAAAAATTTAATTGGTAGGAAGATATGCGGCGGACAACGACGATGGGGAGCCTTGGTTGCCCTCCGCTCCGGGCCTTAACCTTCGACGCTCTCGGCCTTGTCAAAGGTAGAAAGGAATACACCGTAATTGCTTACTAGCAGAAATCCTATAACCTTGTGCTGAAAATATTTTTGATTCGAAGCTTTCCTTTGGGTTTTTGAGTTGGGTTGCTTTTTCCCTACAGTTGTCGAGGCACGCGACGAGCAGAATGGAGGTGCTGCAAAGATGGTGGAGCGGTGGGGTGAACCAGATTCCTCGAAATGCATACTTGCCGCGTGCATTATCGATCGAGAGTTCGGCCCGGTATGCTTAATTTGTTGCTTTTTTGAAGTAGGTTTGAGGGTTTAACTGATGAGTGGAGCTGGTTTGTGGTGATTTTGATGAGCATATTGGCCTCGAGTTTGAAATTAGACCAGGGGAGGTGAAGGTAATTTTGAAAAAGTATCAGGCGAGGTGAGTGTAATTTTAGAATATGCCAAAGCTAACTTTCATTAGCTTTAACAAAAAAACTAACGAAAGGACCACATTTGATAAAAAAAAAAAAAAAGTAAAGATGAGAGACCAAATTTGATGACAAGCGAAAATAAGGGATCAAATGTGATTGGGAAATATAATTGAAGGACTAAAATGATATTTTTCCTTATTAATTATCAATAGTAACAGTTAAGACACTATACACACACACACACGCACACACACATATATATATTGACACAACCACTCGATATACCATATAAATGTCAACTATAAAGAGACACGTACGCGCACACACACACACACATTCAATGGGGAAGAGGGAGGAGAAGAGGGTTCAAACCCCAAATCTCAAGGGCGTCAAGTTGAAACCCTCACCATTGGACTACAGGCCCTAATGACAATTAAGACACTGTGTTGCCACTATTAACATTGTGTAAATTATTTTCATGATAAAATAACTTTTCTTGTTATTAACAATGTATTTGACAAAGGAAAGAAAACAGAGAGAAAAGAAAACAAGAAAAAAAATTGGTAGATTTTAAATTTTCACATGTTTGTTTAAATGAGGTGAAAATGAATGGAGAGAAAATAAAAAAATAGCTGTAGTCTTTTCTTTTAATTTTCCACCCAGTTTAAGATGGAAAAAAATTGATGGGCCCCAAACTCATTTTTTTATTCCTTTCACTTTTCAATTTGTAACCAAACGAAAATGATTTCTTTTCTCTTATTTTCCTTCCTTTTAATTCACTTCCTTCCATTTTCCACTAGAACCATTGGTGGGTTTGACTTGGGATAATTGTTCGAGTAATGGAGTGACCAGAAAACAAAGCTAATTCCTATGTGGAGAAAAGGATTTGGGGCTGTTGAAGTGATTCCAGCATGAAACGGGACTTGGATTTGTGAGAAATGTTGTTTTAAATAAAATAGTTAGTACCAACTTTTCCTAGATGTATTAGCTTGAATCTTTCTCCCTTGGATGCTACAACTAGATGTACCTCAAAACCCTTTCATGTATATCAAAGCAGTTGCACTTAGTAGCCTTTGTTTTAACTCGATTTACTCTCAAAAAAACATCTCGTACAGCTCCAAATTATGCAGTTGCATCATTCATAATTATCTCGTTTCTTCATCATCCATATTTCTCTTAGTAATCTCTATGTTTCACTTAACTTGCTATATATGACTCCTCTTCCACACTTGAACTTTCATAATTCATATTAGAAAAAATTCCATATAATCTTCATGTGGTTTTGAAATAGGGTCTTTAGTTTAAAAATATGTAAAAAAATCCACCATGTTTTCATAAAACTTGTATGTCAGTCCCCTTCCGTCCACAGATAACGGATCTTGTATTATACGCGTCTGATGTGCGAAAATTAATGATTTTTGGCACCTTTTTACTAGTATATTGACAATCTACCTCCTTCATATATAACTTTTAACATACTTATCAATACCCCCTTCTTATATACATTTTAACATACTTATCAAATATGACAAATAAATCCCCTAATTTATTAAAATTTTAATTAAACCCTTTTTCTCTTTATTTTTAACCTACAAAATTGAAAACAAGAGCCTTTTTATTTCCGTATTTTATTTATAGATAATCAATAAAATAATTAAATATTAAAAAATCTAAAATAAATGTTTTTTCTTTAAATATGAGTACACAATATACTATTACCTTTTATAAATAAATTCTAATAATATAAGAAATTATTTGTTTGTTGTATATTTTAAAAAAAGTTATAATAATTTTTTTTTTCAATTATCTTAAAAATTTTGATTTTTTCTTACAAAATAATCTGTTAAGTAAATACAAAATTTCTCACCACCACCATGTGCCGTCTTTGAAGTTTTTACTAACCGTTTTGTTCTCCACGACGAGAGGATTTCGATTTTTTCTTCCTTTTTAAAATTCGTGGAGTGAAAGTGGAGTTTTGTGAGTGAGTGTGTGTGTTTGTTTAGTGTTCTTGTGTGTGTGTTTTAATGTCTTTTCATTCTTTTGCTGTGTTTATGCTTGTGTGTATTATATTATATGTGTATAATACATAAGTATAATTTATATTTAGTTATATTTTCTTTACTTATTAATCTTTTATGTTTAACAATCAATCTCGACAGTTCATTTATCCAGTGGTGCTTAATAACAAGGGCATAACGGCATTTCAGTATGAAATTAACGTCGTCATACTTGAATGAACCGTGAGGGCAGGTGGGCAGGTTTATGAAAACATGGGGGACCTTGCATATTTTTAAATCATAAGGGGATTTTTAGTCCTATTTCGAAATGACAAAGGATTATATAGAATATTCTCTTCGCATTAACAGAAAATCGAGAACGAATGCTTTACAATTTTTTCATATCTGTAGTGGAAGGTCTATCTTTTTGATTCCTCAATGATTTCATTATATATTGTTTATTGAATAAAATAATATATATATATATATATATAGAGAGAGAGAGAGAGAGTTCATTGACATCTCTTAATTAATAATTATACAAATTGGTGAAATAATTAAATTATGGAGACGTTTTGAACATGAAAAAACTAGAAAACAAGAATGATTAACATAAATATTATTGATACGTTTTGCACTTAAAGTAAAGTAGAAACACCATAAACATGATTCTTACATGTGCATCTTTGCAAGTGCACATATTTACGTCCAATCATATTGTCTGCTCAGGTTGGAAGGCGGTATTTTGTTAGAAAAGTAGAACCCATCTGGTTGTACGGACCATAAACAAAGATTGTGATCATGCTTCCAATCATCAACGCTGTCATGGGGAACACACAAATCATTTGCGATTTTCCAATTAAAAACCTCGAAAGCTTTGTTTTTCATGCCCCACCAAAAATGACAGAAATACATTGTACGTTGGGAGAAATTTACCCCAAAATGCCAATGGTGATCAGCATGCCAAGGAAGGGTACCGTTCATAATTTCATCATCTCTAGAGGCGCAATGAACCCATAATCTAGAGTTTCCTAGTTGAAGATTACTTATCACATGAACATCAAAACCTAAGCAAAAAATATCAAAGGAGGAAGATAAAGTTCTCGTGCATTCAATTGTAGCAAAGTTGAATGATAAGAGAAACAAAAGAAAATATATTTTTTAACAATGAAACCCATGTTTGAGAACAGTGTTGGTAATTCAAATGGTGGTGTAAGGGCATTTGTATAATTATTTGGGCACTTGAATTGATGGAATATTATTTTATGCCCTTGAGATTTCCACAATTTAAAGCCACTATCTAATTTTGTAAAGTCTTATTCATTTCATAAGAGACCCCTTTCACTATTTTGTCATGAAAGACGTTTTTCATATTTACATTTTCAATCTATAATTCACATTAAACTCTTTCTATAATTAAAATTATCTAATTCTATTAATTTTCGGCATATTTATGTTTAACTCCTTAAATTACTCTTTATTAATTAATTATTTTCTTAAATAATTTATAATTATATCCATTGATTAGTTTTTCTATGATTAACTCTTTATCAATTAGTGCAAATTTTTAGATTTTGTGTGTGTGTGTGTACATATATATATATATATATATGTGTGTGTATATATATATATATATCTTTTACCTTGACTACTTTTTCTAAATCAACTCCTATTATTTCTATACATTATTAAGTATCTATATGTATAATGTTAGGTGTATATATATATATATAAGATTAAACTCATTATCATGATTACAATTTTAAACTCTTTGATTCCTTGATGTTAGCCCAAATTTATATTAGTCATCACTCATGAATTTGGCCAGATATTTCAACCGCATGCATATATCCACCTTTATCTATATGTATGTCTCTATAATAATAATAATAATAATAATAATAATAATAATAATAATAATAATAATAATAAAAATAATAATAATAATAATAGTTTATTTATATGTCATAATTTCCCAGCACGTGCATGCACATACCAACTTTTATCCAGATGTACGTCTATGTAGTAGTAGTTATAGTAGTGGTAATAATAATAATAAGTTGCGTACATTCCGTAAATAAATTTATACAAATATTCTATATAATAATCTACCATAAACTTGTTTGTATTGTCTAATGTTTCATGCATATATAATATATATATATTCCACAATTATAATCAATCAAATTATGCACATGTAATTGAGTCATATTAGAACACCATTAAATACGTAAATCATGCATATAGATTGTGTAGTTGATAATTTTAGCAACTCATTTTCGATGAACTTTATTTATCAATGTAGATTATAATTATTTTAGTTTATTACATTAAATACAAAGTCCATTAAATTGTTTATACTAAAAAATGCAAAAATATTTAAATACATATAGATCAAATAAATTTTATACCATCTCCATACTATCATCTATTAAGTGATAGTTTATTTCCTTAAAAATTTATTACGTTATTTATATTTGTTCTCGATTATTGTTATTTATTTGTATGGCTTTGAACAAGGTTAAATTTGCAAGAAAATCTAAAGTCTTTATTCAAATAAATAATTGTAACTTTTGATTTTGTGGTAAGTCTATTTCACTTATGTTCTCGCCACATTTCATTTTGTTTGTTATCTATATGTATTTTTTTTATTTAATTTGGCGATGCATGAACTTCTAGAACAACTTTGTTATAATGCCATATATTGCATTTAGGTGTAACATTTTAATATTCCTTTATTAGTTATAAGAAGATTTTGAAGTTCTTATGTTGATGCTGTGTTTTTGTCCTTTAAATATGAATCACTATAAATGCATGATTTCATCTTTTAGTATATTTAAAATGTAGAAATCTTAATATATTATATTTTTTTCTGACTAAATCATTGTCACTTTTGTTTTGGGTCGGAATTGAATTGGTTATTGCAATATCTTTCATAAAATTAATCTTCAATATTGGATTATCTTTTTTTGTATGTATAGACCTTTTAATTTGTGGGTTCACATAAATTTTTAAAATATTTTTATTTGTGAATGTTTTGATAAAATCATATATATATATATACATATATATATATATATATATAAAATGATGTCTACCTTTTGTGTGTATCTATTTTATGTAGGAAATGAGGTGGAGAAGTTAATTTTACTCCATTTGTGCAATTTATACTTATTTTGTATTTATATTGTATGAATATTTTGAAATATGTTTTAAGCCATTCAATTCAATATTTCTTTTTTTCCCTCTTAATTTTGGACCAATTCCATTTTGCCATTAAACATAATTTGTGTTTTGTATATATAGTCATAAATAAATTCATATACATTGTGTATTTGTCAATCTATTAATCTAATATATATATATATATATATTTAATGATGTCCACCTTATGTGTCCATCTCTTGGTTACATAAACAATGAGGTGGACCAGTTGTTCTTTCCTTATTTTGTCATATAGGACATTTTCCATATATATATTTTAACACTCTAATGCACATTAAAATATTTCTATAATTAAAATTATTTAATTCAATTATTTTCAAGCATATTTATATTTAATTCCTTAAATTACTCCTTATACTTAATTATTTTTTAAGCAGAATTTATAATTATATCCATTGATTAGTTTTTCTATTAATCTATTCATCAATTAATTAATGCAATTTTTTAGATTTTGTGTGTATATATATAATTGTCTTTTACCTTCACTATTTTTTCTTGATCAACTCCTATTAACTCATTATCAAACTTATTATTTTAAATTCTTTGATTCCTTAATGTTGGCCCAAATTCAGGTTGATCATTACATATGAATTTGGACAGATTTTACGACCACATGCAATTAATAATAATAATAATAATAATAATAATAATAATAATAATCTAATCTAATCTATTCTCTAATACATATTTAAAATGTAGTTCACCTTATGTGTCCATCCCTTACTTATATGTGTGGATAATGAGGTAGAAATGTTGTTCTTTCACAATTTTGCCATATAAGATGTTTTTCATATTTATATTTTCGATCTATAATTCATATTAAAATCTCTATATAATTAAAATTATCTAATTTCATTAATTTCAAGTATATTTATATTTAACTCCTTAAATTACTCTATATTACTTAATTGTTTTTTAAACATAATTTACAATTATATCCATTAATTAGTTTTTCTATGATTAACTCTTTATTCGTTAGTGCAAATTTTTAGATTTTGTGTGTGTGTGTGTATATATATATATATATATATTTATCGTTTACCTTGACTATTTTTCCTAAGTCAACTCCTATTATTCTTATACATTATGAAGTATATGTCCGTATTAGTTAGTGCAAATTTTTAGATTTTGTGTGTGTGTATGTGTATATATTTATCTTTTACCTTGACTATTTTTCCTGAATCAACTCCTATTATTTTTATACATTATGAAGTATATGTCCATATATATAATGATATATATATATATATGATTAAACTTATTATCATAATTACTACTTTAAACTCTTTAATTCCTTGATGTTAGCCCAAATTTATATTAGTCATCACATATGAATTTGGCCAGATTTTTCAACCACATGCACATATCCACTTTTACCTCCATATATAATAATAATAATAATAATAACAATATATTTATTTATTTATATTCCTTAATTTTCAAGCACATGCACATACCAATTTTTATCCATATGTACGTCTATATAATAATAATAATAATAATAATAATAATAATAATAAGTAGTGTATATGCCATAAACAAATTTATATAAATTTTTTACATTATCATCTAATATATATATATATATATATATATATTCCTTAAATATAATCAATCAAATTATATGCATATAATTGAGTCATAAATTTCTATATATATGGACCAATTTATCATAAATTTCTAAAATATTTTTATTTGTGAATCTTTTTATAAAATCATATTATATATATATATATATAATGCTATCCACCTTATGTGTGTATCAATATTTTATGTGGATAATGATGTGGAAAAGTTATTTTAGTCCATTTATGCAATTTATACTTGTTTTCGTATTTATATTGGGGCTAATTACAACTTGCACCCTGAACTTTACTCCTTATAACATTTACCCACTTCAACTTCATAATGTAACGATTCAGGCCCTCCATGTAACAATCAAAGCCAAAAAGGAAAAGAAGTTGAAAATTCCGTTTGCTAGACCTATTCACATCATCCCTTTTCTAAAATACCTAAATTACCCCCTAGTCATTGGAGGAAAAAATATTAACCTTTAAAAAAAATAAAAAGCCACATCATTTTTTTTATTTATGTAGCTTACTATATATATTTAAAAATATTTATTTTATATAAATATTATAAATTTAAAACTTAAAATATATATTATTTTTTATATAAACAAATATATTATATAAATTCAATTAATTTAAAAAAATAAAAAATTTAATGCAATTAAAATTTTTTAACTTCTTCTGAAAATAGAAATTTAAGATTTATATTAATTAATTAATTAAAATAAGAAAGAAAAAAAATACTTCACCTTTAACACTATTTATCATCTTCTTCACCACCTTCTTACCACCTACCCCACCCCTTTCGTGCCTTTTTTTCCCCACTGCAAAACTCCCACCCCTCTAAAATTTCACTTGCCCCAAAACCCCTACCCCCCAAAACTACGCTTGCCCAAGTCCCCCACCCCCCACCCCCAATTCCCCATCTCATCCCTTTCTCCCCCAAATTTTCTTCATTCCATCCCCCAACCCCTCATTTCTCTCTCTCTCTCTCTCTCTCTCTCTCTCTCTCTCTCTCTCTCTCACTATGTGTGTGTGTGCGCGCACACATGTATAAGGGTAAAATGATCCTGCATATTACAACAATCACTAACAACAGTTATAATTGATTAAGTCAACAACCACATCAACTTGCACAAACGGTTCACTTAACGGATTGAATTCGAGGGGCTGAATTGTTACATTATGAAATTGAGAGGGGTAAGTGTTACAAGGATTAAACTTCAGGGGTGCAAATTGTAATTGGCCCTTTATATTATATGATTTTTTTTTATATATGTTTTAACCCATCAAATTCAATATCTTAATTGTAATTTTAAACTCTTTATTTTTTTCCTTAATTTGGCCAAATTCCATGTTGCCATTATAAATAATTTGTGTTTTGTATATATTACCATAAACAAATTCATATAAATTGTGCATATGTTTAGTTGTATATTATCAACCCATTAATTATTTTGTATATCCAGATGTTCTTTATATTATGCCATAAATATATTCAATCAAATTATGCATATGTAATTGAGCAGTCATTGAATACCTAAATTTAGGATATGGGTTGTCTGGTTGATAATTTTGATGTTTCATTTTTTGTATACTCGATTTGCCAAACTTGATTATAATCAAGTTAATCAAATATATATTTGAAATGAAGTTCAATATATATGTCCATCTCTTGCTTATGTAGATAATGAGGTGGACAAGTTGTCCATTAATTATTGTCATATAAGACATTTTGCATAGTTGTATTTTCTCACTCTAATTCACATTAAAATCTTTCCATAGTTAACATTATATAATACCATTATTTTCAAACATAAACCTTTAACTCCTTAAGTTACTCCTCATACTTAATTATTTTCTTAAACATAATTTATAATTATATCCAGAGATTAATATTTCTATTATCAAATCTTTATCAATTAACGCAAAATTTTAGAATTCGTGTGTGTGTACATATACATATATATATATATATATATATAGGTTTCTCAATATGACAACTTTCACATTGATTTTAATAACTATGTCCTTGATTATTACTTAGTCCTTTCACAATTAATGTTATAAATTATTATTTTTATATTTTGACCAATTAAATTCAACTACATGTATAAATAAAATTCTTATAAATTCCATATATAAACCATTTCCATTCAATATCCATGCATCGTAATTACCTTTTACATTAACTAATTTACCTTAATCAACTCCTATTTATTATTTCTATACATTAGTGCTATTTGTCTATATATATAATGTTATATATATATGTATATGTGTGTGTGTGTGATTAAAGTCATTATTTTAATTAATTTCTTGATTTTTGCCCAAATTCATATTAGTCATTACATATGAATTTGGCCCGATTTTCCAACCACATGCATATATCAATTTTATGTATATGTATGCCTATATAATAATAAGGGCAAATACACTTAACCCCCTTCAACTCTGCTTATCCCCTTGTACTATAATAAACATTACCTAAACCCCCCATCTTAATAAGTAAATAATTTGTACACAAACATGACTTAACAATTATTTATAAAATAATAATCATAACCTTTTAGTCTTTTTAAATTATTGATTTAAGCAAACTTTTATACCTTTTGATATTCTATCAATAATTATTTGGAAAGGAAAGAGATAACATCAATTTTATTTTTAATCTCACAAGTTATTATTAGAAACCACAAATGTAAATTTTCAATCGTTTATAATTGATTTTTTGGAACAACTCAAAACTTCCAACTCTTTCAATGAATTTTAGCTCAAACCATTAATATTTCTATGTAATAAACTTTAGGAATTTGAAAAAATAAAAGAAATCATGAACGATTAAATAATAATGACAATAATATAATAATAATGTCCTAGGATTTTAAAAAAATCAATTTTGATATTTATTAAAATAAGTACTAACAAACATTCAAGAAAGTATTAATAAATAAAATCAAATAAATTTCCAACAAAAACTTAAAAGCCTATCATACATATTTGTATTACATTATGATCGTGCTATAATTGAGATGAGAAATAGATGTGGTTTTACAATTTATCTTTCTCAAACTAATGAGTATTTTATTATTTAAAAAATGAAAGAGTGAAAGGTTAATTTATAATAGACATTTTACAAATAATAGTTAATGTCCTGTTTGTGTACAAATAAAGATAGAGGGGGTAAGTAAAACTTATTATAGTATAAGGGGTAAAGTGTTATATAAGAAGAGTTCAAGGGGGTTGTTGAAGATAAATGTTTGATGTTCTCCTCTTAAACAACATAAGCTTTCAAATAATATGGTCATTTAACATGGTGTCAAAGTCATGTCAAGTAAAAAGTCTTGTGTTCAAATCTCACTACTACCTATTTATGAAAAAGAATTTTATGTGCAAGACTAGATATAAAAAGAATTTGCCTGAACGTGCAGGGCATATTGAAGGTAAATACTTGATGATTCCCCTCTCTAACAACTTTAACTTTTAGATGATGTGGCCATTTAACAAAGGTTAAATGCATTTGCCCTAATGATGATGAAGATGATGATAATAATAATAATAATAATAATATATAATAATAATAATAATAATAATAATAATAATAAGGGCGAATTATAAATACCTCCCCTGAGGTTTGGCAAAAATACAAAAAATAAACCCCTTAACTATTGAAAATTACCATTACCTCCCTGAGGTTTGCATAAATCATGTAACAGTTAACGGAGGACTGAAAATTCCAAAATTGCGCTTAATGTTTTATTTACGAAAATCTCCTTGAGGTTGGGTGAAATTATAAAACAACCTCTTGAGGTTTGTTGAAAATACAAAAAACCCATCAGGTATTAGAATTTACGATTTTGCAATAAGATTTCATTATTACTAAATTATCACTATAGGTGTATTATTAATTATCAATAGTGACAATTAAGACACTATATATATATATATATATATTTACACAACCACTCGAAATAACATATAAATGTTAATCAGAAAGAGTAACGTGCACACACACACACACACACACACACTCATTTAATGGGGAAGAGAGAGAAGAAGAGGATTCGAACTCCAAACCTGAAGGGCATCAAGTTGAAACCCTAACCATTGGACTACAGGCTCTAGTAGCAATTAAGACACTATGTTGCCACTGTTACCGTTGCGTAAATTATTTCTATCTGTGATAAAATAATTTTTCTTTAATAGTGTATTTGGCAAAGGAAATAAAATAGAGAGAAAAGAAAATGAGAAAAAAAATGGTAGATTTTAAATTTTCGCATAATTGTTTGGACAAGGGAAAAATGAATGAAAAGAAAATGAAAAAAATAATTGTAGTCTTTTCTTTTAATTTTCCACCCAAGTTAAGAAGATAAAAAATTAGTGGGCTCCAAACTAATTTTTTAATTCCTTTCACTTTTCAATGTGTAACCAAACGAAAATGATTTCTTTCCTCTTATTTTTCTTTCTTTTACTTCACTTCCTTCCATTTTCCACTAGAACCATTGGTGGGTTTGACTTAGGATAATTGTTCGAGTAATGGACTGACCAGAAAATAATGCTACTTCCTATGCGGAGAAAAGGATTTGGGGCTGTTCAAGTGATTACAGCACGAAATGGGAGTTGGTTTGTGAGAAATCTTTTTTAAATAAAATAGTTAGTACCAACTTTTCCTGGATGTATTAGCTTGAAACTTTCTCCCTTGGATGCTACAACTAGATGTTCCTCAAAACTCTTTTATGTATATCAAAGCAGTTCCACTTAGTAGCCTTTATTTTAACAAGATTTACTCTCAAAAACCATCTCGTAAAGCTCCAAATTATGCAGTTGCATCATTCTTAATTATCTCGTTTCTTCATCATCCATATTGCTTTTAGAACTCTCTATGTTTCATTTAATTCGCTATACATATGACTCCTCTTCTACACTTGAACTTTCATAATTCATATTAGGAAAAATTCCATATAATCTTCATTTGGTTTTGAAATAGGGCTTAAAAACCCCTTACAGTTTAAAAGTATGCAAAAAATCCCCCATGTTTTCATAAAACTTGTGTGTCATTGCCCTTCCATCCACGGATAACGGATCTTGTATTAAACACGTCTAACGTGTGAAAATTAATGATTTTTGACACCTTTTTACTAGTATATTGACTAATATACCCCCTTCATACATACCTTTTAACCTACTTATTCAATATGACAATAAATCCCATAATTTATTAAAATTTTAATTAAACCCGTTTTCTCTTTATTTTTAAACTACAAAATTGAAAACAAGACCCTTTTTATTTCCTTGTTTTATTTATAGATAATCAGTTAAACAATTAAATATTAAAAAATCTAAAATAAATGTTTTTTCTTTAAATATGAGTACACAATATACTATTACCTTTTATAAATAAATTCTAATAATATAAGAAATTATTTGTGTGTTGAATATTTTAAAAAAATTTATAATAAAATTTTAGTTCAATTATCTTAAAATGTTTTATTTTTTCTTACAAAATAATCTGTTAAGTAAATACAAAATTTCTCACCATCACCATGTGCCGTTTTTGAAGTCTTTACCAACCGTTTTGTTCTCCACAACGAGAGGATTTCAATTTTTTGGTTCGTTTTTCAAATGTGTGGAGTGAAAGTGGAGTTCTGTTAGTGTGTGTGTTTGTTTAGTGTTCTTGTGTGTGTGTTTTTATGTCTTTTCATTCTTCTTCTGTGTTTATGCGTGTGTGAACTGTGTATTATATTATATGTGTATAATGCATAAGTATAATTTGTATTTAATTATATTTTTTTAATTATTATTTTTTTATGTTTAACAATCAATCTTGACTGTTAATTTTTGAATTCCAGATCTAATGGCTCCTAGTAATAAGGGCATAACCGCATTTCAGTATAAAATTAGCGCCGTCATACTTGAATGAACGGCAAGGGCAGGTGAGCGAGTTTATAAAAACATGGGGGGCATTTGCATATTTTTAAACAATAAGAGGATTTCCAGTCCTATTTCGAAACCACAATGATTATATGGAATATTCTCTTCTGTTAGATTCGCATAGTCCTCGGAATGTTAATACAACGGAAATATAAAAATTTAATACATAACTATTATGAAAAACGCATCCCCTTGCTGTTGCGACGCAAATCTTATGCAAACATCAAAACACGTTTAACAAAATTCAAACAAAATTGTACCTTTGAGCCATCCGTTTGATGTAGGGAATTGCCGTATTCAAATACGAATCCTCCTTTGAATTCCCGACTAGCTCTCGATCATCCGAATCACATTCTCAAACTCAATTCAAACACATCCACGCGTATAGGAGCCCAAGCGTTCTCCCTCTAAAGATAGTCCACACGAACGGATCTCCTCAGGTTCTCGATTCTATGTTGGAATCGAATCGAAAACCGTCTTTGTGTATATGAAACTATTTCTATTCTAACTTTTAGAATAACTCCTAAACTCCTTTAGGAATAAATTGAGAATGGTGGATATGATTATCCACACATCCAAATTCTATGATCATGAATTGATCAAAGAATCGATGCATAAGCGAAGCCAAAAACCGATGCCAACATAAGTAATATTGACGAACAATTTCATCTTATTATTGGGCACTGTTCACAGCTCTTATAGAAACCAAGAATTGAAATATATAAATCTGATTTATAATCCTTTCACACACCTTTTTTTCGTTGGTGCGTGTGCATACATACACTCATACATACACATATCTCAATATATCTTTTGATATCTTTTTTTTTCTTTTTTCTCACGTGATATATATCCATATCTATATACATCATATGCATGTATATCTATATATATGATAAGATAAATCCTATCCCTCCCTTTTTTTTTTTTTCTCAACCCACACTTACACGTATGTATATATATATATATATATGTGTATCATATCACCTGATTATGTATATATATATATATATGTGAACGTATATATATAATATCATAAATATGATACACCCACATATATATATTATCTTGTATATATGTACAGTTTTGTGAGATATATATATTATATCCATATATATATATATATATATATCAATTCTTCTAATTAATTTATTTCAAACTCTTTGAAAATAAACCCCTGCTTGACTACTAGTTTGTTAATGATAAGAATCTCTATTCTTATGTTAATTATAAATCGACTAAATCTCTATTTAATTGATTTAATCAACTAATTCTAAATTAATCGATTCTTCCATCAATTTCACCAAATTAATTAATGGGCTTGGGCCTTAAAACCCAATTAAATTAACTCTTTAATTTTATTCAACTAAATTAATATTTTAATTTAATTGAGCCCATCAATTAACTTAATATATTCTATTGATTAATTAATGCCTAATTAATTAATGGATTGGGCTCTCAAGCCCAATTAAATTAACTCTTTAATTTAATTTAATTAAATCAACTTATTGATTCAATTAAATCCATCAATCAATTAATTTGCTTAATCAATCGAATATATTGCATCTCAATCGATTAAATCAACACTTTGATTTAATCCAATTAAGTGTTTCATGTACGTTTAGGAGTTTATCCATTCATTTGTGTATGACCCCTTAGGTTCACCAATCGATTAGAAATGGGCTCGCAACACATTGCGATATTTTGGATGGTAATTTCATCTATCGATTAATTAAACTCATTTAATTAATCACTTCTGAATTAGAACCCTTTTTAATTCATAAGGCCCATCTATCGTGATCGATGTCCAACAACAAGCCCACGACGCCTAGTCAATAGGTGAAGTGTAGTACGTGAACCTGTCTGCTTATGGTTATCATGCAAATACATTCCTTCCATTATCTAATCTCCGGATTGAGGTATAGGATATGGGATTTATCGAAAAATCCTTTTAATCTCAATTCTATGGTTCTTATTTATAATTAGTCTTTTCGACAATCGATCTAGAAAACTCATTTCTAATCATTGTCTCTACTGTGGCTACGGATTTCCATAGACTAGTTAAAATAGAACACATAGGAGATCCACTCACTCTACAAGGTGAGAAAATGGATTCTTTATCGACTCTCACAAACCTTCATACATGGGAGATCTATACCCAACATATGCGCCATAAGACCCGCTACGGGATCAGTGCCTATATCAAAGTATAAATTCACACGTACGAGATTACTATGGAGCCTCAAGTCTAAGGACTAATTAATGCACACCATAAGCTGAAAAACAATCCTAATTCGATGTGCAACTAGTGCTCCCATTTAGGTGTTTCTCGGTGGGATCCTCAGTGAACTCATTCTCCAATAAGCACCTACTTATGCATATGAATGTCTCTACATACAATGTCTATGCAACAAGACATCCTCCCATTTGAGATATGTCATAAGTACAAGTCTTTATCCGAGTCATGTTAATGCCCCTGGTATTGGTTAGACTTTTCGACATGGAGTGATTTAGATCACGCCTTAGAGACATGTTTCAAGACCTCCATCCCTATGCGAGGCCAAGTCCCATAGCCTTATGTGATCTATATTAAATGATTGGTAGAAATATTATATATATACGTTTTGCACTTAAAGTAAAGTAGAAACATGATAGGTCGATAAACATGATTCTTAAATGTACATCTTTGCAAGTGCACATATTTACGTCCAATCATATTGTTTGCTCAAGTTGGAAGGCGGTATTTTGATAGAATAGAATAGAAGAAATCTTTTTGCATGGATCATACACAAAGATTGTGATCATGCTTCCAATCATCAATGCTGTCATAGGGAACACAGAGATTATTTTTGATTTTCCAACTAAAAACCTTGAAAGCTTTGTTTTTTGTGCCACATCAAAAATGACAGAAATACATTGTCCTTTGGAGGAAATTCACAAAAAAATGCCAATGGTGATCAGCATGCAAAAGAAGGGTATCGTTCATAATTTCATCATCTCTACTCTAGAGGCACAATGAACCCATAATTTAGAATTTCCTGGTCGAAGATTATTAATCACATGAACATCAAACCTTGGGTCAAAACAAGAAAAGGAGGAAGATAAAGTTCTCGGGCATTCAATTGCGGCAAAGTTGAATGATAATAGAAACAGAAACAAAATATAGTTTTTAACAATGAAACCCATGTTTGAGAACAGTGTTGGTAATTCAAATGGTGTAAGGGCATTTGCATAATTATTTAGGCACTTGAATTGATGGACTATTATTTAGGTCCTTAGGATTCCCAGAATTTAATGTCCCAATCTTATTTTGTAAAGTTATTTTTATTTCATAAGAGACCTAATTAAGACAAGTTGTCCTTTCACTATTTTTCCATGTAAGACGTTTTCTATATTTTCATTTTCAATCTTTAATTCACATTAAACTCTTTATATAATTAAAATTATCTAATTCGATTAATTTCCAGCATATATATATTTATGTTTAACTCCTTAAATTACTCTTTATTACTTAATTATTTTTTAAACATAATTTATAATTGTATCTATTGATTAGTTTTTATATGATTAACTCTTCATCAATTAGTGAAAATTTTTAGATTTTGTGTATATGTATATAGGAAGTTTTCCATATATATTTACATTTTAACACTCAAATGCACATTAAAATCTTTCTATAATTAAAATTATTTAATTCTATTATTTTCACACATATTTATATTTAACTCCTTAAATTACTCCTTATACTTAATTATTTTCTTAAACATGATTTATAATTATATCCATTGATTAGTTTTTCTATTAATAACTCTTCATCAATTAATACATTTTTTTTAGATTGTGTGTGTGTGTGTATATATATAATTATCTTTTACCTTCACTACTTTTCCTTGATCAACTTCTATTAAACTCATTATCATACTTACTATTTTAAACTCTTTGATTCCTTAATGTTAGCCCAAATTCAGGTTAGTCATTACATATGAATTTGGGCAGATTTTACGACCGCATGCATTTATCAACTTTTTCTATATTTATGTTCTACAACAACAACAACAACAACAATAATAATAATAATAATCTATCTATCTAATCTAATAGCTATTCTAATATATATATTTAAAATGAAGTCCACCTTATGTGTACATCCCTTGCTTATGTGAACAATGAGGTGGACAAGTTGTTCTTACACTATTTTTCCATGTAAGATGTTTTCCATATTTATATTTTTAATCGTTAATTCACATTAAAATCTTTCTATAGTTAAATTTGTGTAATTCAATTACTTTCAAGCATATTTATGTTTAGCTCCTTAAATTACTCGTTATTACTTAATTATTTTTTAAACATAATGTATAATTATATCTATTGATTAGTTTTTATATGATCAACTCTTTATCAATTACTGCAAATTTTAAGATTGTGTCTATATGTATATATGTATATTATTAAGCTCATTATCATAATTACTATTTTAAACTCTTTGATTCCTTGATGTTAGCCCAAATTTATTTTGGTCATCACGTATGAATTTGGCCGTGATTTTCAACCACATGCATATATCCGCTTTCATCGGCTAAATTACCAATTTGGTCCCACCGGAATGCGGTTTTTCCAATTTAGTCCTCTGTTTTGTGCCCTAACCAACTCAATCCCAAAAATTTGAAAATTTAACGAGTTACGCCCCAATTACTGCTTGCCGTTAGCTGGATGGACAGAAGTGTGACGTGGCTGTTAAAAAACTGCATTCCAGCAGGACCAAGTTGGTAATATATATTGTACACTTATAAAAATATCATAAATTTTAAAAAAAAAAGGTAGTTTTTAATGATTGAATATAAATTTATTTATTTTTAGAAAAATATATAAATATATAAAAAAAGTATTTTTTAACTATTAAATATAAATTTATTTACAATTTTTTTTCTTGGTTTCCTCGTTTCATATATATTTTATAGACATACAATATACATACATATATATATGTTATAATTTTAAATAATTAAATTTTTTATTTATGAAACATAAATTTTAACCGTTTTACACAAATATATACAAATATTATAAATAAGTATTTTCAAGTTTTTTTCTACAAATATATAAATTAATTAAAATATAAATTTATATTTTACACAAATACATGCATCCATATTTTACAAATACACGTTTTCAAATTAATTCGCAATTAAAAGATAATGTAGAATGATAAAGAAATTAATAAAAAATTAGAAAAGGCCAAAAAAAAAAAGGGAAAAGGAAAGCTGGGAACTGATCATTCTTCTTCTTGCCCCTACCCCTGAATTTCAATTTCTCGATTAGTTTCTCTCACCATAAATCTCCACTCCATGCCTCTCTCAACATCTCTGATTTTAGTTCCTTCTCTACATCGCAACATAACAATCTCTGCACATACTTAATTTCTTGCCGGTTTCTGGGTGAATTTAGTGGGAGCCCACCGATTTTGGTTGAATCCATCCTGGATCAGTGTGATTTCTAGCCGATACGCCGCTGGGTTTTAAAGTTATGATATTTTTGGTCGAATCCATCCCGGATCTGCACTTTTTAAAAAACATTTATGATTTTTTTTATATGTGTACAATATATGTTACACATATAACGGCAAAAATACTTATTCATAAATTTTTTAAAAAAATTTCGCCGTTTTGGGTATTTTCGCTGTCAAAATATTTGTATATATTTGTGTAAAACGGTTAAAATTTATGTTTCATAAATAAAAAAATTTAATTATTTAAAATTATAACATATATATATATATATGTATGTATATTGTATGTCTATAAAATATATATGAAACGAGGAAACCAAGAAAAAAAATTGTAAATAAATTTATATTTAATAGTTAAAAAATACTTTTTTTATATATTTATATATTTTTCTAAAAATAAATAAATTTATATTCAATCATTAAAAACTACCTTTTTTTAAAAAAAAATTTATGATATTTTTATAAGTGTACAATATATATTACCAACTTGGTCCCGCTGGAATGCAGTTTTTTAACAGCCACGTCACACTTCCGTCCATCCAGCTAACGGCAAGCAGTAATTGGGGCGTAACTCGTTAAATTTTCAAATTTTTGGGACTGAGTTGGTTAGGGCACAAAACAGAGGACTAAATTAAAAAAACCGCATTCCGGTGGGACCAAATTGGTAATTTAGCCGCTTTTATCTCTATGTATGTCTCTATAATAATAATAATAAGAAGAAGAAGAAGAAGAAGAAGTTATGTATATGTCCTGAATAAATTCACATAAATTGTCTACATAATCATCTACAATTAACCTGTTTCTATTGTCTAATGTTTCATGCATATATATACATATTTCATAAATATAATCAATCAAAATATGCACATGTAATTGAGTCATATTGGAGGCCCATTAAATACATAAATCATGCATTTGGATTGTGTAGTTGATAATTTTAATGGTTCATTTACCGTGAACTTTATTTATCAATCTAGATTGTAATTAATTTAGATTTAAAAGTGACTATATATTAATATATTTCTAAATATATTTACTCTCGAATTTCAGGTTAATTCTTGAAGGCAGACTATATATTCAAACTTAATAAAGTATAATAAAGAAAATTTTCTTCTGAAACTTGATTATAAAACTTGTAATACCTCTTAATAGGCACACCATTCAAAATAATAAAGGAGAAAGTAATATATTTAATCTATATAGTTTGTGTCTTACTATTATTTAAATTATTATATTTTATTTCCAATATTATTAATATAGTGCCTCATAAAACAAAAAAAAATGTAGAGCAAATAAAGAAAAGTAAAAATAGGAAGGAAAGAACAACATTAAGATTCAAAATAAAAAACTAGTATTGTTTATGTATTCAAACTTAGATTTTCCCCAAGGAAAATATTTTAAAACATGATGAAAAAAATATATACAAGAAATCCAATTAATAAATACAACTATTTGATAAAAAAAATTATCAGTATCAACAATTAAGAATAATCCATCAAATATAATAATTTTGTAAATATTGTAAGAATAATTGGCTTGAAGTTATCACAAGTTGTAATGTACATGATAAAAATTTATACCTAATTAACCACAAAGTAAAATAATAAAATCCAAAAGAAATTAATAAAGTACAATTAATAAATTCTTACTTAAAAAAACAACAGATAACTGAGATATATCGATAATCTAATACCCAAAAAACTTTGAAGAAAAAGATATGATAATGCACAAATAGAAGTTGGGTGATAAAATTTTCATGTAGCATTAAACTCTATAAAAAAAAATGATAGACAAAAAAAAATAAAAAATATTGTTATTCTCCAATTTTCTAAAAGGGGTAAAATTGGAAATCATACTCAAACTTTCTAGAGAGGAACTTAGGAGGCAGTATGCAATTTTTAAAAAATATGAGGGATTTTAAATTAATTTTTTTAGTACATGACTTTTTGTGCTAATTCAAATTAACACATGGAGTTTTGTAAATTTAAGTCCTTTTCCTTTAGTCATCATAGCTAATTCCGTTATTAAATATCCCTGAGATAAAAATACTAAATTCAATATTCAATCATTTAACGATTAACCAAAGTTGACTACAATTATATTACAAAAAGAAAAAAGATCATATTGTTTGCAAATAGGCATCAATTTTCTTGTAATATAACTATCTTTGTGTTGAATACTTGAATTAGTCATTTATGTTATGATACAATGATCCTAATTGATATAATCCAAAAATCTGAAGTTAGTGTTCAATCTTCTTATATTAATGAGGAAACTTAGAATACATATTTTTTTCCCCTATCTTTACATTGTCTTTTCTTTTTTAAATAAAAATCGGCTCGTGGCCGTCAGAGAATTTTCTACAGAAACTCCACCCGTTTATTAATCAAAAAAAAAAAAGTACTGCAATGTAAAGTTTGTAAAAAAAAACATGAAAAGAAGAATAAAAAGTCTTAAGCGTCTAGGAATATTTAAAGTGAGGAGTATTGCTCGCTTGATAAGTGATATTGAAAAAAATTAAAAATAAGGAAATGAGTAATACTATTATTACAATCAATCAGGAACGAATTAACAGCAAAATAGCCGAAGCCCATGATCTTTGTATGTGCGCCGAAGACGTCCCTTGACTCTGCCCATGCGTGACCTGTAATGACATCGAACTTGTGGTGCCAAGATTGCACGTGCTGGATATTCTATCTGAAAATTAAGTCTGATGGGGGGGGCTGTCAATGGAGCGGATTTTAATCCGAATCCGATCCGAGTCCGATCCGAATTTTAGCATATCCGATCGATTAAAATATTCGATGGATCAGATCCGATAATAAATATCCGTAATTCGAAATAAATGGGTTGGATTTGGAATCAAAGAGTCCGATCCGTTAAAGATCCGAGTCCGAGTTTTTATAATATATTTTACTAAATTTATACATTATATATAATATAATAGTAGTAAAGATACTTCAATAAAATGTAATATATGTGCCATTGTAATTAATAATATACTATTTATTATTTTTCAAGATATTTTTTTTAACAAAATATTTTATAGTTTTCATGTATTTTCTAAAATATTTTTCTACTTTATTTAATTTTATTTTTAAGGTAAAGGGATTTTTTTTTCTTTTTTTTTTATAAAATACTAACTAATTAGTCTAGATATTAAAGATCTCTATTACATACACTGTGGAAACGTTGGGGTTGGGGTTGGGGTGGGGTATTTTTCTAAATTTGTTATTTTTTATGTTTTTTAAGAAAAAAACTTGTATTATTTTTGTTTATAGTAATTTTTAAAAATTCATATTAGCTTATCTCTTATTCAATTTATTTATTATGTTTTCAATCATTTGATCTTAAGATATATATTCTCTCAAAGTTAAAGATCTCTAAAATTATAATAATCTTTCAGAGAGCAATTTACAATATGTACTTATGTACAAAAATTACATTATTGTTTAATCAATAATTTAAAGTTGATAATTGTCATTCATAGATTGATCGCTTAGGAGATTACATTATGATCTTAAGAGATTATTCTAAAACAAGAGAATTATGCTAAAAAAAAAAAAAAAAAAAAGCAAGATAGTAGAATCTCTTAAGCAATAGATTGATCGTTTAAGAGATAGGACCCGAACGGCCGTCCATTTTTTGACGGCCTGACCGTTTAAGAGATTATGCTACATAATAGAATAACATAATCTCTTAAACAATCAAGTGGCCTTTTAAGCGGTTTAGTTAGAAAAAAAGAATATCTCTTAAGAGATAGATTGATCACTTAGGAGATTGGTCCAAACGGCCATCCATTTTAATGGCCTAACCGTTTAAGAGATTATGCTACATAGTAGAATAACATAATCTCTTAAATAATCGAGTAACCATTTAAGCGGTTTTGTTGGAAAAAAAAATATCTCTTAAGAGACAGATTGATCGCTTAGGAGATTACATTATAATCTTAAGAGATTATTCTAAAATAAGAGAATTATGCTAAAATATATAGACAATATTAGTATATTTTAAGAGTATATCTTACATAACTCTATCTTTTATAATCTTTTGTAATATAGATATCATAGATACATTATAATGATCATTATAATAATATATTCATGATAAGATCATTATGATTATTACATAGAATCATTATGATAAGATTAATTGATATCTATATTTCCATTAACTATACATACATATATATATATATTCTCTACAAATTAAAGATCTCCAAAATTATAATGATTATAACTATCTTTTATAGTATAAATTAACATTATAAATATATTATTTAATGATATTTACCATGATCATTATAATAAAGAAATAATGAGTATATTATAATAGTCATAATGATGCTCATAATGATTCAATATAATAGTCATAACGATAGTTTATAATATAGATATAGACATTATGAATATATTATAATGATTATTCTTATGGATTTGATCTATTATTTTCTAAAAGTATTATAATAGATAGTTCAAAATGAATTTATGCCAATATTTTCCAAAAAAATAATAGCATCACTTAAACGATTGAGTGATTGATAAAGAGATTATTTTCAAATAAGAGAATTGTTTAAACAATTGAGTGGTCGTTGAAGAGATTATGCTAAAAAAAAAGCGATCGAGATAGTAGAATCTCTTAAGCAATAGATTGATCGCTTAGGAGATAGGTCCGAACGGCCGTCCATTTTTTGACGGCCTGACCGTTTAAGAGATCATGCTATATAGTAAAATAACATAATCTCTTAAACGATCGAATGGTCATTTAAGCGGCTTTGTTAGAAAAGAAAATATCTATTAAGAGATAGATTGATGGCTTGGGAGATTGGCCCGAACGGCCATCCATTTTTTGATGGCCCAACCGTTTAAGAGATCATGCTATATAGTAGAATAACATAATCTCTTAAATGATCGAGTGGTCGTTTAAGCGCTTTTGTTAGAAAAAAGAATATCTATTAAGAGATAAATTGATCGCTTAGGAAATTAGCTCGAACGGCCGTCCATTTTTTTATGGCCCGACCGTTTAAGAGATTTTGCCACATAGTAGAATAATACAATCTCTTAAACGATCGGGTGGCCATTTAAGCGATTTAGTTAGAAAAAAAAAAAGAATATCTCTTAAGAGATCATTTTATAGCTTAAGAGATTGGCTTGAACGGCCATTTATTTTATCACAGTCTTGGTGTTTTGTTGTTTTTGCGAGTTAAGTTATTTTTAATTTGACCCTCGAACATAAGTTAAGTTATTTATAATTCGACCCCCATTCAAATTTTTGGATAAATAAGTACACTTATTTGTCCTAATTAGTGCCACGTCATAAATTCAACCCAAAAGAAAATGAAAATATAATTTGAGGGTTAGTTTCTTAATAAAAACTTGAAGGGTCTTATGGGCTAAATTTTCTCGATTCAAACATACAAAATTACCCCTCTAGCTAATATACATGTGGTGTAGTTTTAAAAAAAGGGGAAAAGTTTGTGATTTTTCTTTTTTTTGATAATAAAAGTGTGTGAATTATTTATTGAAATCGGATCGGATCGGATTTTTTTATCGGATCTCGGATCTATTTCGGATTCGGATTCGGATTCAGTAAAATGAATGAAAATCCTATAGGGTTTCGGGTCGGATTCGGTTGCAAGTACTTGTTATCGGATTCGGATCCGAATTACTCTGATTTGCTCCAGATCCGATCCATTGACAGCCCTAGATGGGGCTATTCATGAATTTTTAGGTCTGGGCCCATTCCTTGTATAAGGCCTTACATACTTGCTGCCTATTTGTAGAGGAAATGACTATATTCTCTTCAAGAAATAACTTGCTGCATTTTAGCCCAAAAACAAGAGCCCATGAATAGGCAATGAATTAGCCCATAGTCTGATCATCTTCTCGCCTCTTCGACAAGCTCTTTCATGCATTTGATTTCTCATTCGTCCGAACTTTGTTTTGAACAATTAAATATATTTTTTATATCTACTCGCAATGTAGAATACAAAATTCAAACAAAATTCAATTTATTTTTTCAAATAACCAATGAAACTTAATCAAATTATTGATCAAAGTTGATCATTTACCAACTTTATAAATTCAATTTCTAACAATTATAAGTAACAAACCTGCACTTGTCAATCAGTTTCTAATTAAATTAAAGAATAATTTAACCACACAAAATAAGGAACAAGACCAATGACTAATAGAGAAGACCGGATATATCAAATCCATCCCCATTTGTGATTTGACAGTGCCTCCTATCTTCTCGAACCACCGTGTTGAAAATTATGCCACTTTGACTATTAAAGCAATACTCCACTTACAGTCAAATTAACGTCCACATCCGACAACCAAGTTTGCTTTAATTCGTTTGTGTCAAGTCTTGTTATGAGAATATACAAATTAATCTTACTTGGTGAAAGTAAACCATGGGACAATATAAATATTTGTTAAATATCATGGATTAAATTAATTAACATAAGGCGGAGTAATGTATTAAACTATTTAAATGAATTAATTGTAATAATTCCTTTACATATGCAAGCAAACCGATGACTCATCCATCGAATGTTAGCAGCAACCCAAGCAACATCGCAATAATAATAATAATAATAATAATAATAATAATAATCACAAAATACAAAAGTAACAATATGAATACTATCACCAATAAAAGGGAAAATTATTATCAGGTTCGATCACATCGGAATTAATCAAGTAACAAGTGTGTGATACTTGCCGTATGATTAATCATGATACCGATGTTTCTAGCGAAATGAAGGACTACACCTTCTCCTAGATGGAATATTCTATTTTCTTTGTAGTTCTATACTTAGGCAGTCCATTCGAGGCAATAAAGAAGGCTAAGCAAATGTCTTTATCTGAAGAAATGGGTTCGCTACACGCTATTAGGAGTTCAACTCTCTTCTATTTTATCACTAGTTAAATTTGTTTAGTGACAATAACTTTTATTTTATTACAATATGATTCATTCATGACAAGAATTAATATTTTGGTTGTTACCATTAATAATTAATTGCACTCCTATATCAAGAACTTGGTAATAGAAAATTTGTTACTATGATTTTGTGACCAGATTATTGCCACTAAATTTTCATCATATGTATGTATCACTGAGTTAATTCCATTTTTGGTCCCATAAAAAAATACATCATTACTCATTTAGTCCCATAGGATGAAATTTCCCATATTTAGTCTCACAGGATAGATTTTTGAACCACAATTAGTCCCACCTGGCAAAATTTGGGAGGCGGTTTTGGATCAAATAATTTTTAATGTTTTTAATTACATTTTTTATTTTATAGTTAATTTATTTATTTCTTCATATTATATTTTGAAATTATATATTTCAATTTTTTCATATATTATATCTTTTATTTAAATTTTATATTTATAATATGTATTTATCCATTATATGTATTATATACTTTTTATATATCAAATTTCTATATGTATTTTAAATTCTAAGTTATATTGTTATTTTTAATATGTATTTTTTATTATATAAATTATATGTTCTTTAATTTCAAAAAATTATTTTCTGTTATTTAATTTATATTTTATATTTTTAATGAGTTGGTTGTCTTGTTACTGCCGTCAAGTGCCACATATACAAGAAAATTTTGAATAATGCTGCACGGATTTAATCATCATACATGTTAGCTGTTTTTTTTTAGTTCACAATCAAATTTTGGTCGATGGAACTAAATGAATAAATGTGACCAACAAATCTATCATACAAGATTAAATGTGGGAAATTTGATCTTGTAAGACTAAATGTGAATTTACAAATTTTCTATGGGATCAAAACTGAAATTATTTCTTGTATCACTAATTATTAATAAAAACAATTAAAACATTATATTGTTACTATTAATATTGTGCAAATTACTTTTGAAATAAAATAATTTTTCCTATTACTAAATGATATGACTAGTGATAATTTTTTATTATCATTTTATTATATTGTCACTATTTTTTTTTTTTTCAGTGCAACATATCCAACGAAACACTTAGGAAAATTCATAGAATAGAATTTTCATCTTATAAGAAAGGTAAATTCGGGGAAAGCTTGTTTGGGCAAGTACGTATGAAAGTCAGCTGTTCGATTAAATTATTCAGAAGTCAGAAGTCAGAAGTCTACAAATATTTTTGGTCAGCTGGTCGATTAAATTATTCGTACGTATGAAATAACGCAAATTAATACTTCAAAAAATAGACACGGTCATCTATTGTGCCAATCCACACGCCTCATGTTCATTTTTCTTTTTATTTATTTATTTTTTACGTTATGGATCGAAAGAATTGAGGCTGAGGATATCTAGCATTGTTGCAACTTTTTAATTTTTAATTATAGTCTTTTGTTCTTTCATTTTGTCATTTAACATGGCATTATGAAAGTGGAAGTACTTAATTATTTATTTATTTATTTAGTTGACTTATGAAAACTCACATGAGAGCTTCAACTTTTCAAGCTGTAGTTTGAACTTTGAATGAGACACAACCTGTTTGTTGAGATTGAGTCCCTTTAAAGTGGCATGAAATGCGGAGAATGATATATATTTACTGGGATTACTAAGAGTGGACTTATTTCATATTCATTATTAGAAGAACCTGCCTTGATCTTTCATTCTAAATAGTATTTCGTTTTTTATTTGTAAAAATTTCAGGTGAAGTTTGTAATTTAAAAAATTAATTTTATACATATAATATGACTGCTTAATATGAAATAAGAGATGAAATGTTATTTTAAAATAAAAGATAAATTATGTCTAAATCCCTTGAAATATGATATAATTACAAATTAATTCATATTATTTTAAATATTACAAATAGCCCCTTGAGTTTTAAGATCCGTTTGGAAATATTAATAGATATATTCAAAAAATAACATTCGTACAACCACAGTAAACTCAGCTACCAAGAGACACGTCTCGTCGAGCCTAACAAAATCTCTTAATCAATTTTGTTATTTCACCAACCTTCACTTAATAATTTCATTTTATACTACCATAACCACCGCCGGTCATCACCATCTATAATCTGATACCATTATTACTTTTTTATTAAAATTAACTTTAGCTATAATTTTTACATCTAAAACTTGCCAAAATCATGCTAATCTCATCTCAAAATCTTGCCTAAATCAAAAAAATTACAATTTATAATTTTATCCCACCTTGATGAAGGATAAATTTTGTAAATTAACATATACTTTCAGGAGTATTTATAATTTTTAAAACAAGTAAACTTGATTTATAATTACATCATAGAATTTTCTCTAAATTTGACCCAAAAAGGTCTTTGGTTTAATTTTTTGACATGAAAAAAGGATCCATTTTAAATTTAACCTGAGTCGTCATTGTTGTTGGCGACTTCACTAAAGTCGCCATCCTCGTCGGCAATTTTATTAAAATATTAATAAAATTTATATAACTTTAACATATTTTAAGGGGAAAAAAATAATAATAAAATAACAAAAGTTGCAATGGCGACTTCGAATATTATATTATTTGTCGTAGGATCCGAAGAAAAAAAAAGAAAAACTAAACTTCCCATCACCGATGGAGAGTTTGGCACAGTCAGTGTTGCACCTAAGCGTGGGCGTCGGGATGGGTATTCAGGATTCGGGATTTTCGGGACGGGTATCCTAAATTTCGGGGAGCAAAATTCGATCCCCAATCCTGTCCCGAATTTGTCGGGTACCTGAAATTATTTAAAAAAAAAATGGAAAAATTTTTGGACAGCAGCTGCTCACTGCACTGGAGCTGCCCGTCGTTGCTCTGCTTGCTGTCTGCTGCCCGCTGCTGCTGCGCACTACTGTTCGCTAGCGCCGCTGTTGCTGGGCACTGTTGTTCGCCGGTGCCGCTGCTGCTGCTGTTCACAACGGCTGCTGCTGTTGCACACTGCTGTTCGCCAGCGTCGCAAACCACACCAAACGATGAGATTAGAGTTGAGAGTGAGCAGGCAGAGAGAGACGTGAGGCAGCGAGGCAAGAGCGAGAGTGCAAGACAAACTTAACTTTTTAAGTTTTGAAATTTTGTCTTTTTTTTTTAATAAATATAGTCGGATATCCGAAATCTCGATTGGGTTCAAAACCCGGACCCAAATCCCGTCCCGAAAAATTATGTCGGGATCGGGTATTCATCCCGAATTTCAAAATCCCGATCGGATTGGGTCGGGTACCCAATACCCGATCCAAAATACCCACCCCTAGCTGCACCTGTAGCTGCAGCAAGTAGAATTGAGAATAAGTGTAGATATGAATATATTATTGGCGTTTTCTAAAATCTAAGACAAAACCACTTAGATTTTTTTTGCTCATTTTTTGTCTTTTTCTCTAACGGATAGATTTCGATTTTCTTTCTTTTTTTTTCCTTTACTTTTTAATTTTTATGCTTCTTACTTTTTACTTTTTAAAATTAATAAACAATGGTCAATGGGAACAAGAAGTGCACATCAATCAGTGGCATAGCTAGAAAATTATTTCAGCGGAGTCATTCAATAATAATTAGCATTTAAAATTATTCAATGTGTATATAAAATAAAAAAATATAATTTAATTACGCACTTGAATTTTGATAAGCTAAATTATAAATACTATATTTTTATACGGATATTCTTTTAGTATTAATAAAATCAAGACGAGTTAAAAGCAAAATAATTTAAATTTCAATGAAATTATATAATTAAAAAAAATTAAATAAGAAAATTAAAAAATATGTAATACTATGTCATTGGAGAAGATAGAAAAGAGAGATTGCCAAAGTTAAAAGAAGAAAAAAAACATGTAGTGGAGAGAAAGTGAAAATAAAATAATACGTCAAAATACTTGTTAGATCAAAGATAATTGCTCTAAGGGTTACTTATAATAATAATCATAATAATAATAATGTTTTTGATCAATTATATAACATATTAAATTAATGAAAGAGATTTAAACTTGTTAGTTTCAATTAAAAATAACTAAACAAGAATTTAAACTCACAAATTTGTTTTTTTAGATTAAATGATAATAATAATAATAATGTTTGCAAATCGAATTATATGTATTATAATATTAGCGCACATGCGCACACACACACACACACACATATATATATATATATATATCTATATATATATATAAACAATTCTTATTATGAAAAGTAGGACCATTTATTTATAAGTTTTGTTATTGGAGAATTCAACTTTATCCATGTATTGTTATCTTATGATCCCTTACTATTTTAATTTTGAATTTCCTCATCAAGGTCAAAAAGAATAATTGTTCGTATAAAAGCCAAGAGAACTCACTCTTCTATTCATATAATGATGTATATATAATGGGCTTTGGAAAATCAGGGGGGTCAATTGAACCCCTTGGACACAACGTGGCTCCGCCATTGTTTGCAGTAATGCCTTAGGGGCACCATCATTGGCGAGTTCATTGAAAATATATATATATATATATATATAAAAGGAATAGACGTCATCCTGGATGGCGACTTTCACTATGTAATCCTTTTTTTTTCTTGGCCGAATATACAAAACTGATATTCAAACAAAAATTTATAAAATATTGGAAGTCACCAATTGTGTTGGCAACTTCGATTATTATATTATTTTTCTTTATTCTCCGAAAACATATTACAAATGTATAAAATTTATTATATTTTATTAAAGTCACCAACAACGATAGTGATTTTTGTTGAAATCGCCAATACAACTAGCGAGTTATGTTATTTTTACAAAAGATCAATTTTTTGAGTCAAAAAATTAAACATTACACTTTTTGAGGTCAAAATTATAAAAAGTTCTTACTCCTTATTTAATGGATGTAGATGTAATTTATCATAAAATAAATAATCTTGTTCGATGATAGCATTGCCACGGATCGAATCTTCTGTTACATAATTATGTTATATTTTCTGTTACACTCATCAATACATGTCACGTGTATTGGTGAGCAATCAAGATAAGGAAAGAGAATCTTTATATATTTTTCATATTAATTTTTTTTTTCTTTTATCTCAATCATTCGTCAATACATGTAATATATATTAATAAATATAATAAAAAATATAATAAAAGATCCGAATTAAAAATTGACGTAACATTTGGGGAAATAGACAACGTCAATTTAAGAAAAAATCCACTGTTTCTCATCCGAGGAGGTGGACCGAGTCGCAATTCTAGATATTTTTGCGATTTCTATGCAAGGAAGGTGATATGAAATTTACCCCCAAGTTGCCAAAAGTTGACCACGCATGATGCATGAATTTCTATTTCTGACCACACACCTATTCGGCTATTCCTAGTCTAAGGCTCTAAGCTGCTACCTTCAACATGCCGCTTGTCTATATACATAAAGCTATATTGATAACACAAAACAGTACTAACAAAAACCAAGTTCCAAATATATTGTTTTTGCTGCAGACATGGTTGAGTATTTACAGGGTAGATGCATGAAATTCTTGGCACTTTGTGTGCTTGCTTATTGCGTCGCTGTTCCACTGGTTGAGGCCAGATTTCGACGCTACAAATGGGAAGTGAAGTATGAGTTCAAATCTCCGGATTGCTACAAGAAACTTGCTATCACCATCAATGGCCGGACTCCCGGGCCGAGCATCGTCGCGCAACAGGGCGACACCATCGTTGTCGAGCTCAAGAACAGCTTGCTCACTGAAAATGTTGCAATCCACTGGCATGGGATTAGACAGGTGTGTGTGTGTGTGTGTGTGTGTGTGTTTACATCTCTCTATTGTCCTAATCAATCTACCGTTTAGTTAATTGACTTAATTCATTTGATAAATCTGAGTATTTTGCTAAATGAGTTCTTATTTATTCGATGTCTTGCAGATTGGTACACCTTGGATGGATGGAACAGAAGGGGTGACACAATGCCCAATTCTGCCTGGTGACACTTTTGTGTACAAATTTGTAGTGGATAGAGTAAGTCATACCTACCCTCAAACTTATTTCAACAGCCCTTATTTATCATTATCATTTTTGCGGGTTCTTGAGTTAAGTAATTCATTGACCATCGTTCTTGAGACTTTTGTTTGCAGCCAGGGACATATCTGTATCATGCACATTATGGTATGCAGAGAGAGGCTGGATTATACGGGTCGATTCGTGTATCGCTTCCCGATGGACAATCCGAGCCCTTCTCATATGACTTCGACAGAAGCATCATCCTCACTGATTGGTATCACAAGAGCACATATGAACAAGCTGCTGGCCTATCTTCAATTCCCTTTGAGTGGGTTGGAGAGCCTCAGGTACTTAACAAAACATTGATATTACTAATGCTATCATGATTCGCCGTAACGGTCGCAGATAATGGAACAGAGGCTACCATTTCAATTCCGTTGCACCGAGTCACGGAACCCACTATAAGAAAAAAATGTATTTTCGGCGGATTTTTCTGCGGAACAAATCCGTCGGATAAACCTTCGTCGTTTTTCAATTTTCGACGGATTTTAGGCGGAAAAGTTTTTTTAATTAAATAAATTTTCGGAGGAATATTTCGCCGAAATTTTTCCCAACTCACGCGCGCATGCATTCACATGCTCAAAATTGCCCTAAATTTTGGAACCGTTGGGAGTCAAACCTTCGCCCGCTTAGTTGGCAACAACTCTCTTACCGTTGAGTTATTTTCACTTTATTGTCATAATTCATTACATTATATATTTATAGCATACAACAATTCAAATAAAAATAATTAATAATAATAATTTTTTTATTTATTGAAAATTTTAATATTTTTTAATTTTTAAAAAATTTATATATAATACATAATATTATATATATATATATAACATACAAAAATTAAATTAATTTTAATAATAATAATAATAATAATAATAATAATTTTATAATAATAAGTCAAATAAAAATCCAAATTTTTAACTTTTAATAAATTTTTAAATTATATAAAATTATTATTATTTATTTAAAAAATATTAATTTTTATTTATTTATTTTTAATTTTTCAGCGGAATTTTCAGTTGAAAATCCGTCAAAAAATTCAAAAATTATTATTTTTTAATTATTTTTATTTAAAAATTATTATTATTTTTTAATTTTTTTAATTTTTCAGAAATTATATTTTTTAATTATTTTTTTTATTTTTCGGCTGAATTTTCCTCTGAAAATCCACCAAAAAATTCAAAAATTATTATTTTTTAATTATTTTAATATTTCGGCAGAAAAAATCCCCCGAAAATTTTAAATTGTTTTTTTAAAAATTTTCCGCCAAAAAATTTCGCCAAAAATTGCGCGTTTTCTTGTAGTGACAGTAGCAACCGTTCCCCATATTTTGAAATTTAAATATAGAAAATTGTATTTTAAGTAGACAATTACTAATATGATTATATCTTTTATAAATATTGTCATTTCAATTTAAATTATTGATATATGTGTAAATATATAATAAACAATATATATATATGTATATATATAAATTCAACAATATATATGTGTGAATAATTATATATATAATTAATAATATTGAAATAATTCAAATTAGTGCCTAAAAAATATGGAAACTAATTAGTAACAAAATTTACTAATTAATGAAAAGAGAAATGTATTATAAAATTAAAAATATTTAAATAAACCAAATAGTATCAAAAATTATGAAAATTAATTAATTATAAAATTCATTAAGTAATTAAAATAGAAAATCGTCTTTTTCTCTGCCACACTCTGCTGGGTTTTACAGAGTTATAGGGAGTTATGGGGTTATTCACCTCAAAGCCTGTCGTTGTCCGAATCTGACCCCGACGCCGTTGCCTCCAGGACGTTCCTCGACGACGGCCATCGGTCCTCAACTTCGTCTCATTTCTCCATCTCAATGCCATCTCTGTTTTCATCTTCATTGTGGTCGGAATGCTCTGTTTCTGGGTTGTTGTCAATGTTTCGATAGTTGTAACGTTTTGTTCTGACCGTTCCATTGCCGCGACGAAGCAAAAGAATGGCAGAACGGGCGTTATAACACCCGACACCTCTGCCCGCGACAACCACCAGAACAACGGAATGCAGGCCGACGTTTTGGTTCTGTTCTTGCCGTTATAGCAGCGTTCCAACGAACCATGAATACTACCATTGATTCCCTTGTGTTAATAATTTTGAGTCGCTAATGTTTTGTTTTTCCAATTTTATTGCATGTTCCAGTCAATTCTAATACAAGGCAGAGGAAAATTTGATTGCAATACACCAGGCATTGAAACAGGTCTTTGCAACGCGACAAGCCCCGAGTGTGTGCCTTATGCATTGACGGTTGTACCGGGCAAAACATATCGGCTCAGGATCGGAAGCTTGACGGCCTTATCAGCATTGAGCTTTGAAATCGAAGGCCATAACATAACGGTAGTAGAAGCTGATGGTCACTATGTAGAGCCATTTGTGGTGAAAAATCTCTTCATTTACTCTGGAGAGACTTATTCTGTCCTGATCAAAGCTGACCAAAATCCTTCAAGAAACTATTGGGCTAGTGCCCAAGTTGTTAGTAGAAATAACACCACTCCTAATGGGCTAGCCATATTCAACTACTACCCAAATCATCCTAGGAAAAACCCTCCAACACCTCCCCCTATTGGTCCAAAATGGGATGACCTCACACCAAGAATGTCTCAAAGTTTAGCCATCAAGGCCTTAAGTGGTTTCATCCACCCTCCCCCTCAGACGTCCGATAGGGTCATCGTCATGCTCAACACGCAAAACCGGATCCATGGATACACCCGTTGGTCCGTCAACAACGTCTCATTCAACCTCCCCCACACGCCCTACTTGATCGCCTACAAGTATAATTTGTTACACACTTTTGATCAGACCCCACCGCCCAATGGCTACAACTCTCAAAATTACGACATCTTTAGTGTCGCGAAAAATGTTAATGCCACCACTAGTAACGGGGCCTATCGGTTGAAGTTCAACACCACCGTAGATGTCATTTTGCAGAATGCGAATACCATGAACGTGAATAATAGTGAGACGCACCCATGGCATCTACATGGCCACAACTTTTGGGTATTGGGCTACGGCATGGGCAAGTTTGATATGCTTAATGACCCGAAGAAGTACAATTTGGTGAATCCGATTATGAAGAATACGGTGCCGCTCCATCCGTACGGGTGGACCGCTTTGAGATTCCGGGCCGATAATCCGGGTGTGTGGGCTTTCCATTGTCATATACTGTTTCATTTCTATATAGGTATGGGCGTTGTTTTTGAAGAAGGGGTTGAAAGAGTGGGAAAATTGCCCACAGCTATTATGGGATGTGGTGATACCAAAGGCTACAACAGGCCCTAGAACCTTTATTTTGGTTGTTTTATTTGGTATTATCTTTGGGGGATGAAAAAAACAAAGACAAACAGGGGAAATCTAGTCCAAACTCGGCTTGGTCGAACCAGTATTAATCACATGGCGAGTGTTTTATACTTGCCCTATGAATAGTCGATAATTTAGAGAGAGTGACTAATCAATTGGCAAGTGCAAAACACTTACCATATGATTTGTTGGGTTCAGTCAAACTAGGTTCGGGTTAGAATTTTCCGACAAGCAGATTTTTTTTTGTTTATTTTTGTTTATTTTGGTCATATTCTTTGGGATCTGTTGACATGTAAATGTTTTAGGAGTAGGTGAAAAAAAAAAGTCGGGAAATCAGGGACCCCATTTGTTTATCTTAGACACAATAAATGTATTTCTACGTGAGGCCTCACACGATATTCCAATGTTAACAAGGTAAGATTGTTTTGGTCTCACCTCATCCTATATAATATTAATATTATTGTCTAATAACATGAATTACTATTGTAGTGTTTTTTTCACACAAAAAAACCTGGGTAATTTCCATTGAATCGAGAGACACTAGATTTATGGTTTATAAGGTTAGTGAAATGTGACCATGCAAATGTTTGTATGTGTTGAATTTTCTGTTTTTGAGATTGTATGCAAATATTAGGACTGAAAGTGATGCTTTTTCATTGAAAATGATGTGCTTTAGTAGTTTAGTTTTTCCTTCAAGAATGATCCTTAAGGTCTCATATATGTAGCGTATTACAAAAATTGAATATGTGTTCATTTATTTTAAAAAATTCCCGATTTTTCTATGCGAATTTTGAAGTTTGTATTTTTTTTTTGGTTGCTCTAGTTATTAGCGATTTTGTTTATTAATTTGGTAAAATATTACAAAATCAACCCCGGTCAAATTTGACAAAATGGTAAAATAGAAAAAATTTTTTTAAAATTTAACATTTTGTGTTAAAAAGCCTTGACATCAATAGATGGAAGATTACATATATATATATATATATAATGGTTCCATACCTTAAAGTTATCTATAATATCTAAAAATTGGGAATTTAATTTGTAATTTGGTTATAACTCATGATAGTTGAGTGTGGTTATCCTTTTAAATTTGGTCTACTTTCTAAAAACAAATTTAGAACCTCTAAATGCTTATTGTATTCGAAATGGGCAGCAGATAATTTTATTTTCTTTTTTTTTTTTCCGGAAAAGAAGATTCCTGTACTTTATTGCAATCAGAACCGTGAAGTTTTTGTTCTTTTTAAAAAAAAAACAAAAAATTGGCGTTATATGTTTTGAAAGTATATTTATAACTTTAAAATAAATAAGATAACTACTAAAATCCATATTGATTCATAAATGTGGTATATCTGTACTTGTTTCCTTAATTTTGAGATTACCTAAATCACCACATAATCATAAAAATAAACACAAGTCGCTGAGGATATGCAAGTTCAGTTATAGTTTTAAGTTTCGTTTTGGCTATGACTTAGACGGTGTTTGGCTAAATTTGTAAATTTTTTAAAATATTTAACAGATTTGTTCCATTCCATCGGAGAAGGTGCCGAAGAGTGATAAACAGATTTGGCACTTTACGTAGGACATGATACTTGGTGCATGGTGCTCACCATTTGGCGACTATCCATCCCTCTATTGTTAGAAACTCGAGGAGTAGGGGTTGAACTCAGCTGGACGTAGCTCATGGAATTTTATTGGTTTGCCCTTGCATGGAAACTTTGCCACAATACACTTCCAATAGGACGTAATTTGTGTCGACGATGTTGTGGGGATAGCCTAGTTTGTCCGAAAGGTGGGTATCCATAAGAGGATATGTTTGAGCTTAAAAATGAAGTTTTGTATAAATTCAGAATAGGTTGAGTTTAGATCTTGTTAGCCATGCCGAAATAATTCAGCTAGGCCCAAGTCTCTTGGACACATGGGAAACGACCCATGTTAGGGGCCCGGGCTGGAGTAAATTGGAGGCCCATGGCCCAATCAGCGAAAAATGGAAACAAGAATAAAATAAATAAAAGAATAAAGTCAAAGTTGAACCCTTACTTTTAGGGGTTGTTAGAATAGAAAATAACAGAAGTGGCTAAAAATAGATATTGTTATAACAAAACATGCTTAAAATAAAGGTCATGTGTTGCTGAAAATTTCAAATTCAAATAGAATGACATAACTGACATAACCAAAAAACAAGGGTTGTCACTCATTTCGAATGGCCAAACTTGAATAAGCTATCCAACTCCAAGAATAAAAGAATTTGGTTGCAATTTAAAGTGTATTAAAGGAGATGGATTCACCTAGGGATGACAATGGGTCCGGGTTGGACTCGAATAGGACGGGTTTTTAGACCTCCAACCGGGTTCGGGGTGGGTCTCAGGTGTTCATTTTAAGATCCGGACCCGTCCTGCTAGAATTTTACATATATTTTTTATTTATTATTTTATATAAATTTATGTAATATGTATCTATACTTTATATACAAAAGTATATATTATATAAATAGTCACATAAAAAAATAAATATGATATTCCTATATATAAAAATAATTATCTAACATTAGTAGTTAATTTATAATTTCAAATTATGTGCAAATAAATATACGATAAAGATATTTAATTTTTCAAAATTTAAAATATATTCATAGAAATTTATAAATAATTAGTACTTTGGTAATAGTATTATTTTTTCATGATTAAAAAGGAATGATAATATAATTCTTTTAATTATTTTAAAATATTGAACCGGGTTTACCGGGTTGGACTCGGACCCGACGGGTCTAGATCCGGGTCTAAAAAAATTCAATCGGGGCTGGTCCCGAGTTTGGCCAAACCTGCCCCTTTGCCATCCTTAGATTCACCATTGAGGGAACACAAAATCATCAATCAATCCAACAACAACAACACAACTCTTTCAATCAAAAAGTCGATACTTCTTTGATTTTTTTTAGTCTAAGTGAACACAGATTAGTTTTAGTTCAATAGGTAACGAAACCATTATATGAATGTTTGTAGTCATACCCTATTTCGCTCGAAGTGAGGATATCAATGCACTCATTCTGTAACATCACGAGGTCATAGCCATCACTCACTCGAATTGGGCCTGATTCAAGGTGAGATATCAATGCGATGGAGTGGTATCTCACATTCATATCGAGCGCCTGCATGAAGGGAGGTGTTGCAAGAGTCAATCAATGCTCGTTGGAGTGAACAGTCTTTTGAGTACATCAACACGTAGATATGGCCGGAGTTATCAATGTGGCCAACTTGTAGCCAGAGCTTTTAGGAGTTGCTTAATGCATTTAGTCATAGAAATGGCTCAAGTCATCAGTGCATGTGTCTGTAGTCAAGTCTTGTAAAGACCAAATGGAGAGTAACCTTCGTCTCTGAATATATTTTCTCTTCAATTCAAACTTAATATTTGAGCCTTTTCAATCTTTAGAGTATTGAATTGTTAAGTCATACATTAAGTTGTAGGTAAGTAGAACCTTAGAGATAGTATTTGCCTATTTCGATTCAATTGTTTTTCAAATAAAAGTTTTAGGTGCATAACATTTTTCACTTCAAATCATCAAAACTTTCACTTGTGTATTCTTGCACACTGGCACGCCCGCACTCAAATAGAAAAATTCACCTCGAATTCACTGCTTTCTCATCAAACTCAGTGATTTCGAACCCTGGGTAACCACTTCGGCGCAAGTGCTAAAATTTTATGCAAACAGGATGAAAAGCATGTGTTCATTGAATGCATGTTTTCGAGGTAAATGTGGGCATCAAGTAATCTCACATGGGGCATGATCTCAGACTGGACCGGCTCGGGTGAAGCATGGGTACGATTGATTCATAGTAAATTTCGTAGCAGTTAGTTCTTTATTTTTCTTATCATTCTCTGGGCTTTTTGGGGAAGCCGTAACCTGAAACTTATGGAGAATCTGGATCAAACGACATTGGATTTGATCAAATTTGCTGGAAGTTACTTGAATGCATTTTCTGATGCTATCTTTACAGTGGTAATGCGCACTTGCCAGAGACCTCCCTACAACTGGTGTTCTCGGCTCCCTATTGTTATTGTTTATTAAGGTAAATTTCGATTGTGGCTTGTTCCCTGTGTTGGTGGCATACGGGGTAGGTGTTATTGCTCGTAACAAGATAGGAGTGTGTGTTGGCCAGTGCTCTTACCATGAACATGGGTCGTACTCACCATAATACGTAGAGGCCCTAACCGCATACGCAACGGTTATACTTACTCGGAATACTGGGTGGCCGTGAGTGGTCCTCAAAAGCAATGGCCAGGTTCTTGTTAGCAAATTGATTTCGAATAATGAGGATACTTCTAAGTTTGGTAATCTGTTTCAAGATATTAGAGAGAGTTTGTCATATATCCCGACAAGGATTTGGTCACTAGTCCGCCGGACTGGTAATGTGGCAACTCACACATTAGCACGATGATCATCTTTGTTCATTGAAGGGGGGCGTGATATCCCCAACTATTTAATTCCCATTGTATCCACGGATTTTGTCTTTGAAGAAATTTATTTTCCCTCTCAAATAAAATAAAATAAAGTGTTTAAAAACTTATAAACTCCTTAAAAAGTAAAGATGTGCCAACTTATTTTTGAAAATTCTATCAACCTTCTTTGTTTTCAATCAAATTAATTACAATCTTGCAATTACTAACATCCCATAAAATACAACCATATAATTTATCCAAACACTTTAGTAACTTTTTTTTAAAATATCATATAAAATATTTGAAATAAACTTAGCCAAATATATAATATGAATTGATATGATAATATGTTTCGTTCACTAACCAAACTTCTGTGTTAGTATGTTTTCTAATAAACTCAATACTAGATGTGAATTCAAGTATTTAGTATTTGACAATCAATTCAGGAAATTCTTTTTCTTATTATTGTCATCTACCTTGTGCAAAGATTTTTTCTAGGTGCTCATGACTTTATAGGAGATTTTCAAGCTCTACCAAACAAGTAATGGATCCTCTCTCAACTCTCACAATCCTTAGTTTAGGGGAGACCTATACACAACATATGCACCACAAGACTCACCATGGAGTTAGTGCCTATATCAAAATACGTATAAATGCCCAATTACAAGGTTACTATGGAGTCTTAAGTCAATAGACTAATCAATGCACATCATAACCTATGAAACATACATAATTCGATATGCAATTATGAAACATCCCTAATTTGACATGCAACTACTATTCCCATTTGAGTCACGATGACACTTCGATCTCAGTTAGACTATTCAGATTTGAATAATTTAGACCATTCCTTTAGGGACTTATTCCATAAGCTCCCTCACTATATAGTAAGGTTGAGTCCCATAATTTACATGATTAAGAAGCAGTACAAAAAAATAGCTATTTAGCCACAGAAAAAATCTATAGCTAAATAGCTATGGAAACAAAATTTGCCATGGTGTGGCTAATTTGTTGCTACCTTGGCGCAAAAAATCACGCCTTTTCCCTAAGTTTAGCTGCTGAAAATTCTGTAGCTATTTTTTTTAATGGGAAAAATATGGCCAGGGAAATAGCTATAGAAATTGCATAGCTATTCCTAAAAAAAATATATTTTTTAATAAAGTTTAGCTACAAAAAGTCAGTAGCTGAAGCATACTATACAAAACTTAGCTACGAATTTTCCGTGGCTAATATGTAGCTATGTTGTTTAGTTATATTATTTTTACTTGATTTATCATGTTCTCTGAATCCAAATATATTAATTAATTTGTTTTATTATTGTATTGCGTATGATAAATAATAGTCCTGATTCAATTTACTCTTATTACTCAAATGTATTTTTTAATTTTATTGTACCACTAATACAACTATTGAATAGCTAATTGATCAATTCTGATGATCAATGATCATTTCAATTAATTGAGAATACTATGATTGATGTATTAAGTGAATCACATCTTAAATTTAATAATTTGTTTACATATATCATTTATTACAATGTGACAATCGAGTAATTGTAATATATAAAAGTATTGTCCAACCCACTTAAATGTTATTAATTATATATAGGTTAGATGATTTTCAAATTAATTTATCTAATTGCATAATTTAAATTATATTGAAATTAGTAATTTAATAAAGTATAATGTTATTGATAATTTGTGAACTTCTAGTATAAAATTTACCCAATTGAATTGAATAATTGTAAAATTAGCCACGAAAATTCTGTGGCTAAAAAGCCATCAATCTAAACTTAGCCACGGATGGTCCATGGTTGAGCCTTTTTTTGTTTTTGGTGGATTAGTTATGGATTATCCGTAGCTAATTTAAATCAGTGACCAGGACCTAGCCATGGATTTTTTGTGGTTAATTTTTGACCACCGATTTAAGTTAGCCACGAATTATCCAAGGCTAATCCGTAAGATTTTTAAAATTTTTAATTTAGTCACTGATTATCCGTGGCTAGGTGTGTGCGTGTGTGTGTGTGAGTCAACGATGAATTGTTTAGTATTCGCACTTCCATATTATTTCAAATTTATGCTTGTTAGTAATTGCATTTGCATATTATACTGAATCATGAACATCTCTTCTTATAGGCTGATGATCTCGAGCATTATCTCTGGACATGCGAGAGTCATTTCTCTATCTCTACTCTTACAGATGAGAATGGAAATGTGACATATGTGAATCAAAGGGTGGATAATGATTTTGTGGGTACTATTATGCATTATATAATTAACTATTTATCTTTTAGATTATTTCGACCTAACTATCATTTAAAATTTTATAGAATGCATTCCAAGAGAAATGGCAGGAGGTTTGTTCCCAACAAACTCCTGAATCTAATGAAGGCACTAGCCAACCTCCCAGACCATCCCAAGTCGAAGGAAGTCATATAATTCAATATTCATGCTCTAAAATTATAGTTCGACATTCATGCTCTACCAGTTATAATTATATTTAATTATGTAGGCATGGAAGAACACAACGATTGCTCGAAAGAAGGTCGATGGTATGAAGTTCCAGACAGACTATCAACTAGTACAAGGACTACAAGTTTCTGGACTTATTTGGAGAATTGCATGGATCCAACGACGCTCAAGCTGAAGCAATGGCTAGGGAGGATGGAGGAGAAGCAAACACATGAATTGACCGAGATACGACACAAGCTCAATGCGTTGCTTTAGAGCATCCAGAATTTGGCTTAGGGAGGTTTCGTACCTTTACCAAACCCAAACCAGCCACAACAATCATACCATCTGTCTACTGGTTCACCATATGTGCATCCCACCCCTAGCCAGCAAAGGGATTCTCATCGGACCTCATCAAGAGGACGACGATCCACCTCCTGACAAACTCCACAAAACCATCTTTGGGATCAGGATGATGGCAATGGTGTTGATGATTATTAGACTTTGACTTATGTTAGATGTGTTGTTACTATAACTTTAACTAACTTTGTTATAGATTATTTGATGGTAAATGATTTATATATGTTGTTGTTTGGTAATTTAGGGTGTTAAACTTGATTGTGTTATAATTGTTTAGAATAGATTGGGTGTTAAACACTTATTTGTGGGTATTTTTTATGTTTTTGAGATGATGATGGGTTCTTTTTGGATGTATGGGTATGTATATTTGATTTTGATGTACAAGTCTCTAATTTTAGGGGGTGGCAATAAAAATAAATACAAACTGTCAGGAATTAAGAAAATCATCTACAGATTAACCGTAGCTAATATAACATTATACGAACAATTAACTACGAAAAATCCATGGCTAATAGACACGTTAACCATGGACCGTCTGTAGGTATTAGCTACGAAAGATCAGTAGTTACTTTTGTATTTTTTTTTGTATTTTTTTGATAAATTACTTTTGTCTTAGCTATATATTCCGATGCTATTTCATGGCTATGAATCTGTGGCTGTTCTCCGGGGCTAAGGATTAGCCACACCACTTTTAGCCATGAACCGAATCATTGGCTAACTTCGTAGCTAATTCCTTTTTTTTTTATTTTTTTGTAGTGAAGTTTTAACCATATGAAAGATTGTAATAATAAATTAATTACTAATTGTAATATATTAAAGATAGATAATAAGTTAATGTAAAACTTCAAATTGTATTATTAATTCAAATAGAGTACATCCATAATTCGATATACAACTACTACTCCCATTTGGGATATTCAAGTCGACATCCTTAGTGAACTCATTTCAAATGAATTTCCATTTATTCATATGAAGTTCTCATGGCCGATTCCATGAAACAAGATATCATTCTATTTGAAATACGATACAAAAGCAAGTTTTCATCTAAATCATATTGATACTCCCAATCTCAGTTAGACTTTTCGGCTTTGAATAATTTATACCATGCCTTTAGGGACTTATTCGATAAGCTCCATCATTATGTGAGGCCGAGTCCCATAACTTACATGATTAGGGAGTTTCAACTATGTGTAAGATTTTAATAATAAATCAATTAATTACTAATTGGGTGAAAAAACGTTCAGGATCCTAAAGTTATGAATGAAGCAATTGAATTCAAAAGATCACTCCCATAAGGCAGAGGTCACATAACCTTTATATTGTGGGTTTTTTCCCCCACTCATACACACCAGAGGGATTGAACCTGGCACTTTTTTGATACAAAATTAAAGCTCCTACCTCAAGGCCAAACACCTAATGGCAACCTTTAGGTTGTATATAGATTGTTGGTTTGGTTACACACTAGTTTTTTTTTCGATTGTATAATAATTCTTTGTATTTTTTTAAGATCTTTGATATTTGGCGATCACTAAATAACAGTAATAGTTTATGTAGGATATTAAATAAAGATATCTGGAACAAAAGAAAAAACGAAATGGGAGTAAACATTTGTAACAAAATTAATGTGCAACGTACATTCGTACATAACAATCCGACATTACTAACAAAGTTCTGGTATTTATTAAGTTAAAACATTTGTAAATATCCATATATTAAATTTGTATTTTTTAAGAGATACGAGTACCTAATCTATCAATATATATAATGGGTCAAAAACAGTATTTAAACTAAAGTTTTTATTGGCTTGGTTCAATAGGGATATATGCAGGTTTGTTTTCTACGCTTCCATTTTCCACTCCGCTCTCCCATAAATCAACTTCTGTTCCAAGCACACCTAACAAAGCTTCCTATGCGAACAACTTAAAGAGAAAACAAAAGCAAACAGAGAGAGAGAGAGAGAGAGAGGTCAATCCCGATATCTAGAGCAATTAACCGAGGGCTTATCCCCATTTCAAATTGACCTAAGCAATGGTCCAAAAACATGGGTTGTTGTCATACCAAGTGTCACAAATAAAAACATAATGACTTTCTACCAAAGGCGTATAGAATCAGCAACACTGGATTTGCATAACTACCTTAATTATTTCTCATTAATCCATGTCAAGATCTTGTTTGGCACAAATCACTTAAGCCGCTTACAGCTTATATAGATTACCTAGTTTTGAAGTTTTTATTGCAATCTAATTTTGAAAATAATTATATAAAATCAGAACCACGTCTGCTCAATAACAGATGTAACTTATGTATACAACCATGCAATATATATATACAGTAAAGTTATCAACTCCTAATATTTATAATTCAATTGTTTGTTTGTTATGTTTATAGAATAGACATGGCATAGGGTATAATTTAAGGGTGCAAAGTGTAATTAACCCGAAAATAAACTGCAAATTTTGTTTTGAATCTTTTGATGGTATACTACTAGTTGTGATAGTGTGACCTTTCCCAAACATGGCTTAGATGTGCTGGATGATACCTTCACTTATTAGTCCAGAAATGGCAGTTTACTAATTGCTCTTCCTCACAATGTATATTAGGGGATTTAGATTCTTAATAAGCTGCTCATTAATTGTGATTTTATAGGCACTATTTTCTATTGGAGATTTCACATTTAACTGGCTACCTAAGTTTTTTTTCCTAGGCCTATAAATTGGCCCTCTGTTTTTACCCTTAGCCCTGTACTAATTAAGCATTTCAAAGAGTTCCTGTTCTCTTCCCTTTTCCTCAAATCGCATCGAATTTACTCCAATTAAACACGAAAAATGGGTAGAAAACTAGATATGAAAAAGATAAGAGGACATCATGAAATGTCAAGTAACTTTTTCAAAACACCGTAGCAGTCTGATGAAAAAGGCAAATGAAATCGCGGTTTGTTGCGATGTTGATGTCGTGTTTGTTGCATTTTCGCCTTCTGGTCTTATTAGCAAGTTTTGCAACCAAAAGAGGTATATATTGTTCATTCAAATCAAATAAAGATATAAACCAAAAATTAATATTTTTTTTAAAAGAAAATTTGACATGAAGTATGTTTTAAATGCAAGAATTGATTTCAAGAATGGTTTTCGCAGGATTGAAGATGTGCTTCATCGTTATGTCAATCTACCAGCAGACAAGAGATTGAAGTAAGTATATATAATTTTTTTTCCTAATCAATTTTTTCTATTTTTTCTTTTCAAAATTCTGGAAAAATTGTTCACGTCTATGATTTTGTTGGAATTGGGGGCTTGTGGTGATCTGGATGTGGAACAGTAATATAAATAATGTTCAGGTATGTTTTGCCTTACAAGACTTTAATTTGGTGGCATATCTCAAGAAAAAAAAAGATTATTTTTCTTTTCACATAAATGATTTTTATGAAGAGTAAAACAGGAGAAAATCAACTTATTTTTAGTTGAAACATTGCAATGAAGGGAAAAATGGAGAAGTTGCAGCAGCTTGGCCACATTAAGGGTGATTCCAGCAAGCTACAGTATCTCGACAAGCAGTTAGTTCCTCCCACCCCCACCCCTTCCCCCTCGTCGTCTCTGTTTATAGATATATATCTGTGTAGATATACATAAATTTGTGTTGACTATCCTATTTCGACTAAATATCAAAATGTGGTTTGATTAACAATAGCTTAGACAGTTCTCACATTATAAGTTAATTTTTGGGACTGAATTAGGCTTAAACCCCTAACATTTCTACTTACTAGGCCTCCCACTATTTGTGTAAGTCTTTTCCTGAATTCCATGGTGCAAAAGCGATAAACAAACTAAATGTTTTGAAACAACAGGCTTGCTAGTACCATACATACATTAAGGATTATTAAAATGAGTTCTTTAGATGTTGAATTATATAGTTTCACTTCTCTGTGTTGAGAGGCTCTTTTAAATACCATTGATACCTTAAAAGGGAGTGTTTTCTTATAGTGTACGAAGAAATAGAAAAACTATCATCCTTTGGAGCAAATGTCAAGATCCTTAAAAATTGCATAAAACCTAGATAACGAATAAGAACTTCCATGCAATTTAGAACATGAAAAAAATTATTAACTTGGTCGCATAGGTATGTATCATACATCCATTTCATTCTATCAGGATCCTATCAATACATATTGGACTATTCACTTTTGTTGAATTTTTTTTTTCCCCGTATTTACAAAGCCCGACGATACATTAAAGGGCATATATATGGATCATCTCGTAAGTCAATTATTATTATAAACCTGATATACAAAACTCAATTTATGTAATATGATTCTATAATTTTTGTTCTTTAATATAATTTAAATTAATTCAGTATCTAACTTAAGCAATTTGGATGTGATGCATTCGTAATTCTGCTACTCCTGCTCATTCTCCGGCGTACGCACTCTGACATCAGAATCGAGGTACAAACCTTTCTGATATCCTATTTTTGTATTCTATATCATATCTCAAAATAATTAATCTAAGAGGGTGTTTGGCTAAGTTTATATGAAATATTTTATAAGCTTGTACATCTTATAAGATGTTTTAGAAGCTTATAAAATGTTGAATCTTATTTTAAAATCAGTTACTAAAGTGTTTGAAAAAACAAAATGTATATAGCTTGTAAGATGTTAGTAATGGCAATATTATAACTAATTTGTTTGAAAATATGAAAGTTGATAGGATTTAAAAAAAATAAATTGACAAATTCATATACTTTATTAAAAAGAGCTTATAAGGAACTCTCCTCCACTAAAAATTTTGCCGGACACTTTATGGCATTTCATAAGCTTAGCCAAATACCCTCTAAATGTATTATTTTAATGTAATCAATATCAAATGTATTCTTTTAATGTAGTCAATGTTGAAAAAAATAAAAGAAATCATGAACGATTAAATAATAATGACAATAATATAATAATAATGTTTTAGGATTTAAAAAAAATCAATTTTGATATTTATTAAAATAAGTACTAACAAGCATTCAAGAAAGTATTAATAAATAAAATCAAATAAATTTCCAACAAAAACTTAAAAGTCTATCATACATATTTGTATTACATTATGATCGTGCTATAATTGAGATGAGAAATAAATGTGGTTGTACAATTTATCTTTCTCACTAATGAGTATCTTATTATTTAAAAATTGAAAGAGTGAAAGGTTTATAATAGACATTTTACAAATAATAGTTAACGTCGTATTTGTGTACAAATAAAGATAGAGGGGGTAAGTAAAACTTATTATAGTATAAGGGGTAAAGTGTTATATAAGAAGAGTTCAAGGGGGTTGTTGAAGATAAATGTTTGATGTTCTCCTCTTAAACAACGTAAGCTTTCAAATAATATGGTCATTTAACATGGTGCCAAAGTCATGTCAAGTAAAAAGTCTTGTGTTCAAATCTCACTACTACCCATTTATAAAAAGGAATTTTATGTGAAAGGCTTGATACAAAAAGAATTTGTGCAGGGGCATATTGAAGATAAATACTTGATGATTCCCCTCTCTAACAACTTTAACTTTTAGATGATGTGGCCATTTAACAAAGGTTAAATGAATTTGCCCTAATGATGATGATGACGATTACGATCATAATAATAATAATAATAATAATAATAACATCTACTTTCCCTGAGGTTTGGCGAAATTACAATTCAACCCATTTTTTTTTGTAAATTATAATATACCCCCTTAGGTATATTCCGTCTAACAATTTACCCCAGCCGTTTAGGACCGTTAGGGTTCCGTTGGTTTTTGTATGTAAAGTTCCGATAGTACCCTTGAGGGATTTTTTTGTAATATATATAAAATATTTGGGGTTATATGTTATATAGTACATCTTTATGGGGCTAAGAGTAATATTATTAAAAAAAAAATCTACCTTTTTAAGAGTTGAAAATGACGGATAGGTGCGAGAAGAGAGAGATATAGATACATACATATGCAATGTATATACATATGAAAATTGAAAAATCCTACACTTTTAATTCATCATAACTCACTCATTTCTTCTCCAAATCGCCCAAGTTGTATGTCAAAATCGATCACCGCAACGAGAGGAACATGTTGGCAGTGGTAGTTTCGGGTTTCGTCGGACGGTGGAGGAACAGTGGCGGCGGCAGCTGCGGCAGCAATGAGGTGGTGGTGGGTTTTCGTTTTCCTACAAATTTTTCGGTGAATTTGAAGCGGGTCTTAAACTTTTCGATATGGAAAACACATTGGTGAGGTCAATTTTGGCCTAGAGGTGGAGGAATTGAGGCGAAGAGTAGGATTTATACATTTTTCATCCATCACCTGTAATTATTACATACCGTAGGGGTTTATTGTAATATACACAAAAATGTGGGTTAAATTGTAATTTTTTCAAATTTCAGAGGAGGTAGATGTAATGCACCATATGTAATATTAGCAAAAAATAAAGAGCAAAACGGACTTTATACATTTTTCATCCATTACTTGTAATTATTACATACCTCAGGGGGTTTATTGTAATTTACAAAAAAAAACGTGGGTTGAATTGTAATTTCGCCAAACCTCAGGGAAGGTAGATGTAATTCGTCCTAATAATAATAAGAAGGGCGAATTATAAATACCTTCCCTGAGGTTTGGCAAAAGTACAAAAAAAAAAAATCCCTTAACTAATGAAAATTACCATTACCTCCCTGAGGTTTGCATAAATCATGTAACAGTTAACGGAATGCTGAAAATTTCAAAATTGCCCTAAATGTTTTATTTACGAAAACCTCCTTGAGGTTGGGTGAAATTATAAAACAACCTCTTTAGGTTTGTTGAAATTACAAAAACCCCATCAGGTATTAGAATTTAAAATTTTGCAATAAGGTTTCATTATTACTAAATTATCACTATAGGTGTATTATTAATTATCAATAGTGACAATTAAGACACTACATACATATATATATATATTTACGCAACCACTCGAAATACCATATAAGTATTAATCAGAAAGAGTCACGTGCACACACACACACACACACACTCATTTAATGGGGAAGAGAGAGAAGAAGAGGATTCGAACTCCAAACCTGAAGGGCATCAAGTTGAAACCCTAACCACTGGACTACAGGCCCTAGTAGCAATTAAGACACTATGTTGCCACTGTTATCGTTGTGTAAATTATTTCCATGATAAAATAATTTGTCTTTAACAATGTATTTAGGCAAAGGAAATAAAATAGAGAGAAAAGAAAATGAGAAAAAAAATTGGTAGATTTTAAATTTTCGCATAATTGTTTGGACAAAGGAAAAATGAATGAAAAGAAAATGAAAAAAATAATTGTAGTCTTTTCTTTTAATTTTCATCCCAATTTACGAGGATAAAAAAATTAGTGGGCTCCAAACTAATTTTTTAATTCCTTTCACTTTTAAATATGTAACCAAATGAAAATGATTTCTTTCCTCTTATTTTTCTTTCTTTTACTTCATTTCCTTCCATTTTCCACTAGAACCATTGGTGGGTTTGACTTAGGATAATTGTTCGCGTAATGGACTGACCAGAAAATAAAGCTAATTCCTATGTGGAGAAAAGGATTTGGGGCTGTTGAAGTGATTACAGCACGAAATGGGAGTTGGGTTTGTGAGAAATCTTTTTTAAATAAAATAGTTAGTACCAACTTTTCCTGGATGTATTAGCTTGAAACTTACTCCCTTGGATGCTACAACTAGATGTTCCTCAAACTCTTTCACGTATATCAAAGCAGTTCCACTTAGTAGCCTTTATTTTAACAAGATTTACTCTCAAAAAACATCTCGTAAAGCTCCAAATTATGCAGTTGCATCACTCATAATTATCTCGTTTCTTCATCATCCATATTGCTTTTAGAAATCTCTAAGTTTCACTTAATTCGCTATATATGACTCCTCTTCTACACTTGAACTTTCACAATTCATATTCAGGAAAAATTTCATATAATCTTCATGTGGTTTTGAAATAGGGCTTAAAAATCCCTTACAGTTTAAAGGTATGCAAATAATCCCCCATGTTTTCATAAAAGTTGTGTGTCACTGCCCTTCCATCCACAAATAACGGATCTTGTATTAAACACGTCTAACGTGTGAAAATTAATGAATTTTGACACCTTTTTACTGGTATATTGACTAATATACCCCCTTCATACATACCTTTTAACCTACTTATCCAATATGACAATAAATCCCATAATTTATTAAAATTTTAATCAAACCCTTTTTCTCTTTATTTTTAAACCAAAAAATTGAAAACAAGACCCTTTTATTTCCTTGTTTTACTTATAGATAATCAGTAAAATAATTAAATATTAAAAAATCTAAAAAAAATGTTTTTTCTTTAAATATGAGTACACAATATACTATTACCTTTTATAAATAAATTCTATTAATATAAGAAATTATTTGTGTGTTGAATATTTTAAAAAAATTTATAATAAATTTTTTTTTCAATTATCTTAAAAATTTTGATTTTTTTCTTACAAAATAATCTGTTAAATAAATACAAAATTTCTCACCATCACGATGTGCCAGTTTTTGAAGTTTTTACCAACCGTTTTGTTCTCCACAACGAGAGGATTTCAATTCTTGGTTCGTTTATCAAATGTGTGGAGTGAAAGTGGAGTTCTGTGAGTGTGTGTGTGTTTGTTTAGTGTTCTTGTGTGTGTGTTTTAATGTCTTTTCATTCTTCTTCTGTGTTTATGCGTGTGTGAACTGTGTATTGTATTATATGTGTATAATACATAAGTATAATTTGTATTTAATTATATTTTTTTAATTATTATTTTTTATGTTTAACAATCAATCTTGACCATTCATTTTTGAATTCAAGATCTAATGGCTCCTAATAAGGGCATAACCGCATTTCAGTATAAAATTAGCGCCGTCATACATGAATGAACGGCAAGGGCAGGTGAACAAGTTTATAAAAACATGGGGGGCATTTGCATATTTTTAAACAATAAGAGGATTTCCAGTCCTATTTCAAAACCACAATGATTATATGAATATTCTCTTCATATTAAATAAACCGAGAACGAATGCTTTACAGTTTTTTCTTATCTTCAATGGAAAGTCTATCTTTTTTATTTCTCAATGAATTAATTATTTATTGTTTATTGAATACAATAAGACATATATAAATACTTCATTGACATCTCTTAATAAATAATTATACAATTTGGTGAAATAATTAAATAATGCAGACGTTTTGAACATGAAAAAAGTAGAAGAGACAAGAATGATTGATAGAAATATTATATATACGTTTTGCCCTTAAAGTAAAGTAGAAACAAGATAAGTCTAAAAACATGATTCTTAAATGTACATCTTTGCAAGTGCACATATTTATGTCCAATATATTGTTTACTCAGGTTGGAAGGCGGTATTTTGATAGAAAAGTAGAACCCATCTGGTTGCATGGATCATACACAAAGATTGTGATCATGCTTCCAATCATCAATGCTGTCATAGGGAACACAGAGATTATTTTCGATTTTCCAACTAAAAACCTCGAAAGCTTTTTTTTCGTGCCACATCAAAAATGACAAAAATACATTGTACTTTGGAGGAAATTCACAAAAAAAATGCCAATGGTGATCAACATGCAAAAGAAGGGTACCGTTCTTAACTTCATCATCTCTACTCTAGAGGCACAGTGAACCCATAATTTAGAGTTTCCTGGTCTAAGATTATTAATCACATGAACATCAAACGCTGGGTCAAAACGAGAAAAGGAGGAAGATAAAGTTCTCGTGCTTTCAATTGCAGCAATGTTGAATGATAAGAGAAACAGAAACAAAATATAGTTTTTTAAAAATGAAACCCATGTTTGAGAACAGTGTTGGTAATTCAAATGGTGTAAGGGCATTTGCATAATTATTTGGGCACTTGAATTGATGGAATATTATTTTAGGTCCTCAGGATTCCCACAATTTAATGTCACAATCTAATTTTGTGAAGTTATTTTTATTTCATAAGAGACCTAATTAAGACAAGTTGTCCTTTCACTATTTCTCCATGTAAGACGTTTTTCTATATTTTCATTTTCAATTTTTAATTCACATTAAACTCTTTATATAACTAAAATTATCTAATTCCATTAATTTCCAGCATATATATTTATGTTTAACTCCTTAAATTACTCTTTATTACTTAATTATTTTTTAAACATAATTTATAATTATATCTATTGATTAGTATTTATATGATTAACTCTTCATCAATTAGTGAAAATTTTTTAGATTTTGTGTATATGTATATAGGACGTTTTCCATATATATTTACATTTTAACACTCAAATGCACATTAAAATCTTTCTATAATTAAAATTATTTAATTCTATTATTTTCACGCATATTTATATTTAACTCCTTAAATTACTCCTTATACTTAATTATTTTCTTAAACATTATATGTAATTATATCCATTGATTAATTTTTCTGTTAATAACTCTTCATCAATTAATACAATTTTTTTAGATTGTGTGTGTGTGTGTGTGTGTGTGTGTGTATATACAATTATCTTTTACCTTCACTACTTTTCCTTGATCAACTTCTATTAAACTCATTATCATACTTACTATTTTAAACTCTTTTGATTCCTTAATGTTAGCCCAAATTCAGGTTAGTCATTACATATGAATTTGGGCAGATTTTACGACCGCATGCATTTATCAACTTTTTTCTATATTTATGTTTCTACAACAACAACAACAACAACAACAATAATAATCATCTATCTATCTAATCTATTCTAATATTGAATCTAATGTATATATTTAAAATGAAGTCCACCTTATGTGTTCATTCCTTGTTTATGTGAACAATGAGGTAGACAAGTTGTTCTTTCACTATTTTCCCATGTAAGTTGTTTTCCATATTTATATTTTTAATCATTAATTCACATTAAAATCTTTCTATAGTTGAATTTGTGTAATTCAATTAGTTTCAAGCATATTTATGTTTAACTCCTTAAATTACTCTTTATTACTTAATTATTTTTTAAACATAATGTATAATTATATCTATTGATTAGTTTTTATATGATCACCTCTTTATCAATTAGTGCAAATTTTAAGATTTTGTCTATATGTATATGTGTATATTATTAAGCTCATTATCATAATTACTATTTTAAACTCTTTGCTTCCTTGATGTTAGCCCAAATTTATGTTGGTCATCACTTATGAATTTGGCCGTAATTTTCAACCACATGCATATATCCACTTTTATCTATATGTATGTCTCTATAATAATAATAATAATAATAATAATAATAATAATAATATGTTATGTATATGTCATGAATAAATTCACATAAATTGTCTACATAATCATCTACAATTAACTTGTTTCTATTGTCTAATGTTTCGTGCATATATATACATATTTCATAAATATAATCAATCAAAATATACACATGTAATTGAGTCATATTAGAAGCCCATTAAATACATAAATCATGCATTTGGATTGTGTAGTTGATAATTTTAATGGTTCATTCACCATAAACTTAATTATCAATCTAGATTGTAATTAATTTAGATTTAAAAGTGACTATATATTAATATATTTCTAAATATATTTACTCTCGAATTTCAAGTTAATTCTTGAAGGCAGACTATATATTCGAACTTAATAAAGTATAATACAGAAAATTTTCTTAATAGGCACACCATTCAAAATAATAGAGGAGAAAGTAATATATTTAATCTATATAGTTTGTGTCTTACTATTATTTAAATTATTGTATTTTATTTCCTATATTATTAATATAGTGCCTCATAAAACAAAAAACAAAATTAGAGCAAATAAAGAAAAGTAAAAATAGGAAGGAAAAAACAATATTAAGATGCAAAATAAAAAACTATTATTGTTTATGTATTCAAAATTATATTTTCTTCAAGGAAAATATTTTAAAACATGATGAAAAAAAAATATAAGAAATCCAATTAATTAATACAATTATTTTATAAAAAAAATTATCAATATCAACAATTAAGAATAATCCATCAAATATAATAATTTTGTAAATATTGTAAGAATAATTGGCTTGAAGTTATCACAAGTTGTAATGTACATGTTAAAAATTTATACCTAATTAACCACAAAGTAAAATAATAAAATCCAAAAGAAATTAATGAAGAACAATTAATAAATTCTTACTAAAAAAAGCAATAGATAACTTAGATATATCGATAATCTAAAACCCAAAAAACTTTGAAGAAAAGGATATGATAATGCACAAATAGAAGTTAGGTAATAAAATTTTCATGTAGCGTTAAACTCTATAAAAAAATGATAGACATAAAAAAAATATTGGTATTCTCCAATTTTCTAAAAGGGGTAAAATTGGAAATAGTACTCAAACTTTCTGGAGAGGAACTCAGGAGGCAGATTGCAATTTTTTAAAAATATGACGGATTTTAAATTAATTTTTTTAGTACATGACTTTTTGTGCTAATTCAAATTAATACATGGAGTTTTGTAAATTTAAGTCTTTTTCCTTTAGTCATCATAGCTAATTCCGTTGTTATTAAATATCCCTGAGATAAAATACTAAATCCAATATTCAATCATTTAACGATTAACCAAAGTTGACTACAATTATATTACAAAAAGAAAAAAGATCATATTGTTTGCAAATAGGCATCAATTTTCTTTTAATATAACTATCTTTGTGTTGAATACTTGAATTAGTCATTTATGTTATGATAAAATGATATACCTAATTGATAGAATCCAAAAATATGAAGTTAGAGGGTGTTTGGCTAAGCTTATTTAAAACATCTTATAAGATATTTTAAGAGCTTATAAGATATTGGATCTTATTTTAAAAATAAATTATTAAAGTGTTTGGATAAATAAGAAGGGGTATAGCTTATAAGATATTAGTAATGACAATATTGTAATTAATTTGGTTGAAAATAAAGGAGCTTGGTAGATCTTAAAAATAAGTTGCCATCTCCTTACTTTTTTAAAAAGAGCTTATAAGCTCTTAAACATCTTATTTGAGGAGCTTATAAGCTCCTCCTCCAAAATTTTTGCCAAACACTTCACACCATCTTATAAGCTCTCAAACATCTTATAAGATGTTTTGAGGAGCTTATAAGCTTAGCCAAACACCCTCTTAGTGTTCAATCTTCTTATATTAATGAGGAAACTTAGAATACATTTTTTTCCCCTATCTTTACATTGTCTTTTTCTTTTTTAAGTAAAAATTGTCTCGTGGCCGTCAGAGAATTTTCTACGGAAATCCCACCCGTTTATTAATAAAATAAAAAAAAAAGTATTGCAATGTAAAGTTTGTAAAAAAACATGAAAAGAAGAATAAAAAGTCTTAAGCGTCTAAGAAAATTTAAACTGAGGAGTACTACTCGCTTGATAAGTGATATTGAAAAAAATTAAAAATAAGGAAATGAGTAATACTATTATTACAATCAATCAGGAAGGAATTAACAGCAAAATAGTCGAAGCCCATGATCTTTGTATGTGCGCCGAAGACCTGCCTTGACTCGGCCCATGCGTGACCTGTAATGACATCCAAATTGTTGTGCCAAGATTGCACGTGCCGGATATTCTATCTGAAAATTAAGTCTGATGGGCCTATTCATGAATTTTTAGGTCTCGGTCCATTCCTTGTATAAGGCCTTACATACTTGCTGCCTACTTGTAGAGGAAATGACCATATCCTCTTCAAGTAACAACTTGCTGCAGTTTAGCCCAAAAGCAAGAGCCCATGAATAGGCAATGACTTGGCCCATAATCTGATCATCTTCTCGCCCCTTCAACAAGCTCTTTCATGCATTTAATTTCTCATTCGTCCGAAATTGATTTTGAACAATTATATATATTTTCATATCTACTCGCGATATAGAATACGAATGTTCAATTTATTTTTTCAAATAATAAATGGAGCTAAATCAAATTATTGATCAAAGTTGATCATTTACCAACTTTATAAATTCAATTTCTAACAATTTTAAGTCAGGTAGACAAAACCTGTACTTGTCAATCCGTTTATAATTAAATTAAAGAATAATTTAACTACACAAAATAAGGAACAAGACCAATGACTAATAGAGAAGACCGGATATCAAATCCGACCTCCCGTCTTCTCTAACAACTGCGTTGAAAATTATTTGCAACTTTGACTAATAAAACAATACTCCAACTTTGACGAAACCGAGTTGATTAAAAGTCGTTGCCTCAAGTCTTGTTATGAGGATAAACAAATTAATCTTTCTTGGTAAAAGTAAACCACGGAACAATATAAATATTTGTTAAATATCATGAATTAAGTCAATTAATATAAGGCGGAGTAATGTATTAAACTATTTAAATGAATTAATTGTAATAACTCCTTTCCATATGCAAGGAAACCGGTGACTCATCCATCGAACATTAGCAGCAACCCAAGCAACATCGCCAATAATAATAATAATAATAATAATAATAATCACAAAATACAAAAATAGCAATATGAATACTATCATCAATAAAAGGAAAAATTCTTAGCTGCATTAGGTTCGATCACGTCGAAATTAATTACGTAATGAGTGTATTATAATTGCAGGATGATTGATGTATAATTTAAGAAAAATGATCAATCATGATTTTGATGCTTATGGCGAAATGAAAGACTACACCTTCCCCCAAATGGAATATTCTATTTTCTTTGTAGTTCCATTCTTAGGCAGACCATTTGAGGCAATAAAGAAGGCTAAGTAGATATCTTTATTTGGAGAAATGAGCTCGCTACACACTATTGGGAGTTCACCTCTCTTCCGTTTTATTACTAGTTAATTTGTTTAGTGACAATAACTTTTATTTTATTACAATATGATTCATTCATTACAAGCATTAAGTTTTTAGTTGTTACCATTAACAATTAACAACACTCCTATATCGAGAACATGGTAACAGAAAATTTGTCACTATGATTTTGTGACAAGATTGTTGCCATTAAGTTGTCACCATATGTATGTATCACTGAGTCGAGATCCCTATAGAAAATGCTTCATTTCTCATTTAGTCCCATTGTATGAAATTTTTCATATTTAGTCCCATAGGATAGATTTTCAGACCACATTTAGTCCCACCTGCCAAAATTTGGGGGGCGGTTTTGGATCAAATAATTTTTAATGCCTTTTTAATTACATTTTGTATTTTATAGTTAATTTATTTATTTCTTCATATTATATTTTTTATATTATATATTTCAAGTTTTTCATATTATATCTTTTATTTAAATTTTATATTTATAATATGTATTTATCCATTATATGTATTAAATATACTTTTTATATATCAAATTTCTATATGTATTTTAAATTCTAAGTTATATTTTTATTTTTAATATGTGTTTTTGATTATATAAATTATACGTTCTTTAATTTCAAAAAAAATATTTTCTATTATTTAATTAGCTATTATTTTTTAGTTCACCGCCAAATTTTGGCCGGTGGAACTAAATGAATAAATGTGGTCAAAAAATCTATCCTATAGGATTAAATTTGGGAATTTTAATCTTATAGGATTAAATGTGAATTGACAAATTTTCTATGGAATCAAAAATGAAATTATTTCATGTATCACTAATTGTCAATAGAAACAATTAAAATATTACATTGTTATAATTTACATTGTGCAAATTACTTTTGGAACAAAATAATTTTTCCTTGTCACTAAATTATATGATTAATGATAATTTTTTTATTATTTTATTATATTGTTACTAATTTTTTTTTTTTAAGTGCAATATATCCAACGAAAAACTTATGAAAATTCATAGAATAGAATTTTCGTCTTATTAAACAGTTAAATTCCGGGAAAGTTGTTAGGCAAGTACGTGGCAATTCAGATGTAGAAAAGTACATTGGCGAAAGTCAAAAGTCTACACACACATATTTTTTGGTCAGCTGTTCGATTAAATTATTCGTACGTATGAAATAACGCAAATTAATACGTCAAAAAGTCGACGCGGTCATCTATTGTGCCAATCCACGCGCCTCATGTTCTTTTTTCTTTTTATTATTTATTTTTTACGTTATGGATCGAAAGAATTTAGGTTGAGGATATCTGGCATTGTTGCAACTTTTTAATTTTTAATTTTTAAGTATAGTCTTTTGTTCTTTCATTTTGCCATTTAACATGGCATTATGAAAGTGGAAGTACTTAATTATTTATTTATTTAGTTGATTTATCGAGACTCACAGGGGAGCTTCAACTTTTCAAGCTGTAGTTTGAACTTTGAATGAGACATAGCCTGTTTGTTGATTGAGTCCCTTTAAACTGGCATGAAATGCGGAGAATGATATGTATTTACTGGGATTACTAAAAGTGGACTTATTTCATAATCATTATTAGAAGAACCTGTCTTGATCTTTCATTCTAAATAGTATTTTGTTTTTTATTTGTAAAAATTTAAGGTGAAGTTTATAATTTAAAAAATTAATTTTATACATATAATATGATTGCTTAATATGAAATAAGAGATGAAATATTATTTTAAAATAAAGGGCAAATTATGTCTAAATCCCTTAAAATATGATATAATTACAAATTAATTCATATTATTTTAAAAATTACAAATAACCCCTTGAGTTTTAGAATCTTCTTGTAAATATTAATAGATATATTCAAAAAATAACATTCCTACAACCACAGTAAGCCCAACTACCAAGAGACACATCTCGTCGAACCTAACAAAATCTCTTAATCAATTTTATTATTCTACCAACCTTCGCTAAATGATTTCATTTTATACCACCATAATCACCATCGGTCATCACCATCTATAATCTGATACCATCATTACTTTTTTACTGAAATTAACTTCAGCTATAATTTTTACATCTAAGCCTTGTCAAAATCATGCTAATCTCATCTCAAAATCTTACCTAAATCAACAAAATTACAATTTGTAATTTTATCCCAATTCCATGAAGGATAAACTTTGTAAATTAACATATACTTTAAGGAGTATTTATAATTTTTAAAATAAGTAAAATTAATTTATAATTACATCATAGAATATTTTTTAAAATTTGACCCAAAAAGGTCTTTGGTTTAATTTTTTAACATGAAAAAAGAATCCGTTTTAAATATAACCTGAGTCGCCATTGTTGGTGACTTCACTAAAGTCGCCATCCTCGTTGGCAAGTTTATTAAAATATTAATAAAATTTATATAATTTTAACATATTTTAAGGGAAAAAATAATAATAAAATAACAAAAGTCGCAATGACGACTTCGAATATTATATTATTAGCCACAGCATCCGAAGAAAAAAAAAGAAAAACTAAACTTCCCATCACCGATGGAGAGTTTGGCACAGTCAGTGCTGCACCCGTAGCTGCAGCAGGTAGAAATGAGAATAAGTGTAGAAATGAATATATTACTGGCGTTTTCTAAATCCTAAGACAAAACCACTTATATTTTTTTTGTTCATTTTTTGTCTTTTTCTCTAACGGATAGATTTTTGATTTTCTTTCTTTTTTTTTCCTGTACTTTTTAATTTTTGTGCTTCTTACTTTCTAGTTTTTAAAATTAATAAACAATGGTCAATGAGAACAAGAAACGCACATCAGTCAGTGACATAGTTAGAAAATTATTTCAGCGGGTCAATCAATAATAACTAGCATTTAAAATTAGGGCGAATAATATCTACCTTCCTTGAGGTTTGGTGAAATTACAATTCAATCCATATTTTTTTGTAAATTACAATAAATCCCCTAAGGTATGCAATAATTACAAGTAATGGATGGAAAATGTATAAAGTTCATTTTGCCCTTTATTTTTTGCTAATATTACATAGGGTGCATTACATCTACCTCCCTTGAAATTTGAAAAAAATTACAATTTAACCCACATTTTTGTGTATATTACAATAAACCCCTGTAGCATATAATAATTACAAGTGATGGATAAAAAATGTATAAATCCACTCTTCGCCCCAATTCCTCCACCTCTAGGCCAAAATTGACCTCACCAATGTGTTTTCCATATCGAAAAGTTTAAGACCAGCTTCAAATTCACAAAAAAACTTGTAGGAAAACGGAAACCCACCGCTACTGTTCCTCCACCATCCAACGAAACCCGAAACTACCACCGCCAACATGTTTCTCTCGTCGCGGTGATCGATTTTGACATACAACTTGGGCGATTTGGAGAAGAAATGAGTGAGTTATAATGAATTAAAAGTGTAGAATTTCTTAATTTTCATGTGTATATACATTGCATAAATTTTCATGTATTACTCTTGGGTGATTTTCATGTATTTAGATCTTTCTCTTCTCCCACCTATCCGTCATTTTCAACTCTTAAAAAGGCAAAATTTTTTTTAATAATATTACTCTTAGCCCCACAAAGATGTACTATATAACATACAACCCCAAATATTTTATTATATTACAAAAAAAATCCCTCAAGGGTACTATCGGAACTTTACATACAAAAACCAACGAAACCCTAACGGTCCTAAATGGTTAGGGTAAATTGTTAGACGGAATATACCTCAGGGGGTTTATTGTAATTTATAAAAAAATATGAGTTGAATTGTAATTTCGCCAAACCTCAGGGGAGGTAGATGTAATTCTCCCTTAAAATTATTCAATATATGTGTAAAATAAAAAAATATAATTTAATTATGTACTTGAATTTTGATAAGTTAAATTATAAATACTATATTTTTATACAGATATTCTTTTAGTATTAATAAAATCAAGACGAGTTAAAAGTAAAATAATTTAAATTTCAATGAAATTATATAATTAAAATAATTAAATAAGAAAATTAAAAAATATGTAATAGTATGTCATTGGAGAAGACAGAAAAGAGAGATTGCCAAAGTTAAAAGAAGAAAAAAACATGTAGTGCAGAGAAAGTGAAAATAAAATAATAGATCAAAAAAGTTGTTAGATCAAAGAAAATTGCTCTAAGGGTTACATATAATAATAATAATAATAATAATAATAATAATAATGATGATAATAATAATGTTTCTGATCAATTATATAACATATTAAACTAATGAAAGAGATTTAAACTTGTTAGTTTCAACTAAAAATAATTAAACAAGAATTTAAACTCACAATATTTTTTTTAGATTAAATGTCCATGTTTGCAAATCGAATTATATGTATTATAATATTAGTGTGCACACACACACACACACATATATATATCTATGTGTATATATATAAACAATTCTTATTATGAAAAGTATGACCATTTATTTATAAGTTTTGTTACTGGAGAATTCAACTTTATCCATGTATTGTTATCTCATGATCCCTTACTATTTTAATTTTGAATTTCCTCATCAAGGTCAAAAAGAATAATTATTAGTATAAAAGCCAAGAGAACTCACTCTTCTATTCATATAATGATGTATATATAATGGGCTTTGTAAACTCAAGGGGGTCAATTGAACCCTCTGGACACAACGTGGCTCCACCACTATCTGCAGTAATGCCTTAGGGGCACCATCATTGGCGAGTTCATTGAATATATATATATATATATATATATATATATATAAGGAATAGGCGTCATCCTGGATGGCGATTTTCACTATGTCTTCTTTTTCTTTTTTTCTCGGCCGAATATACAAAACTAATATTCAAACAAAAATTTATAAAATATTGGAAGTCACCAATTGTGTTGGCAACTTCGATTATTATATTATTTTTTCATTCTCCGAAAATATATTACAAATGTAAAAAATTTATTATATTTTATTAAAGTCACCAACAATGACAGTGATTTTTGTTGAAATCGCCAATACGGCTGGTGAGTTATGTTATTTTTACGAAAGATCAATTTTTTGAGTCAAAAAAATTAAACATTACACTTTTTGAGGTCAAAATTATAAAAAGTTCTTACATCTTATTTAATGGATGTAGACGTAATTTATCATAAAATAAAAAATCTTGTTTGATGATAGCATTGCCACGGATTGAATCTTCTATTACATAATTGTGTTATATTTTCTGTTATATTCATCAATACACGCCGTGTGTATTGATGAGCAATCGAGATAAGGAAAGAGAATCTTTATATTTTTTCATATCATTATTTTTCTCTTTCTTTATTTCAATCGCTCATCAATACATATGACGTATATTAATAAATATGATAAAAAATATAATATAATTATTTAATAAAAGATTCGAATTGAGAATTGCCGTAACATTTCCGCGAAATAAACAACGTCATTTCAAGGAAAAATCCACTGTTTCTCATCCGAGGAGGTGGACCGAGTCGCAATTCTAGATATTTTTGCGATACTCTATGAAAGGAAGGTGATATGAAATTTACCCCCAAGTTGCTAAAAGTTGACCACATATTATGCATGAATTTTCTATTTCTGACCAAATACCGATTCGGCTATTACTAGTCAAAGGCTCTAAGCTGCTACCTTCAACATGCCGCTTGTATATATACATAAAGCTATATTGATAAGACAAAACAGGACTAACAAAAACCAAGTTCCAAATATATTGTTTTTGCTACAGACATGGTTGAGTATTTACAGGGTAGATTCATGAAATTCTTGGCACTTTGTGTGCTTGCTTATTGCGTCGCTGTTCCACTGGTTGAGGCCAGATTTCGACGCTACAAATGGGAAGTGAAGTATGAGTTCAAATCTCCGGATTGCTACAAGAAACTTGCTATCACCATCAATGGCCGGACTCCCGGGCCGAGCATCGTCGCGCAACAGGGCGACACCATTGTTGTCGAGCTCAAGAACAGCTTGCTCACTGAAAATGTTGCAATCCACTGGCATGGGATTAGACAGGTGTGTGTGTGTGTGTGTGTGTGTGTGTTTACATGTCTCTATTGTCCTAATCAATCTACCGTTGAGTTAATTCATTTGATTAATCTGAGTATTTTGCTAAATGAGTCCGTATTTATTTGATGTCTTGCAGATTGGTACACCTTGGATGGATGGAACAGAAGGCGTGACACAATGCCCAATTCTGCCTGGTGATACTTTTGTGTACAAATTTGTAGTGGATAGAGTAAGTCATACGTACCCTCAAACTTTATTTCAACAACCCTTATTTATCATTTTCATTTTTGTGGGTTCTTGAGTTAAGTAATTCATTAACCATCTTTCTTGATACTTTTGTTTGCAGCCAGGGACATATCTGTATCATGCACATTATGGTATGCAGAGAGAGGCTGGATTATACGGGTCGATTCGTGTATCGCTTCCCGATGGACAATCCGAGCCCTTCTCATATGACTTCGACAGAAGCATCATCCTCACTGATTGGTATCACAACAGCACATATGAACAAGCTGCTGGCCTATCTTCAATTCCCTTTCAGTGGGTTGGAGAGCCTCAGGTACTTAACAAAACATTGATATTACTAATACTATCATGATTCGCCGTAACGGTCTCAGGGAACGGAACGGAGGCTACCATTTCAGTTCCGTTGCACCGTCACGGAACGCACTACAAGAAAAAATTGTATTTTCGGCGAATTTTTGACAAAACGAATTCGTCGGATAAACCTTCGTCGCTTTTCAATTTTCGACGGATTTTAGGTGGAATTTTTTTTTAATTTAGTAAATTTTTTGCGAAATATTCCACTGAAATTTTTCCCACAACTCGTGCGCACGTGAATGCACGTGCATTCACGTGCTCGAAATTGCCCCAAATTTTGGAGCCGCTGGGAGTCAAACCTTCGCTATCTTGGTTGGCAAACAACCCTATTACCGTTGAGCTATCTTCACTTTGTTGTTATAATTCATTACATTATATATTTATAACATGCAACAATTCAAATAAAAATAATTAATAATAATAATTTTATTATTTTATTGAAAATTTTAATATTTTTTAATTTTAAAAAAAATTATATATAATACATAATATTATATATATAGCATACAAAAATTCAATTAATTTTAATTAAAATAATAATAATAATTTTATAATAATACTTCAAATAAAAATCCAAAATTTTAACTTTTAATAAATTTTTAAATTATATAAAATTATTATTATTTATTTAAAAATATTATTTTTATTTTTTTCATTTTTTTAATTTTTCAGCGGAATTTTCAGTTGAAAATCCGTCGAAAAATTCAAAAATTATTTTTTTTAATTATTTTTATTTAAAAAATATTTTTTATTTTTTATTTTTCAGAAATTATTTTTTAAATATTTTTTATTTAAAAAATATTATTTTATAATTTTTTATTTTTTGGCTGAATTTTCCTCAGAAAATCCACGAAAAATTCAAAAATTATTATTTTTTAACTATTTTAAATTTTCAGCAGAAAAAATCCGCCGAAAATTTTAAATTGTTTTTTTTAATTTTCCGTCGAAAAAGTTCACCGAAAATTGCGCCTTTTCATATAGTGACAGTCACAACCGTTCCCCATATTTTGAAATTTAAATATAGAAAATTTTATTTTAAGTAGACAATTACTAATATGATTATATCTTTTAATAAATATTATCATTTGAATTTAAATTATTTATATATGTGTAAATATATAATAAACAATATACAAATATGTATATATATAAATTCAACAATATATATGTGAATAATTATATATATAATTAATAATATTGAAATAATTCAAATTAGTACCTAAAAAATATGGAAACTAATTAGTAACAAAATTTACGAATTAACGAAAAGAGAAATGTATTATATAATTAAAAATATTTAAATAAACCAAATAGTATCAAAAATTAATAAAATTAATTAATTATAAAATTCATTAAGTAATTAAAATAGAAAATCGTCTTCTTCTCTGCCATACTCTGCTGGGTTTTACAGAGTTATAGGGAGTTATGGGGTTATTCACCTCAAAGCATGTCGTTGTCCGAATCTGACCCCGACGCCGTTGCCTCCAGGACGTTCCTCGCCGACGACCATCGGTCCTCAACTTCGTCTCGTTTCTCCATCTCAATTTCATCTCTGTTTTCATCTCCATTGTGGTCGGAATGCTCTGTTTCTGGGTTGTTGTCAATGTTCCGATCGTTGTAACATTTTGTTCTGACCGTTCCATTGTCGCGACCAAGCAAAAGAATGGCAGAACGGGCGTTATAACACCTGACACCTCTGCCCGCGACAACCACCAGAACAACGGAATGGAGACCGACATTTTGGTTCTGTTGTTGCCGATATAACAGCGTTCCGACGAACCATGAATACTACCATTGATTCCCTTGTGTTAATAATTTTGAGTCGCTAATGTTTTGTTTTTCCAATTTTGTTGCATGTTCCAGTCAATTCTGATACAAGACAGAGGAAAATTTGATTGCAATACACTAGGCATTGAAGCAGGTCTTTGCAACGCGACAAGCCCCGAGTGTGTGCCTTATGCATTGACGGTTGTACCGGGCAAAACATATCGGCTCAGGATCGGAAGCCTGACGGCCCTATCAGCATTGAGCTTTGAAATCGAAGGCCATAACATAACGGTAGTAGAAGCTGATGGTCACTATGTAGAGCCATTTGTGGTGAAAAATCTCTTCATTTACTCTGGAGAGACTTATTCTGTCTTGATCAAAGCTGACCAAAATCCTTCAAGAAACTATTGGGCTAGTGCCCAAGTTGTTAGTAGAAATAACACCACTCCTAATGGGCTAGCCATATTCAACTACTACCCAAATCATCCTAGGAAAAACCCTCCAACACCTCCCCCTATTGGTCCCAAATGGAATGACCTCACACCAAGAATGTCTCAAAGTTTAGCCATCAAGGCCTTAAGTGGTTTCATCCACCCTCCACCTCAGACGTCCGATCACGTCATCGTCATGCTTAACACGCAAAACCGGATCAATGGATACACCCGTTGGTCCGTCAACAACGTCTCCTTCAACCTCCCCCACACGCCCTACTTGATCGCCTACAAGCATAATTTGTTACACACTTTTGATCAGACCCCACCGCCCAATGGCTACAACTCTCAAAATTACAACATCTCTAGTGTCGCGAAAAATGTTAATGCCACCACTAGTAATTGGGCCTATCGGTTGAAGTTCAACACCACTGTGGATATCATTTTGCAGAATGCGAATACAATGAACGTGGATAATAGTGAGACGCACCCATGGCATCTACATGGCCATGACTTTTGGGTCTTGGGCTACGGCATTGGCAAGTTTGATGTGCTTAATGACTCGAAGAAGTACAATTTGGTGAATCCGATTATGAAGAATACAGTGCCGCTCCATCCGTACGGGTGGACCGCTTTGAGATTCCGGGCCGATAATCCGGGTGTTTGGGCTTTCCATTGTCATATAGAGTCTCATTTCTATCTGGGTATGGGGGTGGTTTTTGAAGAAGGGGTTGAAAGAGTGGGAAAATTGCCCACATCTATTATGGGATGTGGTGATACCAAAGGCTACAACAGGCCCTAGAACCTTTACTTTGGTTGTTTTATTTGATATTATCTTTGGGGGATGCAAAAACAGAGACAAACAGGGGAAATCTAGTCCAAACTCGGCTTGGTCGAACCAATATTAATCACATGGCGAGTGTTTTATACTTGCCTTATAAATAGTCGATAATTTAGAGAGAGTGATCAATCAATTGTCAAGTGCAAAACACTTACCATATGATTTGTTGGGTTCAATCAAACTAGGTTCGGATTAGAATTTTCCAACAAACAGATGATTTTTTGTTTATTTTTGTTTATTTTGGTCATATTCTTTGGGATTTGTTGACATGTAAATGTTTTAGGAGTACATGAAAAAAAAAAGTCGGGATATCAGGGACCCCACTTGTTTATCTTAGACACAATAAATGTATTTCTACATGAGGTCTCACACGATATTCCAATGTTAACAAGGTAAGACGTGTTATTTATTGTTCTGGTCTCACCTCATCCTATATCAATTAATATTATTGTCTAACAACATAAATTGCTATTGGAATTACACTACAAAACAAACATAGGTTGATCCACAAAATGTGTTAAAATCATTGTTTACTTTAGAGAGTCTTTTTAAATTGGAATAATTTCATTGAATTGCCCTAAGTCACGATTAAATTACAAATTAAAATCTCAATTTCTGAAAATTACTTAGATAATTCTAAGGCATGCATTTTAAATTGTAATGTTGTCAAAGATGTAAGACGAAAAGGCTCTAGGATCTTTTACTACTAAAAGGGATAAATTACATCAAACTATCTTGAGGTATGGCAAAATTATAAAGTTAACCCTCAATTTTAGGAAATTACATGGATAATCCTAGGTAGAGATGAAGCGGGGGTGGGGGGTTGGAGGGATCTCCCCCCCCCCCCTCCAAAAAAATTCCATTAGATCTTTTATAATTAAAAAAACAATGCAAAAGTAAATAAGGAGAATACCGAATTCAACACTTACACAGTTTCACCTCATTGACGGGCAAAGGATCAAGAGAAAACACCTTTTCTCATTATAAAAACTAGCTATTTAGCCATGAATTTTAGCTACGGAAAAAAATCAGTAGCTAATTACTACGTTTAGACACGGTTTCAGATTGGCCGTCAAAAAATTTATCTACAGATATATTAGCGATGGAAAATCCGTGGCCGATTTGGCACACAAAGTGGCACCTCTTTTTTTAATGCTTCGCTATAGGATTCTGTAGCTGCGGAAATAGTTACGGAGATTCCATAGCTATTATCATTTTGCTTATTTTAAATGTTACGGAGTTGGCTACAAAAATAACTGGAGGCCCATGGCCCAATCAACGAAAAATGGAAAAATAAATAAATAAATAAATACAAGAATAAAGTTAAAATTGAGCCCTTACTTTTAGGGGTTGTTTGAATAGGAAATAACAGAAGTGGCTAAAAATAGATATTGTTATAACTAAATATGCTTAAAATAAAGGTCATGTGTTGCTGAAAATTTGAAATTCAAATAGAATAGCATAACTGACATAACCAAAAAACAAGGGTTGCCATTCATTTCAAATGACCAAACTTGAATAAGCTATCAAACTCCAAAAACAAAGGAATTTGGTTGCAGTTTAAAGTGTATAAAAGGAGATGGATTCACCTAGGGATGACAATGGGTCTGGGTTGGCCCTGAATGGGCCGGGTTTTTAGACCTTCAACCAGGTCCAGGGCGGGTCTCGGGTCTTCATTTTAAGACCCGGACCCGCCCCACTAGAATTTTGCATATATTTTTTATTTATTATTTTATATAAATTTATGTAATATGTATCTATACTTTATATACAAAAGTATATATTATATAAATAGTCATATAAAAAAATAAATATGAGATTCCTATATATAAAATAATTATCTAACATTGGTAGTTAAGTTATAATTTTAAAATATGTGCAAATAAATATATGATAAAGATGTTTAATTTTGCAAAATTTAATATATATTCATAGAAATTTATAAATAATTAGTATTTTAGTAATAATATTATTTTTTCATGATTAAAAGGAATGATAATATATATTTTTTTATAAAAATAATTCTTTTAATTATTTTAAAATATTGAACTGGGTCTACTGGGTTGGACCCAAGTCTAAAAAAAATTCAGTCGGGGCAGATCCCAAGTTTGGCCAAACCCGTCCCGTTGCCATCTCTAGATTCACCATTGAGAGGACACAAAATCATCAATCAATCCAACAGAACTCTTTCAATCAAAAAGTCAGCACTTCTTTGATTTTTTTGGTCTAAGTGAAAAAAGATTAGTTTTAGTTCAACAGGTAACGAAACCATTATATGAATGTTTGTAGGCATACCCTATTTGGCTCAAAGTGAGGATATCAATACACTCATTCTGTAACATCACGAGGTCGTAGCCATCACTCACTCGGATTGGGCCCGATTCGAGGTGAGATATCAATATGATGGAGTGGTATCTCGCATTCATATCAAGCGCATGCATAAAGGGAGGTGTTGCAAGAGTCAATCAATGCTCGTTGGAGTGAACAGTCTTTTGAGTACATCCACGCATAGATATAGCCAGAGTTATCAATATGGCCAACTTGTAGCCAGAGCTTTTAGGAGTTGCTTAATGCATTTAGTCATAGAAATGGCTCTAGTCGTCAATGCATGTGTCTGTAGTCGAGTCTTGTAAAGTCCAAATGGAGAGTAGCCATCGTCTCTAAATATATTTTGTCTTCGATTCAAACTTAATATTTAACCCTTTTCAATCTTTAGAGTATTGAATTGTTAAGTCCTATATTAAGTTGTAGGCAAGTAGAACCTTAGGGATAATATTTCAATTCAGTCGTTTTTCGAATAAAAGTCTTAGGCGCATAACATTTTTCACTTCAAATCATCAAGATTTTCACTTGTGTATTCTTGCAAACTAGCACGCCCGCACTCAAATACAAAAATTCACCTTGAATTCATTGATTTCTCATCAAACTCAGTGATTTCGAATCCTGGGTAACCACATCGGCACAAGTGCTAAAATTTTATGCAAACAAGATGAAAAACATGTGTTCATTGAATGCACGTTTTCGAGGTAAATGTGGGCATCGAGTAATCTCACATGTGGCATGATCTCTTACTGGACCAGCTCGGGTTAAGCATAGGTACGATTGATTCATAGTAACTTTTGTAGTAGTTAGGTCTCTATTTTTCTTATCATTCTCTGGGCTTTTTGGGGAAGTCGTAACCTGAAACTTATGGAGAATCTGGATCAAACGACATTGGATTTGATCAAATTTGCTGGAAGTTACTTGAATGAATTTTCTAATGCTATCTTTACAATGGTAATGCGCACTTGCCCGAGACCTCCCTACAACTGGTGTTCTCGACTCCCTACTGTTATTGTTTATTAAGGTAAATTTCGATTGTGGCTTGTTCCCTGTGTTGGTGGCATACGGGGTAGGTGTTATTGCTCGTAACAAGATAGGAGTGTGTGTTGGCTAGTGCTCTTACCGTGAACATGGGTCGTACTCACCATAATACGCAGAGGCCCTAACCGCATACGCAACAATTATACTTACTCGGAATACAGGGTGGCCGCGAGTGGTCCGCAAAAGCAATGGCCAGGTTCTTGTTAGGAAATTGACTTCCAATAATGAGGATACTTCTAAGTTTGGTAATCTGTTTCAAGATATTAGAGAGAGTTTGTCATATATCCAGACAAGGACTTGGTCACTAGTCTGTCGGACTGGTAATGTGGCAACTCATACATTAGCACGATGATCATCTTTGTTCATTGAAGGGGGGCCTGATATCCCCAACTATTTAATTCCCATTGTATCCACGGATTTGGTCTTTGACGAAATTTATCTTCCCTTTCAAATAAAATAAAATAAAGTGTTTAAAAACTTATAAACTCTTTTTAAAAAGTAAAGATGTGCCAACTTAATTTTGAAAATTCTATCAACCTTCTTTGTTTTCAATCAAATTAATTACAATCTTGCAATTACTAACATCCCATAAAATACAACCATATAATTTATCCAAACACTTTAGTAACTTATTTTTAAAATAAAATCTAGTATCTTATACAATCATATAAAATATTTGAAATAAACTTAGCCAAATATATAATATGAATTGATATGATAATATGTTTCCTTCACTAACCAAACTTCTGTGTTAGCATGTTTTCTAATAATCTCAATACTAGATGTAAATTCAAGTATTTAGTATTTGACAATCAATTCAGGAAATTCTTTTTCTTATTATGGTCATCTACCTTGTGCAAAGATTTTTTCTAACTAAGTGCTCATGAATTTATACGAGATTTTCAAGCTCTACCAAACAAGTCATGGATCCTCTCTCAACTCTCACAATCCTTAGTATAGGGGAGACCTATACACAACATATGCACCACAAGACTCACGATGGAGTTAGTGCCTATATCAAAGTACGTATAAATGCCCAATTACAAGGTTACTATGGAGTCTTAAGTCAATAGACTAATCAATGCACATCAGAAGCTATGAAACATACATAATTCGACATGCAATTATGAAACATCCCTAATTTGACATGCAACTCCTATTCTCATTTGAGTCACGATGACACTCCGATCCCAGTTAGACTCTTCAGATTTGAATAATTTAGACCATTCCTTTAGGGACTTATTCCATAAGCTCCCTCACTATATAGTAAGGTTGAGTCCCATAATTAACATGATTAAGAAGCAGTACAAAAAAATAGCTATTTAGCTGCAAAAAAAATCTATAGCTAATAGCTACGGAAACAAAATTTGCCATGGTGTGACTAATTTGTTGCTACCTTGGCGCAAAAAATCACGCCTTTTTCCCCAAGTTTAGCTACGAAAATTCTGTAGCTATTTTTTTTAATGGGAAAAATATGGCCACGGAAATAGCTAAAGAAATTGCATAGCTATTCCTTAAAAAATATATTGTTTAATAAACTTTAGCTACAAAAAGTTAGTAGCTGAAGCATACTACACAAAACTTAGCTACGAATTTTCAGTGGCTAATATGTGGCTATGTTGTTCAGTTATATTATTTTTACTTGATTTATCATGTTCTCTGAATCCAAACATATTAATTAATTTGTTTTAATATTGTATTGCGTATAACAAATAATAGTCCTGATTCAATTTACTCTTATTACTCAAATATATTTTTTAATATTATTGTACCACTAATACAACTATTGAATAGCTAATTGATCAATTCTGATGATCAATGATCGTTTCAATTAATTGACAATACTATGATTGATGTATTAAGTGAATCACATCTTAAATTTAATAATTTGTTTACATATATCATTTATTACAATGTGACAATCGAACAATTGTAATAAATAAAAGTATTGTCCAACCCACTTAAATGTTATTAATTATATATAGGTTAGATGATTTTCAAATTAATTTATCTAATTGCATAATTTAAATTATATTGAAATTAATAATTTAATAAAGTATAATGTTATTGATAATTTGTTAACTTCCATTATAAAATTTACCCAATTGAATTGAATAATTGTAAAATTAGCCACGAAAATTATGTGGCTAAAAAGCCATCGATCTAAACTTAGCCACGGATAGTCCGTGGTTGAGCCTTTTTTTGTTTTTTGGTGGATTAGTTATGGATTATTCGTAGCTAATTTAAATCAGTGACCTAGACCCAGCCACGGATTATCCAAGGCTAATTCGTAAGATTTTTAAAAAATTTAATTAGTCACTGATTATCCATGGCTAGGTGTGTGCGTGTGTGTGTGTGAGTCAACGATGAATTGTTTAGTATTTGCACTTCCATATTATTTCAAATTTATACTGATTAGTAATTGCATTTGCATATTATACTGAATCATGTACCTCTCTTCTTATAGGCTGATGATCTCGGGCATTATTTGGACGTGCGAGAGTCATTTCCCTATCTCTACTCTTACAGATGAGAATGGAAACATGACATATGTGAATCAAAGGGCGGATAATGATTTTGTGGGTACTATTATGCATTATATAATTAACTATTTATCTTTTAGATTATTTCAACCTAACTATCATTTAAAATTTTATAGAATGCATTCCAAGAGAAATGGCAGGAGGTTTGTTCCCAACAACCTCTTGAATCTAATGAAAGCACAAGCCAGCCATCCAAACCATTCCAGCTCGAAGGAAGTCATATAATTCAATATTCATGCTCTAAAATTATAGTTCGACATTCATGCTCTACAAGTTATAATTATATTTAATTATGTAGGTGTGGAAGAACACAACGACTACTCGAAAGAAGGGTCTGTGGTATGGAGTTCCAGGCAGACAATCAACTAGTACAAGGACTAAAAGTTTCTGGACTTATCCGGAACGCTCAAGCTGAAGCAAAGGCTAGAGAGGATGGAGGAGAAGCAAACACATGAATTGACCGAGATGTGACACAAGCTCAATGCGTTTACCAAATGAGGTTTCATATCTTTACCAAACCCAAACCAGCCACAACAATCATACCATCTGTCTACTAGGTTTACCATATGTGCATCCCACCCCTAGCCAGCAAAGGGATTCTCATCGGACCTCATCAAGAGGACGATGATCCACCTCCTGACAAACTCCACAACACCATCTTCGGGATTAGGATGATGGTAATGGTGTTGATGATTATTAGACTTTGACTTTTGTTAGATGTGTTGTTACTATAACTTTAACTAACTTTATTATAGATTATTTGACGTTAAATGATTTATATATGTTGTTGTTTGGTAATTTAGGGTGTTAAACTTGATTGTGTTATAATTGTTTAGAATAGATTGGGTGTTAAACACTTATTTGTGTGTATTTTTTATGTTTTGAGATGATGATGGGTTCTTTTTGGATGTATGAGTATGTATTTTGATGTACAGGTCTCTAATTTTAGAGGGTGGCAACAAAAATAAATACGAACTATCAGGAATTAAGAAAATCATCTACAGATTAACCGTAGCTAATATAACATTATACGAACAGTTAGCTACGAAAAATTCATGGCTAATAGCCACGTTAACCACGGACCGTCTGTAGCTATTAGCTAAGAAAGATTAGTAGTTACTTTTGTATTTTTTTATATTTTTTTTATAAATTACTTTTGTCTTAGCTACAGATTTTCCGATGCTATTTCCTGGCTATGAATCTGTGGCTATTCTCCAGGGCTAAGGATTAGTCACACCACTTTTAGCCATGAACCGAATCATTGGCTAACTTCGTGGCTAATTCCTTTTTTTTTTTTTTTGTAGTGAAGTTTTAACCATATGAAAGATTGTAATAATAAATTAATTACTAATTGTAATATATTAAAGATAGACAATAAGTTAATATAAAACTTCAAATTGTATTATTAATTCAAATAGAGTACATCCATAATTCGATATGCAACTACTACTCCCATTTGGGATATTCAAGTCGACATCCTTAGTGAACTCATTTCAAATGAATGTCCATTTATGCATATGAAGTCTTCAAGGTCGGTTCCATGAAACAAGATATCATTCTATTTGAAATACGATACAAAAGCAAGTTTTCATCTAAATCACATTGATACTCCCAATCTCAGTTAGACTTTTCGGCTTTGAATAATTTATAATATGCCTTTAGGGACTTATTCCATAAGCTCCATCATTATGTGAGGCCGAGTCCCATAACTTACATGATTAGGGAGTTTCAACTATGTGCAAGATTTTAATAATAAATCAATTAATTACTAGGTTGGTGAATTAACGTTCAAGATTCGAATCCTAAAATTATGAATAAAGCAATTGAATTCAAAAGATCACCCTCATAAGGCGGAGGTCAGATAACCTTTATATTGTGGGTTTTTTTCCCCCACTCATACACACCAGAGGGATTGAACCCGGCACTTCTTTGGTACCAAATTCAAGCTCCTACCACAAGGCCAAACACGTAATGGCAACCTTTAGGTTGTATATAGATTGTTGGTTTGGTTACACGCTAGTTTTTTTTTTCGATTGTATAATAATTCTTTGTATTTTTTTTAGATCCTTGATATTTGGCGATCACTAAATAACAGTAATAGTTTATGTAGGATATTAAATAAAGATATCTAGAACAAAAGAAAAAACAAAATGGGCGTAAACATTTGTAACAAAATTAATGTGCAACGTACGTTCGTACATAACAATCCGACATTACTAACAAAGTTCTGGTATTTATTAAGTTAAAACAGTTGTAAATATCCATGTATTAAATTTGTATTTTTTAAGAGATTGAGTACCTAATCTATCAATATATATAATGGGTCAAAAACAGTATTTAAACTAAAGTTTTTATTGGCTTGGTTCAACAGGGATATATGCAGGTTTGTTTTCTACGCTTCCATTTTCCACTCCTTTCTCCCATAAATCAACTTCTGTTCCAAGCACACCCAACAAAGCTTCCTATGTGAACAACATAAAGAGAGAACAAAAGCAAACAAAGAGAGAGAGAGAGAGAGAGAGAGGTCAATCCCGATATCTAGAGCAATTAACCGAGGGCTTATCCCCATTTCAAATTGACCTAAGCAATGGTCAAAAAACGTGGGTTGTTGTCATACCAAGTGTCACAAATAAAAACATAATGACTTTCTACCAAAGGCGTATAGAATCAGCAACACTGGATTTGCATAACTACCTTAATTATTGCTCATTAATCCATGTCAAGATCTTGTTTGGCACAAATCACTTAAGCCGCTGACAGCTTATATAGATTACCTAGTTTTGAAGTTTTTATTGCAATCTAATTTTGAAAATAATTATATAAAATCAGCACCACGTCTGCTCAATAACAGATGTAACTTATGTATACAACCATGCAATATATATATATATAGTAAAGTTATCAACTCCTAATATTTATAATTCAATGGTTTGTTTGTTATGCTTATAGAATAGACATGGCATAGGGTATAATTTAAGGGTGCAAAGTGTAATTAACCCGAAAATAAACTGCAAATTTTGTTTTGAATCTTTTGATAGTATACTACTAGTTGTGATAGTGTGACCCTTCCCAAACATGGCTTAGATGTGCTGGATGATACCTTCACTTATTAGTCCAGAAATGGTAGTTTACTAATTGCTCTTCCTCACAATGTATATTAGGGGATTTAGATTCTTAATAAGCTGCTCATTAATTGTGATTTTATAGGCACTATTTTCTATTGGAGATTTCACATTTAACTGGCTACCTAAGTTTTTTTTCCTAGGCCTATAAATTGGCCCTCTGTTTTTACCCTTAGCCCTGTACTAATTAAGCATTTCAAATAGTTCCTGTTCTCTTCCCTTTTCCTCAAATCGCATCGAATTTACTCCGATTAAACACGAAAAATGGGTAGAAAGATAGATATGAAAAAGATAGAGGACATCACGAAATGTCAAGTAACTTTTTCAAAACGCCGTAGCAGTCTGATGAAAAAGGCAAATGAAATCGCGGTTTGTTGCGATGTTGATGTCGCGTTTGTTGCATTTTCGCCTTCCGGTCGTATTAGCAAGTTTTGCAACCAAAAGAGGTATATATTGTTCATTCAAATCAAATCAAGATATAAACCAAAATTTAATATTTTTTTTTAAAGAAAATTGACATGAAGTATGTTTTAAATGTAAGAATTGATTTCAAGAATGGTTTTCACAGGATTGAAGATGTGCTTCATCGTTATGTCAATCTACCAGCAGACAAGAGATTGAAGTGAGTATATATAATTTTTTCCTAATCAATTTTTTCTATTTTTTCTTTTCAAAATTCTGGAAAAATTGTTCACGTCTATGATTTTGTTGGAATTGGGGGCTTGTGGTGATCTGGATGTGGAACAGTAATATAAATAATGTTCAGGTATGTTTTGCCTTACAAGACTTTAATTTGGTGGCATATCTCAAGAAAAAAAAAGATTATTTTTCTTTTCACATAAATGATTTATATGAAGAGTAAAACAGGAGAAAATCAACTTATTTTTAGTTGAAACATTGCAATGAAGGGAAAAATGGAGAAGTTGCGGCAGCTTGGGCACATTAAGGGTGATTCCAGCAAGCTACAGTATCTCGACAAGCAGTTAGTTCCTCCCACCCCCACCCCTTCCCCATCGTCGTCTCTGTTTATAGATATATATCTGTGTAGATATACATAAATTTGTGTTAACTATCCTATATCGACTAAATATCAAAATGTGGTTTGATTAACAATAGCTTAGACAGTTCTCACATTATAAGTTAATTTTTGCGGCTGAATTAGGCTTAAACCCCTAACATTTCTACTTACTAGGCCCCCCACTATTTGTGTAAGTCTTTTCCTGAATCCCATGGTGCAAAAGCAATAAACAAACTAAATGTTTTGAAACAACAGGCTTGCTAGTACCATACATACATTAAGGATTATTAAAATGAGTTTTTTAGATGTTGAATTATATAGTTTCACTTCTCTGTTTTGAGAGGCTCTTTTAAATACCATTGATACCTTAAAAGGGAGTGTTTTCTTATAGTGTATGAAGAAATAAAAAAACTATCATCCTTTGGAGCAAATGTCAAGATCCTTCAAAATTGCATAAAACCTAGATAACGAATAAGAACTTTTATGCAACTTAGAACATGAAAAAAAAAATGTTACCTTGGTCTCATAGTTATGTATCATACATCCATTTCATTCTATCAGGATCCTATCAATACATATTCGACATTCACTTTTATTGAAAAGTTTTATTTTATTTTATTCTATATTCCGTATTTACAGAGTCCCACGATACATTAAAGGGAGTATATATGGATCGTCTCATTAGTCAATTATTATTATAAACTTGATATACAAAACTCAATTTATGTAATATGATTCTATAATTTTTGTTCTGTAATATAATTTAAATTAATTCAGTATCTAACTTAAGCAATTTGGATGTGATGCATTCGTAATTCTGCTGCTCCTGCTCATTCTCCGGCGTACGCACGCTGACATCAGAATCGAGGTACAAACCTTTCTCATATCCTATATCATATCTCAAATAATTAATCTAAGAGGGTGTTTGGCTAAGTTTATATATAATATTTTATAAGCTTGTACAGCTTATAAGATGTTTTAGAAGCTTATAAAATATTGAATCTTATTTTAAAAATCAGTTACTAAAGTGTTTGAAAAAACAAAATGGATATAGCTTATAAGATGTTAGTAATGGCAATATTGTAACTAATTTGTTTGAAAATATGAAAGTTGATAGGATTTTAAAAAAATAAATTGACAAATTCATGTACTTTTTTAAAAAGTGCTTATAAGGAGGAACTCTCCTCCACTAAAAATTTTGCCAGACACTTTATGGCATTTTATAAGCTTAGCCAAACACCCTCTAAATGTATTCTTTTAATGTAATCAATATCAAACGTATTCTTGTAATGTAATCAATGTTGATTGTCTCTTCAGAATCTTGAGCTTCAAATTAAGAAGAGTGGTCTAGAGTTGCAAATTTTAGAAACTGGTCTCAGGTAAAGTTCTAAAAACATTTCTTAAATTTACAGATCATAAGTTCATTATGGTGAATTTACTTAGTATTTATTTATATATACAATCAACAGGGACTATGAACTCGATCCAGAACAAGACCCTTCTCTGCATCAATTGTCATGGTGTGAGAGAAACTTGAACCATTCTCTACAAAGGGTCAATGCAAGAAAAGTTAGTTTATCTAATCTTTGAAATGGGCATTTCCTCTGTGTGTGTGTGTGTGGTTTCCATATTGTCACTGTATTTAACGCTCTTTGCTATTTAGAATGCATTGCTTGGTAATTCATCTACGGCGCTGAATAAGCAACCAAGTTTTCAGGTAGATCGAGGCGTCTCATTTGTTTATTTGATCAGGTAGTAGTTTGATGTTTCAGATTATTTTGATTGCACTAAAATTCTCAGAGTTTTAATCAGATGGAACAAATGGAGTCGGAGAGCCAAGCCGGGAATCCACTTTCGTCTAATTTCAATCAAAACGATCAAGTTTCAACGATAGAAGACCCTTCCTCAAGATCACAAGTTCTGATGCAACTCGATCCTTGGATAAGCCCATACAGGTAAAACCTTTGGTATTTTTATTTTGTTTTCGGATTACTTAGACTCCAACCCCCTATGAAATTATCAAATAATCCCCCCTATAACTTCCATAATTACATTGACACACCCTCTGAGTTTACGCATTACCTTCTGTCGGGGTTTTCTAAACTTTTACCGGAGAAAATTGCCTAAAACTCTAAGGTTTCGATTGGTTGTATTTTCATTCTCATTTTCTATTTCCATTAAAAATATTTTTTTTTCATATTTTGTGTTGGTTTTTGTGTGAAAATGAAAATAAGATTGGATGAGTAGTGTAAAGATGTTAAATAGTTATATTAAAAATAATATTTAAATGTGATAATCGAAAATAATGGAGCTCATGATCAGATTGAAAATTATATTCAAATAGGGTAGCGGGATGTAATTTGTAGGTCTTACGATTAAATTAAAAATAATATTTAAATGTGATAATGAGAATCTTTCTATCAAATTAATTAAATTATGTTATGGTGAATGTTATTATTTAATTTACTGTGAGCCCTATTATCACATGGAAATGAGTTAGTATTCAAATTATTTCCATTGAGAATAGACTCCAAATCATATTTTTGGCCCCCGTTTTTCATCGAAAATGAAAATGAGGAATGCAAACGTATCCAAAACTAAGGATTTTCAACAGAAAGTAGAATTTTTTGAAGGATTTTGAGTGAAAGAAAAATAGAGGTTTTCTTTTTCTTCTATCTTGAACGTGGGAATGAGAAGGAAGAAGGTCTTTAGTATTATATTTGTTTTTAATTTCAATGAAACGAGGGATGAATATATGCGTACAAAAATAATAAAAAATTCTAAACTATTTTTAATGGGAGCAAAGCAATTTGGACTTTTTACATTTTTCTTGTTTGGGTTTTTCAATCATGCAAACTCAAAGGTAATGTCGGGTAATAATGAAAATTTGAATATTTTAGAGGGGTCCAAGTATAATTAACCGATTATATTGATCACCCCTTGACGATACTAATTTCGATGGGTCTATATATTTACAGTGCTAAAGTTCGCGAGAACATATTTCGCGAATTGCTTGATCAAGCAAAATACACAACAACAACCAAGAATCCAATGCCATCAAATTTACCCAGTTTTTCAATCCCATCAAATATCTGCAAGTTTCCATTTCCAGATTCTCCAGCCATTTTCGCCTCAGAAAGTATGGATACTCAGAACCCAACACCCCATTTTTCAGTAGAGGTACTATAATTTTACTTTATTACATGTTATAAAAGTTTTATTTACTTTTTTTGTATAAAGTGTCCTTATAAAGAATTTGTAATTCAATTGTTACAGAATTCGTTATCCGTGGAACAAACCTTACTCAATCTCCGTGACCAAAACAATGTCAATGCCTGGAATAATCTCTCTTCGGTAAGTACCACACACACACACACACACACACACACACACACACACACACACACACACACATTGATTTCGAAAATCTGTATGTCATGATAATTGTTGAGGATATGATGCCTAAGGCTAAAAATTTGTGTAGGTTAATTTTCCAAATGCAATAAACATTTCTAACCAGAGCTCATGCAACATTCAGGGTCCAAGGTAAAGTTGACATATATAAAAGTTGTGATAATATTGTTTATGTTAGACCATGCTACTATTGTTATATGAGTTTATTCGTATTTTGTTTTACTAATTTGCTTCTTATTTCAATTATAGATTAGCGTCTATAACCCGCTTGAATTGCACAAACTCGAACTTGAGCAAACTCGACATGGGAGGACAAGAAATTGGCCAAGTTAACATGGACTCCAACAATAGCTTCAGCAACGGCAACACTCTAAATGACAATGGAGATGACGAAAATTGTTACAAAATCGCCTGCAATGAAATGCATACGAGCGATCAATCGCAGGCTTCGTATGATCATTCCGATCCACAGAAGGAAGTTCGCCATGAAATACCATTTGATAATCTTCCACAGGTAAATACAGATGGCAATTCTCTATGGGAAAGCATTCACTTCACTAATAAAAAATTTGTGATAGAGAAACTTTGTAATAGATTTAACGTATCTGTAATGGATTAGTGCCAAAATTCAATATAAACAAAACTAAAAAAATATTTAGTAATAAGATATTTACTAACAAAATCATGAAAATTCGGTTATAAAACTAAATTCATGATGCATTGGTTTGTTACTGAATGAGATGCATTTTTTTAATAAAATAAAATAAATGTTTAGTTTGAAAAAATTAAAGCCCTTTTGAGCATAGTTTTTATTTTAGTTGTTTTTGTTGAGATTGCAATTGCATTGTTTTCAAATATAAAATTAATTTCACTCTCTTTTCTTTGTCATGTATATCAGGATGCTCTTGGAGACAACAGACATTTGACACCTAAAATACAAACAAATAGTCTGTGGGAATGGGAGGACTTGCTTCTTGATGAGAATTTTAACTTATAAGATTTTTATTTTTTATTTTTTATTTTTCAAAGCAATGAGCCTAAAATGGTGATTGTTTTATTTCAAGTCTTGAAGGCAAATCTCAATTATAAAAAACTATTTAATCGTCACGATTTTATATAGTGTATCAAAATTATGTCGTACATGAGTGGCTGACATATTTATTTCTATTCAACGAGTATTACACGTATCTGGCTTTACTAATGTGTTCAATTTGGTACTAGAATGACACAAAAGCTATCACGATTATAGTTGTCATAGGGTGAACTTTTTGCGTTCTATAATATTCAGGTTAATTTGTTAGAAAAGATAATATCATTTAGTTTATCTCATAGCCATTGTGGGTGATTACAAGAGTCGGGTAATTGTAGCCCAGATTCGGCTCAGTCAAATCAGTATTAATTATGTGACGAATGTTTTACACTTGCTCTGTAAATGATCGATAATTTAGAGAGAGTAATCAATTATTTGGCAAATGCAATACGCTTGCCATAGGATATGTTGGGTTCGGCTAAACCCAAAATTTTCGGACAAGAGTCCCCCTCATAATGACCTAGGCATTAAAATTTGATTGTAATATTAAAAATCCATGCCTTATTTCCAAATGAATGGAAAGATTGCTACTAATAATGCCTAGAAGTCTCATACTAATTGTAGCTTTCATGTGCAATAACAACTACATTCTCTTGGATATGATTTTGTGAAACATTTACTTGTTAAATCACAAGTTTTAGCAAATTTATATAATTTCAAATATATATTCATTTCCATGGAGCTCACTTGATCAGAGTGGCATTACCAATTTATTACATAAAACAAGATAGCATATGAATAGCACATCACAGTCACTAGGGGGGCACATACTTAATGCACATGTAAAATAAAAAGTAAATATAATTTAATTATATTCGTAATTATCAATAGTATATAACATTATAAATATTTATTGAGTTTCTAGCATGAAAATACTTTTAATTATTTTTAGAGTTAAATTACATTTACACCCCTTAAAATATAGCGTAATTACAAATAAATTCATGCAATTCTAAAAATTACAAATACACCTCTAATGTGTGTATTAGTTTTTATTGTGACATCTCTATTAATATTTGCAACAAAGTCCTAAACCTCGGGGGTATTTATAATTCTAAAATAAGAGGATCTAGTTTGTAATTACACTATATCTGTAGACGTAATTTAATATAATTCGCTGAAAAATCTTTCGAAATACATAAATGTTATCGACCAAATATAACATGAGTTAAAATTCAACTTTATTACTGCAAAAGTAAACACAGCAGACTAGGGATAATCATCAGAAGTAAAGTTAAAAATATTTGTTCTCCAAAATGAAGGATATTTTTCAAGATTATAAACACAGTCGACAAATACATCAGCTCCTTGATTTGTTAGTGACAACATTTTTGTATGTAAAAAGAATTGAAGCGTATCAAAAGTCTCATTTGTATACATAGATAAACATAGTTTTATACCATGAAAATTATACTATTTTTGTTGGTCAACGAAATATTGGATCGATCATAGATGAAGTTCGCTTGATGGAAGCTGGTGGCTTTGTGATGCCAACACGATCGCTTGTTGGTCTAGTGCAGTAAGGGCTCCTCCGATCGAGCTCTCCATTACACCCTGAAATTGGGACATGAACATTATATTTCACCATAACGTATATCATATATTATCAAAACATAACAAAAGTGTAAATTACTACAAATTTCTTTGATCATCCTTTTGTTGAATATTAACTAGGACAATAAAATTGAGGCAAGTACTTTAGAACAACCAAGAACACTAAAATGAGATCAACTAATGTAGTTATCATCTAGATGATCATATATGTATCTAACAAAATGTGTCCTTATCATTTATACATCTAGTTGTTGTCATTAATGCTCGTGACATTCGAATAATACATGTGTATTTAAACTTTAATAATACCTTGGCTAAAGAACTTGAGCTCTCTGGAGGCAAAAGAGCAGAAAAGAGATCTTTGGAGGAAAGGAATTGTTGAAAGCCATCATCATTTATGTTGCTGCTCTGATATCCTTCCGCGCTTTGAGTGTTCTCGTTTCCACTTGTTTGGGAAACAGAATCAAAGACTGTAGGCGGTGATCGTTCCCTGAAACAGTAACAAGAAATGATTTAGATAATACGCGATTGAGTACAAATTAATAGACATCGCGATTAATGAAAAAAAATCTATATATGTGCACCTTATACTGGCAGAAGATGAATCTGATCCAATATTATTCATATGATCCCCATTGCCTAACTCAATGCCATGTTCGTCTTCGTTTTCCAGTGAGGGTTCTGCCCCCAATGCTTGTGCTTCAGTGATGTACTGAACTACTGTATTTATTTGCTATCACAGACAAATAAACAAAGAAAAAGAAAATTAATTATGTTATATAATCATGCACTAAAACAAGCACAAATTATGTTTGCGTATTCGTTGATTTGTTACCTGTATTGTATCTTGGTAACTTGATTGTTGTTGCTCAACCTCGCTCAGTAGAATCCTCTGCAATAACATTAAGTTTTAGTGCAGTAGAGTGCTAAAGAAAAAACACTTTTTGAAACATTTTCAAGCCTTTTTTTTCCTTTAGTTCTTTTTGGTAATTGAAATAATCTAGCACGAAATCAGGTGTCTTGATGATTGCGTACCTTTCTTTGTGTGACGCGACGCAATGCTTCCATGAGTCGTACTTCGCACGATTGAAATTCGTCCATTGTTGTAAACTTTTCTGAGTCTGGTTCAAACACCCTTTGAGTAAAAAAAGTAACCATGTTGTGTTAATAAACAGAAGATAATTCTCATTAATAGAAGTATTTTTCTAAGTATTATGATATTCTTTTACTCTTGTTAGGGTTAGTTTTGTTTGTTATTTATTGTTTGCATTGTGAGTTTGATAAGTTGGTTCGAGCTTTGTAATTAAAGTACCTAAGCTGTTCTTCATCTCTCTCAAGTTGACGTTGCAAATCAAGAATCTGTTTCTGAATTTCCTAGGGAAAAAAAAAAAAAAAAAAAATTGGGGGCATAGTTAAAACGACTCAATTGTTTTATTATGATAAATTATGACTTACTAAATAAATCCCAATTTGGAGAAATGTAGAATAATTTTGTTACCTCAATGTCGGAACCAGGAGTCGCAGGGCTGACATCAGAACATCAAATATTAATAATCAAAGTGACAAATAAAATAAAATAAAAGAATTTAACAAGGATATAATAAAAACAGAGAGGGTGAAGAAGAAAAAAAAAAACCTTTGCATTGCAAGATCCTTTTCGGTTTTGATTTTCATTAAAGTGCTGATAATTTGCTGCATCAATTGCAAATGAAATGTAAAGCTAGCCCAAAAAAAAAAATATTTGATATGTGCCCAGTTTAAACTTACCTCTCTGTTTAGTATGATCCTGCATTTGCCATAAAATTACAATAATTTTAACGCAACAACATTGAGTAATTATTCAAAAAATAGGAAAATGTGACAAGAAAGAAGTAAAAATGAAGGCAAGAGAAGTTACCCTCCTCTATCGCGATCCGAGAGATTAATATAGCGGTAGATCACATCTTCGACTCTATATTGAGCATCAAAACAACAACCACAAACGAAACAATCAAACATCGAAATAAAATAAAAAAACACGTACAACTTACGTATATAAAAAATTTAGCGCGGCTCGTGTAACTCCGATCATACCTTTTCCGACCGGAGAAGTGGCTAAGGCGACCCGAAGGAGAGAACATGATCAAAGCCAAATCAATGTCGCACAAAACAGCTATTTCGTAAGCCTTTTTAATGAGACCATATCTACGTTTGGAGAACGTAACCTGTCGATTAGTGGTGTTTTCTATTTTCTTAATGGGGAGCTTACTTCGTCCCATTTTTTATTCGATCTTATATCTATCAATACTTGTGAAAAATAGAGAGGTTAATATGATCAAAAATAAAAAAAAGTTAGATAAACAAATATGTGTTATCCATATATAGAAGTTTGAAATCCCTTGGAGAAATTGTTGTGAGGTTTGAACTGAGGTTGGCAAAGGGGACAATAATTTGCAAAAATAGTAGATATATATACGGTTAGGTGAAACGAAAAGTTGGTATTAATAAGAGGTCGTAGTTGAACAAGTTCGTTGATCGTAACTAATTATCATCTCAGGCACCAAGAGTGGAGAAGTTGGTATTTTTTGATGGGGCCGATATACACTCCTCTCTTGCCATGTAAATTGACCATATAACCCATTTTTCTGTTTCACTAAATTTGCATCACTCTCGGTATAAGTACAACTCAGGTAGATATTAAATATGTACATACGTCTTTAAAAAAATCATAAAATGGGGACTTTTAATTCAAATTACTCCGTTGATGAAGCCTAGTTGGATAGCGAAATCGAGATCCCAATATTTGGAGGTCGTGAGTATAATTCCCACCGGAACGTGTAGGTCTTATTTCTATTTTGATAGTAGTTTCATTGTTTTAATTATCTTAAAATTGTTTGATTAGTATTTTAATAATTTGACTTGTAAATAGTAATACATGAATTATTGATGTAATTAAAAGAAATGTACTTTTCAAGAAAAAAACGAAAAACCCCTTGATACAACTGTTAGGGGTAAGTTATAAAATTTGAAGGCTTAGTTAAGTTCACTGTCTAAAAATTTATCGATCTCTAGGACGGCTATTAAAATTAAATAGCATTTCTAACTCATTTTAAGGACCAATCCATGCTTGTCCTCAATTAATATGCCCTCACAGTTAGTTAATGATTTTTGGTGGTGTATAAACAATAGACTGAAATTCTAGGCCATCTTTAATTCGATTAGCATATATTTTAATCAAAACGATATATATTTATGATGTTATTGGTATATTTTGAAAAAATGATCAATTATGCGAAAAAAGTAATAACATTTGTCATGTGATTGATATAGAAAATACGTTTACCATTTGATTGATTAGAATTGATAAAATTGAGATTGAGGTAGACTTTTCTAGAACATGAACCTTAAAAATACTGGCATATTTTATTTAACACTACAAAATTTCGATTGACAAGTGAGATTGATACTGGGTATAATATTATTGGACCTAATGCGAAGCTCTTTGGAGCTCAATAAAGCCCAAGCGCCTAATTAGTGAACTAAAGACGGGTATCAAGCCCGAATGGCATGTTTTTCGTGTAATTTACTCTGCACAAGCACGGGAGGCCTACAGGGCCAGCGGGGATAGTCAGGCCCATCCGGACAGCAGGCCGAAGAAGGTCCAGCGAGGGTGAGCGAGAATTTGTCTCTTTATAATTATTAACGCGTGTAAGCATTAATTGCGAAGAATGAAGAAAAAAGGAGGGGGAAAAAAAGAATAAAAATGGAGGAAACTAATGAAAATCGAGCAATGGTAAAAATTGGTAGAGCTGAAAGGCAACCAACAAATAATGATAAGGGCATTAGGGGAAATTCACGTTGTATTGAAGGGGATAAGTGCCCCCATCATGTTATTTAAGGGGGAAAAAAATATGAATTTGGTGTCTAGTTTCTATATATGGATTAAATGATTCAAACTATATGATATTTTATATATATATATATATATACGTGGATATATTTTTTTAAGGTAAATCACACATTTGGTCCCAAAAATTTATCCTTAAAATCACTTTAGTTTTTAATCTTTAAATTGCAGTATTTTAATACTTCGAAACTTAATTATATTTTATTTTAGTGCTCCAGTCAATTTGTTTGGAGGTAAAATTGTCAATTTAAAGTTTAAATTGCACTTTAGTACTTCAATTTTTATTTTTTTTTAACATTGATCATTTAAAAGTATAACACTATAAACTCGTGCTAGTGTTAAAGAACCACACATACCTATAAAGAGACCAAAATTGAACCTTTTTCATATTGTGAAAAAAAAAAAGGAATAATAATAAGAACAATACTACATGGCTACTATGACCTATTTCCATAGGAATATTTCTAAAATAATATGCCTTTGGACCGATTCACATTTTGGCATAAAAATTTTCGATTGTGAAAATATGTGATGAGTATTGATTTTATATTCATGGACTCTTCAGATATTTTTAGGTGCATTGTGATTTTATACATCTTTTATTCTTTTATCAGAAAATATTAAACACATTCACATATACTTACAAAATTGTTAGTTTTTTACAATTTGAAAATACTAATTTAAAAAAAATCTTAAGAGTCTAGTAATATTTTGCCAACCAAAGTATAAAATTACAACATACCATATATATTTCATGAACAAAAAATCATAAGCCAGAATTTGAAACTATTTGAGAACACTTTATTTTTAGTAATATTCTCGTAGAAGTAGACTATAGTAACTTTGGAGTGCATTGTTCAATATTTTCCTGGATTTAGCAAAAGTAGAAAATTCAGTTTAAGGTCGTTATAAGAAATGTAGAGACCTACGGCACTAGCGGTAGCTTATAATATTATACCTGCAAATTTTGAAGAATCAATGTGAAAGTAAATAAAGGACCAAAGTGCAAAAGATATGAAACTTGAAGGACTCAAGTACAAATTAAACTTTGATTGATAATTTTATCCATGAAAAAAACGAACTAATTGATTAAAGTGAAACACAATCAAAATGTAAAGAACTAAAATATAGTGATTTAAAGATTAAAAATTAAAATAATTTTAATTATAAACTTCAAGAGCCAATGGTGTGATTTGCCCATTTTTTTAAGTGAATTAATAATGATATGTGATAATTTAAATCATTTGGTGCATGTGTTGAGCCTAAGTTAGGTGCATATAAAATTTTTTGATTATTTAGAGGGGTATTTGACACATAACCTACAATTTACGGGAGCAAAGTGTATATTACACAACAGTATATATAATGATTAAAATAAATAAAATAATTGATTATGCATAATTCATAGCCCGTCGCTTTCCTCCACTTGAAAAATACCCATTATCCCAAAATTCCACCCAGCCCACAAACTGCAGATAGCACAAAACAAAACAGAGACAACCCCAAAACTCCATTTCCAAATTCCAGTTACAAAGAACACGAAAATGGCGGCAGCCTCACAGTTAACCATTTTGGCCCCAAAGCCTCGCGCCCTTCAGAATTTCAAAGCCAGTGCTTCCTGCTCGAGCACTAATACGACTCCTGCCAACAACTTCAAGAAGCAAGTAATGGGAGTCGCCGCCGGGCTTTTGGCCGCTTCGGCGGTGACCGCGGCGGCCCCTTTGGAGGCCGACGCCACCCGGATAGAATACTACGCCACCGTGTCGGAGCCTTCGTGTGAGCTCAATTTCGTGCGTTCGGGCCTTGGCTACTGCGATGTGATCGTTGGGTCTGGGGAGGAGGTTCCTTTTGCTCAGCTTATTAATGTGAGTTTCGATATTCAACATTTTGTTCAAATCTCACTGTTACGCAATAATTGGGGAAAAAAAAATGATTTTTAGAGATTACGAAAGTGGATATGCATTTGAAGTGTCATTGAATGTTCTTACGTTGTTATTGAACAAGTTTGAGTGCAAGTTGATAATTTATCAGTTTTACTGGCCTAGTGTAACAGTCATATTGTTTATTATGATTTATATTGAAGTGATTTGAATTAGACATGCATCAGCTATATAGTGTGTTGTTCTTGATTTCAACTTACATCGGACGTAGTAAAATTGCCAGGATAATGAATGAGTTTGGCCGTTTTGTTTCTATTGTCATGCATTAGCTTCATTGTTTTAAGCTAACCTGCGTTTGTTGAAATGGATTATTCTTATGGAAATTATCATTAGTGCCTTACAATATTTATCTATCAAAGATTTGATAACCGTGTTACCTCCTTTGCCTTAACAATGAATTCCATAACCTATGTCTAATCGATAAACGTGTTTACGTTAGGATATAGGCCCTTATTTTAGACCAATGAAAAGAAATAAAGAATAAAAAAATGTTCGGCGGACATAAGACAAATCACGAATGAAAGCTAAGATGGTCTATCATCTATGTTGTATTGTTAGAATAGAGTTTTGAAGATTTATTACTAAGCGTGAAATTTTCTCTTGCCATGTATGTTGCTAATGTAGGTCCACTACACGGCAAGGTTTGCTGACGGGATAGTATTTGACAGTACTTATAAACGCGCCAGACCCCTTACTATGCGCCTTGGCATGGGCAAGGTAATTTACTCTTTCACGCACTTGCATTCTTTTAATTTACTCTGCCTACTCACCTAGCAGAAGACAATAGATGGAAGGATTGATCTCGCGCATGTTTTCATTAGAAGTGTTTTCTATGTCCAGGTCATTAAAGGATTGGATCAGGGCATTCTGGGTGGTGGAGGTGTACCCCCAATGCACGTCGGTATGATGAAAATTATACAACATGCTTTTGTATCAACTTCTTTGACATTGTGTCTTTTCGGCTCTTATGTAATCCTAGCGAATTTTGTTTTGACATTTATGCTCAGGTGGAAAGCGGAAGCTTCACATCCCTCCACATTTGGCATATGGACCTGAAGCTGCGGGCTGCTTTTCAGGTGAAAATCCTATTCGTCCTGCATGCTTGATGCTCGTTTTTGCTTTGGCTCCTTCACAGAATATCTGTATTCTTGAAATTTCTCCTGCATTGGAGAACAGATCTTGATCCATAATGTTATCAATAATAAAGTGAACAAAGAACGGGCTGATTTGGTATCTGATTTGTTATCTGATTCTCAACATAATTACATTCTTGGCACAGGGGATTGTAACATACCTGCAAATGCAACACTTGTCTATGATGTCAATTTTGTCGATGTCTACAAGGGAAACAGGAAATAAAGATGTTGGGAACTTCGTGGCAAACTATATAGAGAAACCTCAGCATCGTGAAGAAGTGAGTTTCTTACTAAATGTTTTCTATTCAGTTGCCTATTGATTGTCCAACTCTGAAATTATATAACCTTTAATTAGAGCCAGTGTTGTACCGTAATATATCCTCAATTTCCTTGTGCAGGATAAATTAGGGATGAAATACAGAGAACTAAAATGCAGATGATTTCCTGACGCATAAAAAGAGTAAGCCCAGAATGTCAGAGAATTCTCATCAGCCGTCTCGCTACTCATGCCAACAGCCTTCATTATGTATAAGTTGGATTCCTTATGTTAACAGCGAGTATTAGTAACCCCCTTCGTTCACAAGCAAAAGATATCATCATTTTAAACATGGTATTAGGATCGATTTGTTCTTCTTGTGTAAGAAACTCAAGGTACACTTGACCTTGTAGCTTATGAAGTTGTGTTATATCGTCGCAATACTTACATTTACTCATGAATATTTGAGCTATCTTTTTTTTTCTTCGTTTATCTGCAATTCTGGAATTCAAACCCAATGATCATCGGTCGGGATAGCTAAACAGGGTCTTGAAACTATGGAACAAGAAAACTACAGTTTTACCAGAGGTTCCAAACCACTCCCTACCAAAACTTATTGGTACAATTCACTACATCCCAGTTGGCAAAAACCAAATATAGAAAAAAAAAATATCAAAAATTAAAAAGAACAAATGAATAAACAACAAAAACAAAACAAAACAAAACAAAAGCAGTGAACTAAACAGAGTCCTGAATTTACAGGTATTTAGTACAAGTTGCTGAACTGGTCCATTACATGATGGAACAAGCATTTGGGTTGTCATCACTGAACATAGTAACGTAGGGGTCCTCAAATGTCGTAACAGTAACATTTGCTTGTGGGTTATCGACTTTTCTGACGAATCCCGGTGGCGCCTTCTTGTCGTAAGCCGGCAGAGCATACGGCTGAGCCACCAGGTTGTACGGCACGTACGGCCATATCTCCGCCTTCTTCCCTGTCGACTTTGCCTTCTTCAACACTTTGCTTTGCTCTACGTATCCTGTCACCGTCACCTTCTGCTGTTTCCTGTTTATCTCCACAGACTGAACCCCTGCTCACAAAAATACATATATAACTGACTTTAGAACTTCTACATGAGAGAGAGTGAGAGGAGAGAGAGAACAATACCACTCAAAGAAGACAAGGCATTCTTGACTTTAAGCTCACAGCCATCACAATCCATTCTGACTTTGAGGTTTACTGTTTGCAACTGCTTCCTCTTCTTCTCGTGTTTATGACCACTGCCCATCAACTCAGATATGTACTCCAAAGTTCCTGCTACACCCATCTTTTTTCTCTACTTAAATCAAGCCAATGCCTTCAAGAAAATGAGCTCCACAATATGAAACACAAATACACAATGACTTATAATTTAAGCTTCAAGCTTAAGTTGCTGAAAGTCGGCAAGAAAATCACAAAAGATAAGCTTTTTTGAGGGAACAAGAAAGGTTTAGAAGGCAAATGAGACTCACAGGCTGCAGATCAGTGGACAAAGAATGTATGATTGCATACACGTGTGTGTGTGTGTTTATAGGTGTAGGATTTGAAGTTGACAGTGCTTCAAAGTGAAGAATTTTGAGAAGCTGCAAAGAAGGTTTCCTTAAAGAAAATGATTCTTTTCTTGCAATCTCAACACAGAAAAGAGGGTAGAGAAACTAAAAGAGGACATGAAAAGCTTACTCTAAAGCTGTTGTACTAAACTTTATTTGTAAGTAGTTTTTTTTTTGAAAACTTTCTTTAAGCTGCCTGCTTCTTATACAGCTTGTTTCAACAGGTCCTAAAGGAAGCACCAGAGGGGCTGTTCCTACCCCACCCCATATGGAGATTAATACACTACTAAATATAGGACTAATTTCACTTTAACTATTGCTTAAATCATGGGTTTTCTAACTAAAGCTTTATTTAGGAAATTTTAGGAAATTTGACGACTTTTTGTTACCTTAATATAGAAGTGGTGATGTAACCGAGGGAAATTCTTATCCACATCGAGTTTGGCTACATCATGACTAATTAGGTGGTGAGTGTTTTACACTTGTCATGTGATTGGTGTACAGTTTAGAAAGAGTGACTAATCACATAATAAGTGTATTAACACTTGTTATATGATTGGTTGGATGCGGTCAAGCCAGGTCTGGACAAGAATTTTCCTGTAACCGATAAGCGATCAATAGAAATAGAAACAATTGTTCCTCTCGAATTTATATGATAATATATTATATATTTTTTGCTGGACCTCACTTATTAAAGAACAATAGAATTATATTTTATAATTTATAAAAATTTAATATTGTGTTCAAAAAGAAAATTTTAAGCTCCATTCCAGTGTAAAGAAAAGGACAAGGGAAAACAAAGCAACATTTTAAAAGGGCAAGGTAGAACAAAAGGTTGGTTGATTAAAATAAAATAAAGCACCAATAATAGAGGGAGCAGCAGCCACGTTTCGCCGCCAACTATGGGATGGATCCAACGGTGCAGGTTTCTACCAAATATGGATCCAACGTCTCGAAGGCATGTTGCTTTCTGTGAGTTGTTATGTCAAGTGTCAACCCCCCTTTGCAAAACGCGTATCAGCGTATGCATATTATTAGGACATGCAAGCTACACCCCGTTTAGATGTATTTTTTAAGAAGAAAAATATTTATGTATTGAAAAAATAAAATATTTTAGTGAAAAAGAATTGTATTTGGTTGGATTTTTTTGAAAAAATAAAAGTCAAGTAACAATAATAATAATAATAATAATAATAATAATAATAATAGAGTGGCTTTTTAGAAGATACCTACAATAGCCTCATTATAAAGCACTTTTAAAATTCATTTGGATAAGTTTTTTGCAATTGAAAAAATACTTTATAGCAAAATAAAATTTGTGTTTTTATAATTTTTTAGAAAAAAAAAATAGAAGCCAAAAAAAAACCAAAACATCTTTCAAAGTATTTTTAATTACTGTATCTAAACACAAAATTAGTTGGATTAAAAAAAATCTACTGTAAAAGGCATCGTTCGAAAAGTATTTTTCTTAAATCCATCCAAATGGACCCTTAACTATATTGTATCCAAACGCAAAATTAATTGACATTTTTAAAAAAAAATTCTATTATAAAAAGTCAATTCGAGAAATACTTTTTTTAAAAATTTATCCAAACATATCGTAAAATAGGATCTTTTTTTTTTCTCTCTCATATTTTCGGGCAAATAAAATATTAAATTATTTAAAACTCTGCTCATGAATTGAAATTTAATTTCTAAAAGTTGATTGAGACAACAAAATAGAGTTCGAAAATTATTTATAATAATTACATAAATTGTGAATCTAATTTGGAGTAAATTAAATTCCATTGATCTTCACAACAAAACCATTGGCTCAAGAAACAGGATGATGATTGCTCACTCCCAACTGCTCTAAAATGCTTAGATCATTTCCACCCTGTCATTCAATGGAGTTAGTTTTCTTGTGTCACACGCTTAACTTGAGAGTACGAGTGTTTATTGTAAATCCAATTTTCTTTGAGTTTTTTTAACAGGGATAAAAATATTATGTCATTCGAATTATAACCGTTATTACAATTTATCTATCAAATTATTTTTTTTTACACTTCACGTTATTAATTTTACAATTTTTATGTATTACCACCTTCAAATCTATTTTTAGTAGAAATAATTGTAAAAAAGATTACAAATGATGAGTTTCGATGTGTTTTTAAAATTATTTAGCTGCAATGAAAAAGAATATGTGTTGGTTTTTAAATTTTTAATTAAATATTTCCATCAAAAATAGGCGCGAAATTGTAATACGTAAAGAGTTGTGAAGTTTATAGATTCAAACATTAAAACAAAAAATTTAGGTGAAGTGTACGAATGATCATGGTTCGAATAACAAAAAATTATGATCATTTTCCTTTTAAACCCGTGAGATGTCAAGGTTGAAGCGAGTTTGATTAAAATAACAATATTGTACTATAGGAATGGAGCTATGAATTTGATTAAGAGGGGCGAAATTTTTTCGAGATCATTAATTATTGAAACATATAAATATAAGGGTTCCATATAATATTGATATATAAAATAAAAAAAGTTATCATATTTATGCATATACAATTAATATAAAAATGCTACAATCAAAATAATATATAAAAAATAATATTAAAAAACTAACAAGTAATTTTCTCTTTCAAAATAAGCAAATATATTGGGTAATGAGTTACATTTAAAAAATACTTAACAAATAATTTTTTAACACTTAACAAAATTGATATAAACCCTATATAAAAATATATAATCAAAACTCAAAAAATATTTAAATAAATTTTTTTTTTCTATCTCTTTTTTTTCTCACAGTCAAAAAATATATTCAAAGCTCAAAACATCTTTTCTTTTTTCTCCACCATCACATTTTTCAAATAACTTCCAATTAAATATTAAGTCTCAAATAAGTAAAATGGATAATTACTCCCACCACCCCTGAGTTTAGGTCAAATTACAAATAATACCCCCTTGTATCGGTAATTACCAATACATCCTGAGTTTTGTTTCCGTCTTTCAATTTTCAACTTCCGTTAGGTTGACTAACGGTCAACATTTGTAAACCCAAGTGAACTTCCAAAATTGCGCTTTTAAAGGCAGAAATGTATTTGGCCAATTATGAATGGATTTTTTTACCCTTATAGCTAATTTTATGTTTTATATTGAATAAATAAGAAAATATATTTGAACATGTTTTATTATAATGTCTATATATATACATAGTTACACATAATAAATATTTATATAAATATATTTGCACATTTTTTAAATTTATATACATAATATAAATATATATAAACATAATATACAAAACATTTATAAATATATTCACACACATGTATAATATAAAAATTATTTATAAATATATATATATATATACACAAACGGCCGGCCACTGCCACCGACCTCTGTCGCCTCTGTCAGCCGGAGGTTGAGGGAGAGGAGAGAGAGAGAGAGAAAGAGAGATACAGAGGGAGAGGAGAGAGAGAGAGAGAGATGAGGGGGTAGAAAAACCCTCCTCCAACGCCATCTGCGCCTGTCGTCCGCCGCCGCCCACCGTCCGATCTAGAGTGAGAGGAACAGATACCGAGAGAGAGAGAGAGAGAGAGAGGAGGAGAGGAGATCGAGAGAGGGAGAGGGGGGAGAGAAATCCTCCGTCCGCCGGCGCCCGCCGCCGCTAGAGAAAGAGAGAGGGAGAGCAATCTCAGATCTAGATTTGAGAAAAAAAAAAGTAAAAAGAAAAGAGAGGGAAAAAAAAAGAAAAGAGGAAGAGGAAGAGGAAGGTTGGAGTAGGGGTGACGATGGTGGTGTAAGTGACGGAACGAGGCGGTGGTGGAGGGGAGGAGGGTGTCCAAGTGAGGCGACAACGGCAGCAGTGGTAGAGTGAAGGGTGGCGGCAGTTTGGTGGTGGGGGTGGGAGGTGGGGTTAAGGGTGGGAGTTAGGGTTTTGTTAGAAAAAAATGATATTTTTTTCCCCAAAAATATTAAGGAGGGATATTTTGGTCAACTTAATCATATTCCTATTTTTTTATTTTTTTTAAATAAAAAATATTTCAAATATTCTTGGGACAAAATGGTCATTGTATTATTTCCTTCTATTTTACCAATAAGTCCACAAAACTTAGGGGGGTATTGGTAATTACTGATACAAGGGGTGTTATTTATAATTTGATCTAAACTCAGGGGTGGTGGGAGTAATTATCCCTAAGTAAGATTCATTCAAGTTCAACATGCCAACAAATAAACATAAAGATTCATTAAGTTTAATATTGAACAACTATCAAAATTCATATCAATAATCCAAAGATTCAAATCTGTACACAAAAACCAATCATCAAAAAAAATAAAGAAATAAAGAAATATATAACTTCCACAATTAGTACACAATACTTTCTTGTATGTTGCTTTTGAAGAAAAAGTTGAATATAGTAAGATTGCTTATTTGTAGGTTCTTATTTCAAGAGAGAGAAAGGGGAAAAATTCTAATAGGTTTGGTGTTTTAATTGAAAGAGAAGAGATAAGTGAAATCTAATAGAATTTTGAGTATTTTAATTTGAAAACAAAAAGGAGAAAAAGAGGAAAGATAAAGAGAGGGAATTTAATTAAATTATGATGAATAAGATTGGGTGAAAATAAATAACCAAAAATAAAATAGAATAGAGAAAATTAAAATTTTTATTATGTAACTTATATAAAAGTTAAAATTTTATTTTACGGAGGTGAAATTTTAAAATTTTAATAATATATAATAAAAAATGAATTTTCGGGGGCTCCCTCCATCACTGATTGTATAGCTCATAAATATTTATTGTTGTTAGTAATAGATTATTCGGCAGATTGTGGGTTGAAGTTCCTCTAAATACGGGTGTTCAATTATATATCAGTTTCTTTATATTTTTATTATAGTTTATTTGTATTTGCTTGATATCTTGATATTTGGTGATGATAACTTATAATAGTTTCTACTTTCTTTAGACATGTATAGTAATTTATTTTATGTTTATTTGATATTTTTGATAAATGGTAATGGTTTTTTTTTTTTATTTGAGTGTATTAATGTCAAAAATTAATCAAGAATTTAACTTTGTCACGCATGTGTTGTAAGTTGGGGTGCCTTCAACCTCAGTTCCTACAAGCTCACAATAATTTCAATAATTTTAAAGTACATTAAATCAATTCAAGCACTCAATTGTTAAATGCAAGAAAAAGTTCATCCTAACAGAACTTAACTAAAATGCAGCTCTGGATTACGTCGGACAGACCAAAATTGGAACTCAAATATATATATATTGTTTGCATAAATTTCTTCCGGCCGCGCTGAAGTGGCCGCTCAGGGTTCGAACCGGCCGAGTTCGATGGGAAAACAGCCGATTCGAAGTGAGCTTCTTCGTGTTCGGGTGCGGGCGTGCCAGTGTGCAGTAGCACACAAGTGGAAGTGAATGTGAGGTGGTTCGAATTAATGTGAATCGAAGTGAAATAGTGATGCGCCTAAAACTTCTATCTGAAAAGCGATTGCATTGGAGTAGGCAAACACTACCCCTGAGGTTCTACTTGCCTACAACTGAATGTAGGACTTAATAATTTAGCACTCTCAAGAATCGAAAAGGGTCAGAAAGCTTAAATCGAAAAGAAAATACATTAGAAGACGATAGCTACTCGCCATGTGGACCTTACAGGACTCGACTACGTACACACGCATTGATGACTCGGGCCATATCTATGACAGAGATGCATTGAGCAGTCCCTAAGAACTCTAGCTACAAATCGGACACATTGATGACTCCGGCCATATCTACCTGTGGGTGTATTCAAAGGCTGTTCACTCCGACGAGCATTGATTGACTCCGTCTGTACTCCCCTTCATGCATGCGCTCGATATGAATGCTGGGTACCACTCCGCCGCATTGATATCTCACCTCGAACCGGGCCCAATCCGAGTGAGTGATGGCTACGACCTCGTGACGTTACGGAATGAGTGCATTGATATCCTCACTTCGAGCCGAATGAGGTATGGCTACAAACACCCCGTAGCGGTTTTCTACCTACTTGAACTAAAGCTATTCTTTGTTCATTTAAGCTAAGGAATCAGAGAAGTGTGGACTTCTTGATTGAGAGAAGTGTTGTTGTAGTTGATTGATTGACGTTGTGTGTCCAAATGAAGAATCCGGCTCTTTTTATAGACTTCAAACTGCAACTGCCTTCCTTTATTCTTGGAGCTGGAAATGATTTATTCAAACATGGCCAAAAGATGAATGGCCGGCCTTATTCCTAGAAGTGGCAATTGCTGCCATCTTTATTCAAATTTCAAATATTTGCACCATATGGCCTTTATTTTAGGCATGTGCAAGTATAACAATGCCTATTTTTAGCCATTCTGTTATTCTCCATCTAACAACCCCTAGAAGTAAGGGATTTGATTTTGACTTTATTATTATATTTAATTTATTTTATATTTTTGGCCGACTGGGCCATGGGCCGCGATTTCATTCCGGCCTGGGCCTCCAACATGGGCTCTGTGGACGCGTCGAAGTGGCCTGGGCCAAATTAATTCATTTCGGCGTGGCGAAAAGGACCAAAATCAGCCCACTCCGATTTTATACAAAAATTTATTTTTGGGCCCAAACAATGCCCCCCGCAAGTTGTGGTCAAGTGGTAAGACTTTGACCATAACTTGATTTAAACTTTATTCCCTTTTGCGCCATTAAATTTGGCGGCTTTTTTATTCATGCTTCCCATACATATTTAAATATTTTCCTCTTTTTCTGCTCACCTCGACTGACGGCTGTTACTGGCGCCATCATGATGGCGCCTTATGGCGCCTTTTGAGAGTCCCAATACTAGCCGTTTCCAGTGTTTTCTCACATCTAGAACTCTAATTACTTTTCGACTCCCAATCTCCCAACCACTTGAAACTCTTGCGTGTTCTCCAGAAAAATTAGAACTCTCCTTCAGTCATTACCTTTTAAAAGAACCTTCTCCTTTTTCCGGCTAACCATCTTCGTCCCCCCATTTTACCCCCAAATTCGAAAAAACCCTAATTTCATATTAACCAATGGCGTCTCAACACTCTACCATCTTCTCCTGTGAGGGTTCCTATTCTTTGGGTCCTGTTGTCAGCAGGGATATCCCTCGTGACCATCCTCGCGACTTGGCCCGCTTCGAAGAGCGATTGCCGTATCCTGAGGGCCATATTTTCGGCACTTCCGTTCGAAATTGGCCATGGTCGCCCAATTCTTCCGTCCACCGTGACTTCACCATTTGGTGTGCTCGGGTTGAAGCTGTATATGGCTCACTATGGAAGAGTATCGGGATTTACGAACCTATTCAGGTTTCGAAGTCCCCGTACTCTCTTGACATGGGTTTTCTTCAAGCGGCGTTGCCGTTTTGGTGCCGTCTCGACAATACGTTCCACTTCGCCGCGGGCCCCATGACTCTTACCCTCCTTGATTTGGAGCAGTTGGCGGGTTTCAGCTCGTCTGGTCGCCCAGTCAGTGTTGACGTCAAGTATGAGGATCTTGATGTCACAGAGCTCTCTCACCTCTCCTGTGAAAACAAACCCCTGACGAGTTATGGGCACATTATTGCCCATTTTATTAACAAGGCCACTCCGGTCACAGACGAGGAGCATGTGCGATTTCTTGCCCTGTGGCTGTGCAAGTATGTATTCTGTAGCCAATCCTGCCAGCAGACGATGGAATTCTACTATATGGCCGGGGCAATGGCTGCTGGTGCCAATTTGGCCTTGGGCCCAGCGGTACTAGCTTTCGTCTATAAGGGGCTGCGCAAGTTGGTCAAGGTGAGGCAGGACCCCAAGAAGAGGGAGATACATCACGGAGGGCTTTGGTTGGTGCAAATGTGGCTTCAGGCTTATTTCCCCCACTTGTGCGCCAGAGCCATTGATGTGAGGATGGACAAAGAGCTCTTTGCCACCTTTCTGGCGCGCACCAGTGTCTCTACCGCCAATCCCGAACGAGCTTTCGTTCGTTTTTACCTTCCACAGGATGGCAGCCTTCCCGATTGGAACGTGCTGTGTAGTGGTGACCCGGCGTTCTACCGCCAAGGGTCTCATTCTGTCCATGCCAGCGACAGGAAGAGATGGGCTTCCTTCTTGACTGCTAGGGACCTACCCTATTGCTTCCGTTTTGACAACATAGTCTCTAGTCGTCTCTTACCGTATGCCCCACATTACGTGGCCCGTCAATTCGGCCCGGTCCAATCTCTGCCTGCCCCTATCATGACGATTAATTCATCACGGTTCAAATTAAACAAGTACAAGAACCGGGGGGTGGAAGTTTTCAAGGGTCTCACTGACAGCTCTTTGCGCCGTATGGATGAATTCGAATTCGTTTATTTCGCGCGAGACCCCAGGGCCACTTCGATCTTTCAGTCTTGGTGGACTGATTACCTGAAGCGTTCTCGAACAGAACCTGCACACGCGGCCGTGACCCGTTTCTCCTTCTCGACTATGCCTCCGAAGGTGGCCACTGATGTGCCCTTTCCCGAAGATGTTCCTGTCAAATCCACTGCAGGCAAAAAAGGTATTGAGAAATTTGAACGTTTTTACAATGTTACCTGGAATCCCCTTGATCGGGATGGCTGCATTAGTCAAGCTTCAATTACTTTTTTCGAAAAGAATGAGAAACTGATAGCTAGGGCCAAAGAGCACTTTCATATTGCTAGAAGAAAATTAGAGGACCGTGCTCCACATTGGTCCACCTTTTACAAACCACTGTGTTTGACTGCCCCCCCTTTACCTGACTTCGTTCCATGGGTGATCATACCCGACCTTCCCCTTGAAAGACCCATGAGCTTCCATGACGAGGTTACATTCAGTGGTCTATTTGCTGATGACCCCATGGGAGTTCGTAGGGTTGAACTCTTTGGGCTTGTCGTTCCTTTTCGAAGTAACGCAGTGACCATAGAAGGGGAAGGTACTCCCTTCTGCCTTGCTTCCTGCACTTCGACTTTGCTTTTGTATGATTACTGATTTCCTTGCTTGTTTCGCTTTTTGTAGGTGCCCGCAAGAAGACTGAGGCCATGGTATCTGCTGCCACTGCTATTCTTGCTGGAATTCCTATTCCGGCTCCAAGTCCTGCGCCTGCGTCCGCCTCTGCATCCGCGTCTGCCAAGGTGGGTATCCGTCGTTCTACCCGTTCTACTCGTCACTTTCGCTCTACAAAGGTCGAGGGAGTGATTGAAGTGTCCGATTCTGAGGATGATGAACTTGATCAGGTATCTACTTTTTGATCTTATCTTTCTGTTTTTCACCTTGTTGATTTCTTCTCCCTGCAGGCATCCGGTCGGAGTAAACGTGCCATTCCAGCCGAAACTGGCCCGAAGCGGCCACGCATCAAACAGATGGCCACGAAGAGGCGCCTAGTGATGCCTGCCTCTTCTTCTGAATCCTCTCCCACTGGTACCCCCTCTGCCTCTGTTGATCCTCTAACTGAAAGTATTGAGGAATCACCTTCCGAGGAGGTAGACGTTGACGCGACTATCGACCGGATCCATGCTGATCTTACTGCAGCGGGTTACACATCGGCTGACATTCCAGGCCTTCTTCCCACAAAAAAGGACATGCCGCCCCCTCCTCCTCCTGTCAAAGTGACTGAGGTAACATTTCTTTTGGCCCATTCCTACTCATTAGACGTCGTTCCTTCCTGACCCTTGAATCCTGCAGGCTGTTTCCCAGCCCGCGGCTCAGGCTCCTTCTGCCACCTCCTCTTTGCCAGAAACTCCTGCTGGCAGTTCCCAGGTAACTTCATCCCTCCTTGTTATGCTCCTTTGTTGGCCTCCCAAAGTCTAATTTCCCTTTTCTCTGCAGGCAATCTCTCCCCGATCGATGTCAGGTTCAACGCCTTTGACCAGTGCCAAAGACATAGTGGACCTGCTGGATTCGATTTTGGGAGATGCTCCCGTTCCTGAGGTGGCCACACACCTCTCTGATTCTCGCGTCCAGGAACTCAAAACGCTCCTTACAGGAGTGGACTCTGAATCTGCACCGGCCATTTTCAGGACAAAAAGGGACCTACTTGACCAGATTCTTCAGGAGGTGGCTCGCCTCACCATGGCACCCAGTAAAAGACGTTTCTATGAGGACTTTGCGAGGAACCTCCCAAGTCTTGGGACGAAATGTGAAAGCAACCACGCTCTCATCCAAACTCCTCATGTCTCCAGTACAGGTCCTCTGGTCGATGACCTGAAATCCCTACGAATTCAGCTGCACCAGAGGGCTGAATGGCAACTGGAGTTGTCTAACACGCGAGAAACTCTCGTTGCAGAGATGGAACGCCTGCGAAAACTGATCGAAGAAGTGGATCAGCAATTATCCCACCTTTCCGGTGAGGTTGACCAACTGAAGGCTGACTCCGACACGCGAATCAAAGCCTATCAACAAGCCAAAGAAACTGCCTCCGCTGAGCTTGATGAGGTGACCACTTCTCTACACTTATTCTTTGCTCGATTCCGGGCCGATTTCCTGGGCGAGGGGACCCCAAGGGTCAGTGAGGTGGGAGGATATGGAGGTAGTCATATGGCGGAAGCCACTTCGACTTCTAACCAGCCAGCAGGCGAGGCGGCTGGTCCAAGTGGCACTGCTCAGGGCGAGGATGACCCGGCCACTTGACTTTTCTAGTTTAACGGCCTGTGTGCCACTTAAACGGCAGCCTGTTGCCAGAACACATTTTTGCTCTTCTTGAGTTTTCCCCTTATGAATTTTTAAGCCATTTTTGGCTCAATTTGTTATTCATTTGATTATTTTAGTCTATCTAAATTCATCATGTTATTCGATCTGCTTACTTCAAGATTTCTTCAAAAAACATTTATATGTGGAAAAGAAACCCCATAGTCGCACAAATGGCATGATTGAACTGAGATAAACAAATGAGCAAAAAATGTCCTAAGTACGATTGGCCTTACAGGCCATTTTGACTTAGGCTAATTCGGCGTTCTAATGGCAGTGTCTCCCATAAGGTAGGGTGATACTTCTTCAAATATTTGCCATTAATTGGATCCCTGAGCAAATTTCCATCCATGCTTTCTAGTAAATAGGCTCTCCCTCTAGTTATCGAATGGATCGAAAAGGGGCCCTCCCAATTGGGGCTCCATTTTCCCAACGCTGCATCTTTTTTCTCCAAAGGAAAGACCACCTTCCACACTAGGTCTCGTATTTGGAATCTTTTGGCTTTGACCTTTCTGTCGTAAGCTCTGGCAACTTGCTTTTTCTGAGCCTCGATGGAATCTAACGCCTGTACCCTGATGTTCTCTACGGCGTCCAATTCGTCTATCATTTTGTAATGGTATTCCTCAACGGTGAGGTTATTCTGCTGGGCTATTCGTGCGGACCTCACGTTGATTTCCATGGGCAGAACTGCATCGTGGCCATAGGTGAGTCGAAATGGGGTAGTTCCCATACTGGAGCGCTTGCTCGTTCGATAAGCCCATAACGCTTCGGAGAGCAATAGGTGCCATGCTCTAGGATTTTCTTCCACCATTTTCGAGATGATATTCTTTAAGGTTTTATTGGTGGATTCGGCTTGTCCATTCCCTTGTGCATAATATGGCGAGGAATGCGTGAGTTGGATGCCATATGTGGTGGCAAAAGCCTGAATCTCCGACCCTGTGAACATAGTACCCCTATCCGTTACGATAGTCTGGGGAATCCCAAATCTGTGTATCAGGTGTTCCTTGATGAATTTGACAACTGTTCCCTGGTCGGTTTGTTTGAGGGGAATGGCCTCTACCCACTTGGTGAAATAGTCCGTGGCGGTGATAATGTGGGTATGTTGTTTTGATGATGAAGGGAAAATGGCCCCTATTAGGTCGATGGCCCAACATCGAAATGGCCAAGGTTTCACAATTAGGTTCATCTCTTCGGCTGGTACTCTCTGAATTGGACCATGCAGTTGACACTTTTCACAGCCTCTGGCCAGCCAATGGCAGTCATGCACCATTTTTGGCCAGAAATAGCCATATCGCTTGATCAACCATGCCATCTTGCGGCCACTCTGATGGGCTCCGCACACTCCTTCGTGGACTTCCATCATGATTTTCATTGCCTCATCTTGTCCGACACATTGCAAGAGCACTTCATCATGACCTCGTCGATACAGCGAGCTACCTCCTAGAACTACATAGTTGGCCGCTCTCATTCTGACTCTTCGAGGCGCTCCTTGAGAGGGATCATTCAAGTAACTCAATATGGGTTCGCGCCAATCCTCAGTTTGCTTCATGGTGCTTTCTATGGCGCAAACATTGGTTCTTTCTAGATGAGAGGGATAGGCCTGCCTTGTGATGGTATAACTGGCGGTCATGCAATTTTTGGGAAGCTCTGCTCCAGTGGCTATCTGAGCCAATTCATTGGCTTCGAAATTGGACTTTCTAGCCACATGCTGCAATATCACTTCGTCGAACCCCATTAGTAAAGCATTTACCGTGGCAACATATCTGTCCAATATGGGATTTCGACACTGGAATGCACCCTGAATCTGCTTAATGACAAGCTGGGAGTCTCCAGTCACATTGACGCTAGATGCTCCTAACTCATGCAGTAATTCTAATCTAAGGATCAAGGCCTCATATTCGGCTTGATTATTGGTGCATGGGAAATCGAACTGGACTGACATGCCAGTCTTGATTCCTGATGGTGAAGTGACCACAATGCCAGCCCCAGATGCTTTGTCTGTTCGCGATCCATCGAATTGAAGGATCCAGGGTTTCACGAATACTGATAGTATTTCGATTTGTTGAGCTACTTCGTTATCTATTTCGATACTGGGGTGGTCGGTGAGAAAGTCGGCCAAGGCTTGGCCCTTCACAGCTTTTTGTGGAACAAATTGTAGTTGATACTCCATCAGGTGGATGGCCCAACGGCCTATCCGACCACGTACTACTGATCTCGAAAGCATGTATTTGACCACATCAACGCTACTGATCACAAGAACCTTTACCGGTAGTAAATAGTGTCGTAGCTTGATACATGCGAAATATAAGGTCAGACACACCTTTTCGATCGGATGGTATCTTTGTTCTGTGTCGCTCAAATGCCTGCTTAAGTAGTACACGGCTCGTTCATGACCATTTTTGTCGTCTTGAGCCAAAAAGGCTCCAATGGTCTTGTCTGCTGCCGAAATATAAAGCTTAAGCGGTTCTCCTTTTTGCGGCGGCATCATCACAGGAGGGGAAGTCAGAGCTTCCTTGATCTTATCAAATGCCTGCCCATGTTCTTCTGACCATTCGAAGTGATCATGGTCTTTTAACTTTAATAAGGGGGAGAAAATCTTGGTTTTGTCCGCCAGGTTCGAAATGAACCTTCTCAAATAATTGACTTTTCCAAGAAACTGTTGAAGTTCTTTCTTGATTCGAGGTGGTTGGGCGGCCAAGATGGCCTTTGCCTTGTTCGCCTCCACTTCGATTCCTTTCTTATGCACTAAGAATCCAAGAAAATGACCTGCGGCCACTCCGAACACGCATTTTAGCGGGTTTAACTTCAACTGAAATTTTCTCATCCTATCAAAGGCCTTAACCAGGTGCTCTAAATGCTGAGCAAAGCTGGTAGACTTAATGATGAGATCGTCAATGTAGATTTTGACGAAATCATTCATGTAGTCATGAAAAATGCAATTCATAGCTCGTTGGTACGTAGCTCCAGCATTTTTAAGGCCAAACGGCATAACTTTCCATTGAAAGGTACCAATGCCCCCCGGGCATTGGAATGCCAGTTTCGGGATATCCTCTTCAGCTACGAAGATCTGATTGTATCCTGCATTGCCGTCGACAAGAGTTAGGTACTCATGCCCTGCGACAGCATCTATCATCATGTCGGTCATTGGCATTGTGTACTCATCTTTCGGAGATGCCAAGTTTAGATCCCTGAAGTCTATGCAAATTCTCAGTTTGCCATTCTTTTTGATGACTGGCACGACATTGGCCACCCATTCGGGGTATCTGGCCACTTCGATGAAGTCTGCTTTAAGAAGCCTTTGAATCTCTTCTTTAATCAATACACAAACTTCTTCGGACATGCGTCGGAGAGGCTGTTTGCGTGGCTTAAACCCAGGCAAAATGGGTATTCGATGTTCTACCAAGTCTCTGCTGAGACCGGGCATTTCATCATAGTTCCATGCAAAACAGTCTTTGTATTCTTTAAGTATGTTGATCATGGCCTCTTTGTTTTCATGGCTTAATAAAGCACTAATGTAAGTGGGCCTATGATCGTTTTCATTGTCGAGCTCCACTTCGATTACAGGATCTTGAACTTGAATCCTAACGTCATCGAGCTTTGCCGGAGCGGCACTTAGTTCTTTCATCGTGATCTCATCTGTCGAAGTGAGATCTTGATCATGCTCATAAATTACATCCGCATTACAGCTATAGTAATCGGAAAGATCCTTGGCCAATAAGGCCAAAGTGTTATTTATTATTACTGATCCGGCGCTATCCTGGAATTATTACAATTTCGTCTATGTCGACGTTATTCATAATCAACATTTTGAAAAGCAGAAAGCGGCCTTTCTTCGATGTTGCAAGGCCTGCTAACCTCTTTACTCATTGCTACCTCTAAACTAACCGGCGCCACGGATGAAGTGGCACAAAGTGGACGGCCATATTTGTCCTGTCCGATAAACCTATATGGTCCGACATTGTCGGAATAGTACCTAGCTTCTACTACGTTCACATTGGCCGTAAACGGCCTTTCTTCTGCCTTCACTATTTCTGGTTCGTTCTCGCCATCTCCCAAAAATACCAAGAACTGGTGTAAGGTCGAAGGGATGCACATGGCGGAATGAATCCAATCCCTTCCAAGCAAGGCATTGTACGAAGTCTTTGCGTCTATGACGAAAAAGGCAGAAGTAACCGTCTTACTTCCAATACTTACTTCGATTGGCAGTATGCCCATTATGTCTGCTTTACCTCCAGCAAAATTGCTAATCACCACATCGGTCTCGAGAAGATCAGCCTTCTCCTTTCCTATGCGTTTCATGATTTGGAGAGGCATGATATTCACTGCGGCTCCATTATCCACCAGCATTCTTCCAGTAGGCTTGCCATCGAGATGGCCAGCTACGAAGAGAGGTTTTACATGTTTCGCCATGCTTGGCGGCGGCGTCTGGAACAAAGCCTTGATCTCTTCGACCGTTTTGCTCTTCTGGACCGTTTGTTCGGGATTGCTGACAAAGAAGGCTACCGGCTCACTGTCATCCCAGACTTCACTGCTCTCTTCTATGTTATCCTGCGAATTATTGTTAGCATTAGTGTCGGAAAGGAAAGCCCATACCATGTTACACTCCATGTTGATAGCATCACCACTGAATGACGGTATGTCCGTGGTTTCCATTGGCAATTCTTGGTCGATCTGATTTAACTCTTCCATCTTTACGATCCATTCACTCAGATCGTCCTCTCCGATATTGTCTGGTCTGTTTGGGACACCGTTCTTTGACTCATCACTTTCCAATATCGTTGGGTCGACGACCTTTCTCTTCGATTGAATGTCAGTCGGGGTGACTATTTGGCTTCTTGGCTCTGCTGACATCACTGCCTTACCCTTGATGGGTTTTGTTGTTTCCCTTTTGAGTATTTCAGCTTCTTTCCGTTGCCTCAAATGTCTTCGATACTGTGTTCTCGTCATATCACGAGGACTTCTTCCGTTTGGGAACTTAGGATACCTTACTGCCGTCCAACGTCCTTCCTGGACTGCTGGCGGTTTAATGAATCTGGAATGGACCGGTTCTCGAGTTGGGCTAGAGGGTGCCCTCCTTTTATCATTTCTGTCAGTCCTTCGGGGAGGGCTTCGATTCCGCTTATTTTCATTTTCCCGCAATGGGCCGCCATTGGCACAATGCCCCCCGAGCATTGGAGGAGGATATGGCACCATAGGCGGCTGTGGAACCATGGGAAAGTTGGCCATGGGATTGGCCCAAGGATAGTAGGCGCTAACTGGATAGACCCATGGCATTGTTGCCATTTCGGAGTGACATCGGGCACAAAGGCCTAATTGCCATCCCGACTGTATTATTTCCTGCTCAGTTTGTTGGTTTTCCTTTTCGGCTGGGTCATCCTGAACGTTGACCATGTTTACTCCCTCCGCCTGGAATGGTTCTTTGTCAATTCCCATTTTCTTATTCATCCATTCCGGCAGAAAGCGTAACGTGCCGTTGTCTAGGCAGCTCTGAATCATCCACCTGAAAACCAAACAATCATTAGTGTTATGAGTCCATGCATTATGAAATTTACAGTATACTTTGCCTTCCAGCTCTTTGGCCGTTGGCATTCTATGATCATTAGGTACTTTTATTTTGCCATCAGCCAATAAGTGGTCAAAATAGCTTCGGTTTTCGACACGTCGAAACCATAGCGCCTTTCTGTTTCAGAACGAAACTCTGGTTTATTTAGCATGCCAGGAGGCATTTTGATATGAGGCTGTAAGGCTCTTGGTTTTATTAAAGCCGGGCAAACCGTGTTCTTTTGGCAAACGACTTGGGCTAAGCCCACTTCGTTCTCCCATTGTTCTTTTTCAACACTAACCAAGTCATCTTGGACTTCGGCTAGGCCAACTTGATAATGAGTGGCCTTACCATGATGCCCTCTTCGATTCTCTTCTCTTAACAGTTTCTCATATTCAGTAACATGCCTCATTAAGTCAAAAATTGATGCAAATTGTTGGCCAAACATTTTCTTTTTTAATTCGAGGTGCATGCCTCCTATGGCCAAGCTTATGTAACTTTCTTCGGCCATGATCACTGGGCAAAAATGTCTGGCCCGGACGAATCTCCCCATGTACTCTTCGGCTGACTCCCCGGGCATTTGTCTCATATTGGTTAATTCCGATATGGATACCTCAGGGGGTAGTCGATAGAAATGAATATGGAAGAGATTCTCCATTGTTGGCCAGTCAGGAACAGACCCAGGTCTGAGTCTAATGTACCACAAAAAAGCTTCTCCAGTTAAAGAATTCGGAAACAAACGTAGCTTTAAATCACCGTCCATTCCGATCTCACCACATTGTGTGGTAAATTTAGCAATATGTTCAATTGTGGTTTGCGACCCATCCCCGTTAAACAAAGTAAAATAGGGACCCTAAACCCTGGGGGAAAAGGAATCGTGTCGATATGAGGGGGGTAGGGACGAGAATACCTGGGTGGCGAGGCTGATCGTTTATGCCTTGCCAACTCCTGTCGTAATATTTCCTGTATCTCTTGTCGAGACACGGCTGTGTTGTCACTTCGGTTGGTGGTGGCAGGTTGGGGCCTCCTTGCCATGTGTGGCATCGGATAGGGGATCTCAGGTCTTTCGAAATGATCTCTGGAGCCCGATCCTTCCCTTCCAAGAGTATTCCTCTGGATTCGAATGCCACTCTTTTGCCAGTATCAAAATTAGGTACCTTCCACGACGATCATTTCCTCCAATGTTCAGTCGTTCTGGCCGTGCATCGGCGAGGTCGGGCCTGTGATGCTGTTCGGCCTCATTTCGTCGTGGGGTTTCTCTTACCTGTGGAACGTTGTCCATCCTTGACGCCATGCTACGCAAGTTCATTCCGTAATGTGGATCTGTCACTCGGAGTGATTCTAACATAGAGGCCATTTGTTCGGCCCTCTCCGATTCTTCCTTACGTTGTCTTTCCATCAACTCCTGGAATCTCCGGTTGGATTCCGAGATCCACTTTTCCATTACATATAGTGCGTCTTCGCCACAGTGGCCACTCTGGCCAGTAAGACGGGTACTTCTTGAATCGGCGCCTCGTCGTCAGGCGCTCTTTGATTTCGTCGAGCCTGTCAATGATGGCTTGAACGTTGGGAGGGGATTATTTCCACTCATCTCTTCGTTCTGATCACTGGCTGTTCCTCGCTTTCATTGTCTGAACCGAGGTCAGCTCGAGTTTGGCTCCTTAAGCGTGGTGGTGCCTATGACTTACTGTTTATGAATTTAATTTTTAAGTTTTTGTGATTTTTTCAATAAAGAATGCAAGTATGCCATGACCGAAATAAACATGCTTCCTAAGACCGAAATGCTGACAAAACCTTTTCGAAAACTGAAATGCTGTCCCACCGGGCGTGCCAGAAAGATATGTTTGCATAAATTTCTTCCGGCCGCGCCGAAGTGGCCGCCTCAGGGTTCGAACCGGCCGAGTTTCGAATGGGAAGAAAACAGCCGCCCTGATTCGAAGTGAGCTTCTTCGTGTTTCGGGTTGCGGGCGGTTCCCGTGCTGCAGTAGCACACACGTGGAAGTGAATGTGAGGTGGTTTCGAATTAATGTGATCGCAAGTGAAATAGTGATGCGCCCTAAAACTTTCTTATTGAAAAGCGATTGCATTGAGTAGGCAAACACTACCCCTGGCGGTTCTACTTGCCTACAACCTGAATGTTAGGACTTAATAATTTAATTTAGCACTCTCA
>CM047877.1:18430805-18444623 GCA_026212405.1 Petrea volubilis
TCTGTACTTCCTTCACTGAGCTAGGCGGCTCGATGTCGAGGATGGCGCGAATCTTGGAGGGGTTGGCCTCGATCCCCCTATGGCTGACAATGTACCCGAGGAACTTACCTCCTCGGACTCCGAACGTGCACTTGTTCGGGTTGAGCTTTAGGCCGTATTTCCTCAGAATCTCAAATGTGCGAGCAAGGTGCCCGAGATGGTCGGACTCCCGCTCACTGCGGACTATCATGTCGTCAACGTATACCTCGACGGTGCTCCCGATCTCTTCCTTGAACATGAGATTCACGAGCCTCTGATACGTAGCTCCGGCATTTTTTAGCCCGAAGGGCATCACGAGGAAGCAATACGTCCCCGACGAGACGACGAACGACGTCTTCCCACGATCCTCCTCGGCCATGTAGATCTGGTAGTAGCCTTGGAAGGCGTCCATCATGCTCATCAACGCGCACCCCGCCGTTGAGTCAACGAGTTGGTCTATCCGAGGAAGGGGATAGTGATCCTTGGGGCAGGCTTTGTTGAGATCGGTGAAGTCGTTGCACATCCGCCATCGGCCATCGCCCTTGGCAACGACGACCACGTTGCATAGCCATTCTGTGAACTGGACCTCCACAATGTAGCCTGCCTCGAGGAGCTTGTTGACCTCCTCCTCGATGATTCGGTTCCGAGCTTCACAAAATATCCTCTTTTTCTGCCTCACCGGCCTGAACGATGGGTCTGCGTTGAGGCGATGAACAATGACTTCGGGATCGATTCTCGGAAAGTCTGAGGCCTTCCAAGCAAAGACATCGGCATTTGTCCGGAGGAAGTCGACCAACATGACCTCGTGATGCGGCTCGAGGGTCAATCCTACCCGGGTAGTCTTGGATGGGTCGCCCTCTACGAGCTGGATTGTCTTGAAATCTTCCGCTGGCGTCATCTTTTCTTCCTCTAGCCTCCTCCGTTTTGCCGGGTCGATTTCGGAGGACTCGGGGATGTCCATCCGCGAGGCAGCTGCCTCGACTGGACGGGGTGCCGGAGTCTTCTTCCCTTCGACGGAGGCCGAGTAACACTTCCAGGCATCCAGGATCCAACATGTGACTTGCCCGACCCCCGTGGGCGTGGGGAACTTCATCTTTAAGTGATACGTGGACATTACCGCCCGAAACGCATTAAGAGCGGGTCGTCCGAGGATGATGTTGTAGGCAAACGGGGCATCAACTATCAAATACTGGACCATCATAGTCTTCCTTCTCGGGGCCTCCCCCAACGAGGTGGGGAGTTGAATCATCCCGAGAGGGACCACCTCGGAACCCCCAAACCCGACGAGAGGGGTTTGCACGGGGGAGAGCGTGTATCCTCCTAAGTCCATCTGGGCGAAGGTGTTGGCGAAAATGATGTTGGCGGAGTTCCCATTGTCGATCAGGGTCTTTGCCACGGAGTAGTTGGCTACGTCCAAATTAATGACCATTGGGTAATCCGGGGTATCCTCCAGGCCTTCTGTTTTCGGGATGTGCGCAAGATCACGGTCGGTGAATTCAAGTGACTTCGACGTCGGCGTCGCTGCCTCTGATATGGTATTGACATGCAGCCTCTCGTAGTAGTAGCACTCCTCGATGCGGTATCTGGCTTGGTCGAGGCACCTCTCCACCTGTCTTCTCCTACTTTTAGAATCTCCTCCACTAGGGCCTCCCGCGATGGTGTGGATCATCCCTCTGACCGGGAGGTTGTCCTGTGTGGCAGGCTGTTTGTCAGTTTGAGTCGAAGGCGTGTAGCCCCTTCGAGGAGAGCGAGATCTAGCCCTCCTCGGTGTTCCTTGTTCATCGTCCGTGGGGGACGGGGAGTTGCGTCGACGGCTTCCGTCACTCTTGTGGCCCTGTCCTTGCTTTTTCACATATTTTTTGATCTCCGGTCGGCCCATATCGATAAGGCACTATATTTCCTTCTTGAGGGCATAGCAGCCCTCGGTGTCGTGGTTACCCACTTGCTTGTGGAACGCACAATACTTATTCCCTCTCGGAGGGGCTCCATCCGCGTCCTGGATCTTCCTCGGCCTCCGGAAAACCATCGGGTCGCTGGCGTTAATTGTGGCGAAGATCTCTTTCTTTGACATCACCAATGGGGTGAGATCATTGTCTCGTCGGCGTTCTTTCCTTTCCCCGACCTCTGGCCTCCTTTTAAACCTCATGTCCTCAACATTCATGTATTGTTGAGCGATGGACATGACTTTCTCCATGGTGGCAGGGCGCTTCCTGGCCAAATGGTCCGAGCATGCTTGGTTTTGGATGGCCCCCATGATTACGTCGAGGAGGAAGTCCATCTGGACGCTTTCGACCTTGAGCAGCTCGGTGTTGAATCGATTAAAGAAGTCCCTCAGAGACTCACCCTCCTTTTGCCGAATCTTATGCAAATGGGATGGGGGCAGCTTCGCTAGGCTTTTCGTCTGGAAATGGTTGACGAACTTTATCGCCAAATCGGCGAAGCTTCTGACCGAACCTGGGGCTTGGCGGACGTACCATTGCGAGGCTACTCCCTGAAAAGTCGTAACCAGCAACTTCGCGGCGAAGTCATCGTCGATCATGTGCACGCGCATGGCGTGTTTGAATTGTATTAGGTGTTCTTTGGGATCCGCTTCTCCATTGTATCGGGGCAAGTCGGTCGGGATTCGGACCCCTCTGGGTGCTCGGGCCCGTTGAAGGTCTGCGCTAAGTGGGTCTGCCTCGTCCGGCACAAAGTATCGTTGAGCCGATCCCTGTCCGGAGCGGTGAGATACCTCCTCGAGCTTCCGGTTAAGGTCTTCCATCCGATGCGAAAGTTCCCCAACATCATCTCGGGATCTCTCGCCGCGGCGGACCTCATCGATCCTCCGCTGGATCTCTGTGGCCTGGTGGGAGATTTCCTCCAACCGTTCTCTGTGACTCCGTGCAGGATGACCGGAGGATGCCCCCACAGAGGATTCGTCAACTTCCTCCGCCAGTCGAGGGGGTGGGGGCCGTCTCTCTCTGCGGACCTCCCTTGTCGTGGGGATCCGTTCGCGCACCCGCGCATCATCCCGCTCGGCGTCGGTTGCCCGAACACCTCGCGGGGGGCGAATTTCCTCCCTCATCGGATGAGGGTCTTCAGCAGTGGCAGCCGGGGCGGGGACTGGGTTCATTCGCCTGATCTCGTGTAAGAGCGTATTAAACTGATCAGCCGTCAGAACGACGAGGTTCTGCCCGGCGGGAGGTGTAGGCGCTGGCCCAATCACTTGCGAAACAGTATGAGGTGGGACGGTGTGAGTTTCGGGAACAGGATGGGCGGTGGTTTGCGGGGCCCCTGACTCTGTTCCGGTCCTTCGTGTGTTTACCATTTCCTCACTTGCGCGAATAGAGCCCTCCTTCTAGCGCCAAAATGATGTGGTCGGATTTTGACCCGCGGTTTACGTCACTTCGATCTGGTAGTAAGTGTCGAATCCGGTCAGGTAGATCCGAGTAGGGAGTCTGAATGCTGGTCGGGTTCTATTCTGCAAGGATGGAGCACACGTGAGACTAGCCGGAAGTGTCTCCGGTGAAGACCCTCCGACGCTCAAGTCAGAATTTGGGCAGGGGAACAGTAAGTAGTAATTAGCGTATTGATAGATAAAAGATGTCTTACCCAATGACTAGTGTCGCCGTACTATTTATAATAATAAAAAAATAGGTGGGCCGGACCAGAATTAGGTTGGCCCAATCCCGTTGCTGGTAACGGGCATTCCCCATGACGCGCTGTAGGCGCGTGGGATGCATTCCTTGTTCGAGGAGGATCTCAGAGCATTGACTCCGAGAATGAAGTATTGTCGACATCGATCATGTCATTTTATCGAGGAGAAGTGGTACCTCTGGCCGAACAAGGCCGTCAAGAAAAGGACCATGGGCCTGATCGAGATAGGTCTGACACGTGGCAGCAGAAGAATGACGGCATGTGCTGAATCGGATCCGACGTGTGGGCTGAGGAGGCGCGTACATGGCCAAGGCAAGTTTGGCCACATCACATACATAAAAGGCTCGACTCTTTTTCTTGGAGATTTCTTGTATAGATGGGACATGAAAATGTCAAATGCTATTCAATTTATTATTATTTCAACCATAGCAGTCGCATATAGTTGTGGAGTCAGATATAATTTAATACACATGTACCTCTGATTTTAAAATTATTTTGTATATATATGTATGTTATTAAATTTGAACGATCATTCTAATTGTCTTTTACAATACTCCATTCGCTATGCCACTTAATTTTCTTTTAATTTAAATATTTTGTAATCTGTAACTCGTACAAAGCGATGGACTTGGCCACCGAACAGTTGGTATTTATTTGTATCTCTCTCTCTCTCTCTGATAGTTTTTGTATGTCTCTATCGACAACTATATATATATATATATATGTTTGGGCCCAAAAATGAATTTTTGTATAAAATCGGAGTGGGCTGATTTTGGTCCTTTTCGCCACGCCGAAATGAATTAATTTGGCCCAGGCCACTTCGACGCGTCCACAGAGCCCATGTTGGAGGCCCAGGCCGGAATGAAATCGCGGCCCATGGCCCAGTCGGCCAAAAATATAAAATAAATTAAATATAATAATAAAGTCAAAATCAAATCCCTTACTTCTAGGGGTTGTTAGATGGAGAATAACAGAATGGCTAAAAATAGGCATTGTTATACTTGCACATGCCTAAAATAAAGGCCATATGGTGCAAATATTTGAAATTTGAATAAAAATGGCAGCAATTACCACTTCTAGGAATAAGGCCGGCCATTCATCTTTTGGCCATGTTTGAATAAATCATTTCCAGCTCCAAGAATAAAGGAAGTCAGTTGCAGTTTGAAGTCTATAAAAGGAGCCGGATTCTTCATTTGGACACACAACGTCAATCAATCAACTACAACAACACTTCTCTCAATCAAGAAGTCCACACTTCTCTGATTCCTTAGCTTAAATGAACAAAGAATAGCTTTAGTTCAAGTAGGTAGAAAACCGCTACGGGGTGTTTGTAGCCATACCTCATTCGGCTCGAAGTGAGGATATCAATGCACTCATTCCGTAACGTCACGAGGTCGTAGCCATCACTCACTCGGATTGGGCCCGGTTCAAGGTGAGATATCAATGCGGCGGAGTGGTACCCAGCATTCATATCGAGCGCATGCATGAAGGGGAGTACAGACGGAGTCAATCAATGCTCGTCGGAGTGAACAGCCGTGGCGAAGACGCACTATATGTAATGGAAAAGTGGATCTCGGAATCCAACCGGAGATTGCAGGAGTTGATGGAAAGACAACGTAAGGAAAAATCGGAGAGGGCCGAACAAATGGCCTCCATGTTAGAATCACTCCGAGTGACAGATCCACATTACGGAATGAACTTGCGTAGCATGGCGTCAAGGATGGACAACGTTCCACAGGTAAGAGAAACCCCACGACGAAATGAGGCCGAACAGCATCACAGGCCCGACCTCGCCGATGCACGGCCAGAACGACTGAACATTGGAGGAAATGATCGTCGTGGAAGGTACCCTAATTTTGATACTGGCAAAAGAGTGGCATTCGAATCCAGAGGAATACTCTTGGAAGGGGAAGGATCGGGCTCCAGAGATCATTTCGAAAGACCTGAGATCCCCTATCCGATGCCACACATGGCAAGGAGGCCCCAACCTGCCACCACCAACCGAAGTGACAACACAGCCGTGTCTCGACAAGAGATACAGGAAATATTACGACAGGAGTTGGCAAGGCATAAACGATCAGCCTCGCCACCCAGGTATTCTCGTCCCTACCCCCCTCATATCGACACGATTCCTTTTCCCCCAGGGTTTAGGGTCCCTATTTTTACTTTGTTTAACGGGGATGGGTCGCAAACCACAATTGAACATATTGCTAAATTTACCACACAATGTGGTGAGATCGGAATGGACGGTGATTTAAAGCTACGTTTGTTTCCGAATTCTTTAACTGGAGAAGCTTTTTTGTGGTACATTAGACTCAGACCTGGGTCTGTTCCTGACTGGCCAACAATGGAGAATCTCTTCCATATTCATTTCTATCGACTACCCCCTGAGGTATCCATATCGGAATTAACCAATATGAGACAAATGCCCGGGGAGTCAGCCGAAGAGTACATGGGGAGATTCGTCCGGGCCAGACATTTTTGCCCAGTGATCATGGCCGAAGAAAGTTACATAAGCTTGGCCATAGGAGGCATGCACCTCGAATTAAAAAAGAAAATGTTTGGCCAACAATTTGCATCAATTTTTGACTTAATGAGGCATGTTACTGAATATGAGAAACTGTTAAGAGAAGAGAATCGAAGAGGGCATCATGGTAAGGCCACTCATTATCAAGTTGGCCTAGCCGAAGTCCAAGATGACTTGGTTAGTGTTGAAAAAGAACAATGGGAGAACGAAGTGGGCTTAGCCCAAGTCGTTTGCCAAAAGAACACGATTTGCCCGGCTTTAATAAAACCAAGAGCCTTACAGCCTCATATCAAAATGCCTCCTGGCATGCTAAATAAACCAGAGTTTCGTTCTGAAACAGAAAGGCGCTATGGTTTCGACGTGTCGAAAACCGAAGCTATTTTTGACCACTTATTGGCTGATGGCAAAATAAAAGTACCTAATGATCATAGAATGCCAACGGCCAAAGAGCTGGAAGGCAAAGTATACTGTAAATTTCATAATGCATGGACTCATAACACTAATGATTGTTTGGTTTTCAGGTGGATGATTCAGAGCTGCCTAGACAACGGCACGTTACGCTTTCTGCCGGAATGGATGAATAAGAAAATGGGAATTGACAAAGAACCATTCCAGGCGGAGGGAGTAAACATGGTCAACGTTCAGGATGACCCAGCCGAAAAGGAAAACCAACAAACTGAGCAGGAAATAATACAGTCGGGATGGCAATTAGGCCTTTGTGCCCGATGTCACTCCGAAATGGCAACAATGCCATGGGTCTATCCAGTTAGCGCCTACTATCCTTGGGCCAATCCCATGGCCAACTTTCCCATGGTTCCACAGCCGCCTATGGTGCCATATCCTCCTCCAATGCTCGGGGGGCATTGTGCCAATGGCGGCCCATTGCGGGAAAATGAAAATAAGCGGAATCGAAGCCCTCCCCGAAGGACTGACAGAAATGATAAAAGGAGGGCACCCTCTAGCCCAACTCGAGAACCGGTCCATTCCAGATTCATTAAACCGCCAGCAGTCCAGGAAGGACGTTGGACGGCAGTAAGGTATCCTAAGTTCCCAAACGGAAGAAGTCCTCGTGATATGACGAGAACACAGTATCGAAGACATTTGAGGCAACGGAAAGAAGCTGAAATACTCAAAAGGGAAACAACAAAACCCATCAAGGGTAAGGCAGTGATGTCAGCAGAGCCAAGAAGCCAAATAGTCACCCCGACTGACATTCAATCGAAGAGAAAGGTCGTCGACCCAACGATATTGGAAAGTGATGAGTCAAAGAACGGTGTCCCAAACAGACCAGACAATATCGGAGAGGACGATCTGAGTGAATGGATCGTAAAGATGGAAGAGTTAAATCAGATCGACCAAGAATTGCCAATGGAAACCACGGACATACCGTCATTCAGTGGTGATGCTATCAACATGGAGTGTAACATGGTATGGGCTTTCCTTTCCGACACTAATGCTAACAATAATTCGCAGGATAACATAGAAGAGAGCAGTGAAGTCTGGGATGACAGTGAGCCGGTAGCCTTCTTTGTCAGCAATCCCGAACAAACGGTCCAGAAGAGCAAAACGGTCGAAGAGATCAAGGCTTTGTTCCAGACGCCGCCGCCAAGCATGGCGAAACATGTAAAACCTCTCTTCGTAGCTGGCCATCTCGATGGCAAGCCTACTGGAAGAATGCTGGTGGATAATGGAGCCGCAGTGAATATCATGTCTCTCCAAATCATGAAACGCATAGGAAAGGAGAAGGCTGATCTTCTCGAGACCGATGTGGTGATTAGCAATTTTGCTGGAGGTAAAGCAGACATAATGGGCATACTGCCAATCGAAGTAAGTATTGGAAGTAAGACGGTTACTTCTGCCTTTTTCGTCATAGACGCAAAGACTTCGTACAATGCCTTGCTTGGAAGGGATTGGATTCATTCCGCCATGTGCATCCCTTCGATCTTACACCAGTTCTTGGTATTTTTGGGAGCTGGCGAGAACGAACCAGAAATAGTGAAGGCAGAAGAAAGGCCGTTTACGGCCAATGTGAACGTAGTAGAAGCTAGGTACTATTCCGACAATGTCGGACCATATAGGTTTATCGGACAGGACAAATATGGCCGTCCACTTTGTGCCACTTCATCCGTGGCGCCGGTTAGTTTAGAGGTAGCAATGAGTAAAGAGGTTAGCAGGCCTTGCAACATCGAAGAAAGGCCGCTTTCTGCTTTTCAAAATGTTGATTATGAATAACGTCGACATAGACGAAATTGTAATAATTCCAGATAGCGCCGGATCAGTAATAATAAATAACACTTTGGCCTTATTGGCCAAGGATCTTTCCGATTACTATAGCTGTAATGCGGATGTAATTTATGAGCATGATCAAGATCTCACTTCGACAGATGAGATCACGATGAAAGAACTAAGTGCCGCTCCGGCAAAGCTCGATGACGTTAGGATTCAAGTTCAAGATCCTGTAATCGAAGTGGAGCTCGGCAATGAAAACGATCATAGGCCCACTTACATTAGTGCTTTATTAAGCCATGAAAACAAAGAGGCCATGATCAACATACTTAAAGAATACAAAGACTGTTTTGCATGGAACTATGATGAAATGCCCGGTCTCAGCAGAGACTTGGTAGAACATCGAATACCCATTTTGCCTGGGTTTAAGCCACGCAAACAACCTCTCCGACGCATGTCCGAAGAAGTCTGTGTATTGATTAAAGAAGAGATTCAAAGGCTTCTTAAAGCAGACTTCATCGAAGTGGCCAGATACCCCGAATGGGTGGCCAATGTCGTGCCAGTCATCAAAAAGAATGGCAAACTGAGAATTTGCATAGACTTCAGGGATCTAAACTTGGCATCTCCGAAAGATGAGTACACAATGCCAATGACCGACATGATGATAGATGCTGTCGCAGGGCATGAGTACCTAACTCTTGTCGACGGCAATGCAGGATACAATCAGATCTTCGTAGCTGAAGAGGATATCCCGAAACTGGCATTCCAATGCCCGGGGGGCATTGGTACCTTTCAATGGAAAGTTATGCCGTTTGGCCTTAAAAATGCTGGAGCTACGTACCAACGAGCTATGAATTGCATTTTTCATGACTACATGAATGATTTCGTCAAAATCTACATTGACGATCTCATCATTAAGTCTACCAGCTTTGCTCAGCATTTAGAGCACCTGGTTAAGGCCTTTGATAGGATGAGAAAATTTCAGTTGAAGTTAAACCCGCTAAAATGCGTGTTCGGAGTGGCCGCAGGTCATTTTCTTGGATTCTTAGTGCATAAGAAAGGAATCGAAGTGGAGGCGAACAAGGCAAAGGCCATCTTGGCCGCCCAACCACCTCGAATCAAGAAAGAACTTCAACAGTTTCTTGGAAAAGTCAATTATTTGAGAAGGTTCATTTCGAACCTGGCGGACAAAACCAAGATTTTCTCCCCCTTATTAAAGTTAAAAGACCATGATCACTTCGAATGGTCAGAAGAACATGGGCAGGCATTTGATAAGATCAAGGAAGCTCTGACTTCCCCTCCTGTGATGATGCCGCCGCAAAAAGGAGAACCGCTTAAGCTTTATATTTCGGCAGCAGACAAGACCATTGGAGCCTTTTTGGCTCAAGACGACAAAAATGGTCATGAACGAGCCGTGTACTACTTAAGCAGGCATTTGAGCGACACAGAACAAAGATACCATCCGATCGAAAAGGTGTGTCTGACCTTATATTTCGCATGTATCAAGCTACGACACTATTTACTACCGGTAAAGGTTCTTGTGATCAGTAGCGTTGATGTGGTCAAATACATGCTTTCGAGATCAGTAGTACGTGGTCGGATAGGCCGTTGGGCCATCCACCTGATGGAGTATCAACTACAATTTGTTCCACAAAAAGCTGTGAAGGGCCAAGCCTTGGCCGACTTTCTCACCGACCACCCCAGTATCGAAATAGATAACGAAGTAGCTCAACAAATCGAAATACTATCAGTATTCGTGAAACCCTGGATCCTTCAATTCGATGGATCGCGAACAGACAAAGCATCTGGGGCTGGCATTGTGGTCACTTCACCATCAGGAATCAAGACTGGCATGTCAGTCCAGTTCGATTTCCCATGCACCAATAATCAAGCCGAATATGAGGCCTTGATCCTTAGATTAGAATTACTGCATGAGTTAGGAGCATCTAGCGTCAATGTGACTGGAGACTCCCAGCTTGTCATTAAGCAGATTCAGGGTGCATTCCAGTGTCGAAATCCCATATTGGACAGATATGTTGCCACGGTAAATGCTTTACTAATGGGGTTCGACGAAGTGATATTGCAGCATGTGGCTAGAAAGTCCAATTTCGAAGCCAATGAATTGGCTCAGATAGCCACTGGAGCAGAGCTTCCCAAAAATTGCATGACCGCCAGTTATACCATCACAAGGCAGGCCTATCCCTCTCATCTAGAAAGAACCAATGTTTGCGCCATAGAAAGCACCATGAAGCAAACTGAGGATTGGCGCGAACCCATATTGAGTTACTTGAATGATCCCTCTCAAGGAGCGCCTCGAAGAGTCAGAATGAGAGCGGCCAACTATGTAGTTCTAGGAGGTAGCTCGCTGTATCGACGAGGTCATGATGAAGTGCTCTTGCAATGTGTCGGACAAGATGAGGCAATGAAAATCATGATGGAAGTCCACGAAGGAGTGTGCGGAGCCCATCAGAGTGGCCGCAAGATGGCATGGTTGATCAAGCGATATGGCTATTTCTGGCCAAAAATGGTGCATGACTGCCATTGGCTGGCCAGAGGCTGTGAAAAGTGTCAACTGCATGGTCCAATTCAGAGAGTACCAGCCGAAGAGATGAACCTAATTGTGAAACCTTGGCCATTTCGATGTTGGGCCATCGACCTAATAGGGGCCATTTTCCCTTCATCATCAAAACAACATACCCACATTATCACCGCCACGGACTATTTCACCAAGTGGGTAGAGGCCATTCCCCTCAAACAAACCGACCAGGGAACAGTTGTCAAATTCATCAAGGAACACCTGATACACAGATTTGGGATTCCCCAGACTATCGTAACGGATAGGGGTACTATGTTCACAGGGTCGGAGATTCAGGCTTTTGCCACCACATATGGCATCCAACTCACGCATTCCTCGCCATATTATGCACAAGGGAATGGACAAGCCGAATCCACCAATAAAACCTTAAAGAATATCATCTCGAAAATGGTGGAAGAAAATCCTAGAGCATGGCACCTATTGCTCTCCGAAGCGTTATGGGCTTATCGAACGAGCAAGCGCTCCAGTATGGGAACTACCCCATTTCGACTCACCTATGGCCACGATGCAGTTCTGCCCATGGAAATCAACGTGAGGTCCGCACGAATAGCCCAGCAGAATAACCTCACCGTTGAGGAATACCATTACAAAATGATAGACGAATTGGACGCCGTAGAGAACATCAGGGTACAGGCGTTAGATTCCATCGAGGCTCAGAAAAAGCAAGTTGCCAGAGCTTACGACAGAAAGGTCAAAGCCAAAAGATTCCAAATACGAGACCTAGTGTGGAAGGTGGTCTTTCCTTTGGAGAAAAAAGATGCAGCGTTGGGAAAATGGAGCCCCAATTGGGAGGGCCCCTTTTCGATCCATTCGATAACTAGAGGGAGAGCCTATTTACTAGAAAGCATGGATGGAAATTTGCTCAGGGATCCAATTAATGGCAAATATTTGAAGAAGTATCACCCTACCTTATGGGAGACACTGCCATTAGAACGCCGAATTAGCCTAAGTCAAAATGGCCTGTAAGGCCAATCGTACTTAGGACATTTTTTGCTCATTTGTTTATCTCAGTTCAATCATGCCATTTGTGCGACTATGGGGTTTCTTTTCCACATATAAATGTTTTTTGAAGAAATCTTGAAGTAAGCAGATCGAATAACATGATGAATTTAGATAGACTAAAATAATCAAATGAATAACAAATTGAGCCAAAAATGGCTTTAAAAATTCATAAGGGGAAAACTCAAGAAGAGCAAAAATGTGTTCTGGCAACAGGCTGCCGTTTAAGTGGCACACAGGCCGTTAAACTAGAAAAGTCAAGTGGCCGGGTCATCCTCGCCCTGAGCAGTGCCACTTGGACCAGCCGCCTCGCCTGCTGGCTGGTTAGAAGTCGAAGTGGCTTCCGCCATATGACTACCTCCATATCCTCCCACCTCACTGACCCTTGGGGTCCCCTCGCCCAGGAAATCGGCCCGGAATCGAGCAAAGAATAAGTGTAGAGAAGTGGTCACCTCATCAAGCTCAGCGGAGGCAGTTTCTTTGGCTTGTTGATAGGCTTTGATTCGCGTGTCGGAGTCAGCCTTCAGTTGGTCAACCTCACCGGAAAGGTGGGATAATTGCTGATCCACTTCTTCGATCAGTTTTCGCAGGCGTTCCATCTCTGCAACGAGAGTTTCTGCGTGTTAGACAACTCCAGTTGCCATTCAGCCCTCTGGTGCAGCTGAATTCGTAGGGATTTCAGGTCATCGACCAGAGGACCTGTACTGGAGACATGAGGAGTTTGGATGAGAGCGTGATTGCTTTCACATTTCGTCCCAAGACTTGGGAGGTTCCTCGCAAAGTCCTCATAGAAACGTCTTTTACTGGGTGCCATGGTGAGGCGAGCCACCTCCTGAAGAATCTGGTCAAGTAGGTCCCTTTTTGTCCTGAAAATGGCCGGTGCAGATTCAGAGTCCACTCCTGTAAGGAGCGTTTTGAGTTCCTGGACGCGAGAATCAGAGAGGTGTGTGGCCACCTCAGGAACGGGAGCATCTCCCAAAATCGAATCCAGCAGGTCCACTATGTCTTTGGCACTGGTCAAAGGCGTTGAACCTGACATCGATCGGGGAGAGATTGCCTGCAGAGAAAAGGGAAATTAGACTTTGGGAGGCCAACAAAGGAGCATAACAAGGAGGGATGAAGTTACCTGGGAACTGCCAGCAGGAGTTTCTGGCAAAGAGGAGGTGGCAGAAGGAGCCTGAGCCGCGGGCTGGGAAACAGCCTGCAGGATTCAAGGGTCAGGAAGGAACGACGTCTAATGAGTAGGAATGGGCCAAAAGAAATGTTACCTCAGTCACTTTGACAGGAGGAGGAGGGGGCGGCATGTCCTTTTTTGTGGGAAGAAGGTCCTGGAATGTCAGCCGATGTGTAACCCGCTGCAGTAAGATCAGCATGGATCCGGTCGATAGTCGCGTCAACGTCTACCTCCTCGGAAGGTGATTCCTCAATACTTTCAGTTAGAGGATCAACAGAGGCAGAGGGGGGTACCAGTGGGAGAGGATTCAGAAGAAGAGGCAGGCATCACTAGGCGCCTCTTCGTGGCCATCTGTTTGACGCGTGGCCGCTTCGGGCCAGTTTCGGCTGGAATGGCACGTTTACTCCGACCGGATGCCTGCAGGGAGAAGAAATCAACAAGGTGAAAAACAGAAAGATAAGATCAAAAAGTAGATACCTGATCAAGTTCATCATCCTCAGAATCGGACACTTCAATCACTCCCTCGACCTTTGTAGAGCGAAAGTGACGAGTAGAACGGGTAGAACGACGGATACCCACCTTGGCAGACGCGGATGCAGAGGCGGACGCAGGCGTAGGACTTGGAGCCGGAATAGGAATTCC